>CM070601.1:43804494-44231311 GCA_036346395.1 Hsuehochloa calcarea
TCTCCCTATTTATAGCCTTTGCTAATGGGCCTCCAACCCATTAAGCCCGCTACCCGAACGGAACCGCCCACTTTTGCCGCTTATAAAAGACCCTTTCGCCACTTGCGCACCTTCCGAAGCCTCCCGACACCTTGCCGCCCTGACACGCAACCACCTCAAGATTCACGCCGCCTTCGACACATCCGACCGCTCGACCTCAACGCCGCGCGCCTAGTCCGATCACCTTGTGTCCCACCACGACTTCGCCTCGATGTCCTGCAACAAACAGCATAAAACACATCACATAGCATTGCACAATATCATAGCATCAACATTTGTATAAGACTCAAACTCATACGTAATCAAAATCACAAAATATCCTTCTCTCGCATAGCTCGACACAATCGAAGTTCCGACTTTACCTTGCGGAAGTTCCTATTTCTAACGTCCGCACTTGTCGATTATCGGAAGTTCCGCGCTTAACACTGCGGAACTTTCGATCTTCTAACATCCGCCTTTCGATTTTCAAACCGATTACCATCTCGAGGAATACTCAATGTCAGATATCTGACACTCGCTACCCTTGTGCGGAAGTTCCGATTTCTTCACCAACTCAAAACCCCGGTAAATCGGAAGTTCCTATTTCCAACGCCAGAGTTCTGACATCGGAACTTCCGCTCTATACACAATGTAGTTCCGATTTCCCGATTCAAAGATGTAAACAAATTAAACCTAAACACTCAACTCTCAACCTATTCAACACAATGTCAAATACTCATCACTTAGAATGGAGGACCTCTCACATAGTCTCTCAATCTCCCCCTTGATGAGTATATTGACAATCACCGAAAAAGCATAAGATGAGTTTGAGTTTAAAGTCAACCAAGGTCTAAACTAGAGTAGTTAAGCTCAAGACCATGTTGACAAAAGAAAAAGACTTGAGATGAGATGAAAGAGTAATTTTCAGACAAAACTCAAGGCTTTTCTCCGTATGATTTTTCTCCAAAATTCTCCCCTTTGGCAATAAAATCATCAAGATGTAGAAAAGGGAGGAAAAGACTATATGAGGTTCATTTTAAGCATTAGGAGCCATGTAGATTATCCAAAATGACTATTTAAGTATTACACCAAGCCATAACACAGAAGAATGCTATCAAGATCATGACAATTGATGTATAGAAAAGCTAAGTCGAAAGTCCATAATTCGATTAATGATCCAATTCTTTAGCAAGTCAAATAAACCAAGATTGAAGTCTAGCTAAAGATATCCAAGGATGATACAAGCCATGTCAAATAATCTAAGTTGAACCAAGAAGAGTCATATCGAATGCTTTAGAGTGCTACCAGTTGAAGAAAGACTCATTTTATCCATAACTTGGTCCTTTTAATGATAAGCAATTTTAGCACATTTTTCTTTTTCTGAAAGCTCTTTATGGTTTTATCTTAGTAAAGCAAGCTCTGGACTAGGTGCCATCCACAACTGCCTCCTAAGCTTCAACCAATTTTTCAAATCTTAGCCATGTGCTAGATCCCAAGCCTTATGCGACCACCCAAGCAATGTACTTAAGGAGGTGATCTTAGGTCATCCAAGGCTCCCCTTGAGTTCATGCCTAATGCAATGGCAAGCAGTCTCATGAGAAAGATTTGGTGAGATCAGTTTTTTCGCACAAATGAGATCATTTTTGCTTTTGAAATTTTTAGACCAGCGATTAAAGAGAAGTCAAGTTTCTTAACAAACTGACATAGCTTACTCAACAGTTCAATGGAGATTCAAGACTCAACTCAGCCTACTTGACATGGCGAAAAACATAAAAGGATAGCTTCAACTGATTAGTCTCAAGAGCTATTATGACAAGATTTTAATTCAAGTTTAGCATTTTTAATCACTTTAGCATGGCAAAGACTAAACTACACATAAAAAGTCATGATAGATCTAGCAGTTTTAGCATAAATCATGGCAAGAAGTAAAACAGTGAAAACAGATCATAAAAGGATAATAAGCAAGGCTCCATTTGATTATAATGCAATGCAGATGAAATGCACAAAAATCTAGATTCCTTCGAATGAGATGCATCTTATAATTCAAAGTTGAGTTATGACAAATTTAAGAACCGAATAACCAAGATGAACTCCCCAACCAAAGGAACAAAACGAGAATCGATAAGAGAAATGTAAAAGGCAAATCCTTAGAGCATAGAAAAGATATAGAGAAACTATCGCCGAGATGTTCTTATCTACCCCATATGATTCTAGGACTATCACCAACAACTCATACACTAAGGAGCAAACATGCCCTGCCTACCCAAGGGTGGCCCGACCCCTGCTAGAACCTATAAGAAGTGAGTAAGCTCTACTTAGAGAAGAAAGAGACAAATAATAAGCAAGATCCTAGAAGCACAAGATAAGAAATAGCAACAAAGCAATTTGGCAAGAGAACCACTCTAACCTATGCCGAAGGACTTCACTCAAAATATAAAAAGAAATGCAACTGAAAGGAGTAATAGTATAAATATAATATTATATTATACAAGAGTAGCACATAGCTCCTCTCACAACAAATCCGTAAGGACAAACCACCCCAAGCTCTCCTCGCAGAGTCAAAACCTAGAGCTATCCAACGGCTTAGTGAAGATATCACCAACTGGTGCTCACTCTCCACAAACCGGAGCACAATGTCTCCCTTCTCTACATGGTCTCAAGAAAGTGATATCCGATATCAATATGCTTGGTCCGAGAATGTTGCACTGGTTCTTGGCAATGCAAATTGCGGATGTATTATCACAAAAGAGTGGAACGCAATGATAGATAAACCAAAATCCTCGCAGGTCGAGACCATCCAGCACTTGGCTACAAAGAATCGTCAAAAGAACGCACTCGCCTCTCGCAGCGGATCGCGAACACCGGATTGCTTCCTGACGACCAGAGACAAGAGAAGTGCCAATGAATTGGCAAGTGCCGTGGTGCTCTTCCTATCTATCCTACACCAAATAAATCAGACGGAGAAGGCTCTAAGAGATAGACAAGAAGAGGAAGAGTACCGATGCCATAGTCAATGGTAGCTCAAGGTACCAAAGATGCGTTCACCGCCTAACGATGAGATACGCGAGGAGAAGCTCGAACCGAGCACAAAGACACACGTAAAAATGTATGTCCGGTCTCGAGGCCGTGAGGTACAAGAGAGAGCCAATCATGCTCCTCAACTCCTTTTGGTCAACAGTTCGCCGCCTTCATCTCGATCCAGAGTACCAGAGATGCCATCGGAGTTGATATCGGCTTTCCATCATTCATGTCGAAACGCTCAGAGGTCTCGAGTGTATTTGCCTTGATGAAGAAAGGTACCCTCCCGAGTCTGCTTGATTTGGAAGCCAAGGAAGAAGCTCAACTCGCCCATCATGCTCATTTCAAACTCCGAGCTCATGACATCGGAAAACTGGGAAACGAGCATGCGAGGAGCCGCCAAAGATAATGTCATCCACATAGATCCGACGAGCGTAAGATCGCGCCAAGACGGCGATGAACAAGGTCTTGTCAATTTTACCCATCTCAAAACCATGGCTCGTGCAGATAGGACTTAAGCCTTTCATACCAAGCTCGGGAGCTCGCTTGAGTCCATACAAAGCTTTGGAAAGCCTCAGAGACATGGTTAGGTATTTGGGGTTCTCGAAACCAGAGGTCAGTTCGACATAGACTTCTTCCTCAATAAGGCCATTGAGGAAGGCACTCTTGACATCCATTCGTAAAGCTTGAAACCCTTAGAAGTCGCAAAGGCAAGCAGATTCTAATGGCTTCAAGTCTAGCTACAGGGCAAAGGTCTCTTCAAATCTAGACCTCAACTTGAGAGTACCCCGAGCTACCACCTAGCCTTGTTTCAATGACTAACCCATCTTCACTTTGCTTGTTCTTGAACACCCATTTGGTCCCAATGATATTGTGACCTTGAGGGGGCTCAACAAGGACCGCACTTGTTTCTTTCAAAGTTTTCCAACTCCTCATGCATAGCGCTTGTCCAAGACTCGCCGATAGAGCATGACAAACGCCTTTGGGCTCAAAAGAGGCGACGGCGGCGTAATGGAGACAAGAGAGACAAGCCGCCTTTGGAACGTGTGACACGCTCAAGAGGTCTCCAATTATCCGCTCAAGGATGGTCCTTTGAATGTGTCTTGGAGGTCCAGGTGAGATGAAGAAGTGGCATCTACCTCATTAGCGATGAGATAGGAACAGAGCCACTAGCTTCGTAAGATGCAGTAAGGTAAGGGCGATCTCCTCGAGGTGCAAGTGGAAGAAGGCACTCAAGAGGAGGAGGAAGAACTTGATCGTAGACAACCTTCATCTCCGCTCTTCCTCTTCGCCCACAAAGATGGACTCAGATCGCTCTAAAGAACTCGAGATATCGTGCCTAGTCCCTGACCGCCTCATCAAGGTCACTTCACGTGTTTCTACCATTTTACTAGACTCGCAGCCTCCAAACTCTATAGGCACGAGAAGAAGTCGAGTAACCTGTAAAGATCCCATCACAAGATCGTGACTCAACTTATCTAGGTTCCTGCACTTCGAATAAAACACTTGCATCCAAACACACGAAAATGCGAGACTGGTTTTCGCCATATCTCAACTCATAAGAAGTGCGACGCAAGAGTGCCCAAGAAAAACTCATAGAAACATGACAAGCAGAGTAATTGCCTCACCAAAACTTCCTAGGTGTAGAGTACTCATCAAGCATCGCCCCGCCATCTCGACTAAGGTACGGTTCTTCCTCTCCACAACGCCATTTTGTTGGGGGACGATGGAGACGAGAACGGTGCTCTACACTGCCTCACCACGTAAACTCTCAAAATAGGAATTTTGAACTCGTGCCATTATCACCGCGAATTGCTCGTAATGCACCCGGGAGCTCAACAGAAAGCCTACTAAAAAGACCGCGAAAAGAGTAAACGCCTCATCCTTCGAGGCTAAGAAAACACCCAAGAGTACCTCGAGAAGTCATCGACCACAACAAGAATATACCACTTCCTCCCGCCGATCAAGACTTGAGCCGACCAATCAGATCCATATGGAGCGCTTGTCCCGTGCATCACCATTGTCACTATGGATCGAGAGTGAGGAGCAAGAACCATCTTGCCGCGTGCCGGCATGGAGAGCAAACTAGATCCTTGACCATCTTGAGTTTTGGCAACCCACGAATGAGATCGTGGCACGACTCGTGTCAAATGATCAAAGCCTATATGACCTAGTCTCCTATGCCGTAAAGTCAAACCACGGATTCGTAGCAATTAAACACCGAGAGGATCACCGTAAGACTCGTAAAAATCAGCACGAAAGATCCTCCCATATCGAGAAATCCCGCAAACTAGGCTACCCAAGAATCAAGAATTTTGCAATTGTTTTTCTTAAAGCTCACCTCGAAACCGCCATCGGTAAGTCGAGAGACCAAAGCGATTATATCGCAGCTTACTTACTAAGGCAACATCTTTTAAAATAAAAGAATCATTAATGCTCATTGTACCTTTAGCGATGACGCGCCCAAAAGAAGCATCTCCGAAGGTGATCGTCTCATCACCTCGAGCACGGGCAAGGGAAGAAAACCAACGAGAATCTCCGGTCATATGACGAGAACACCCGAGTCTACAATCCGCACCTTTCCTTCCCAAACGGGCACCGAGTCAAACAAAGAGTGAAGTCTCAAGATCGGGTGAATCAACAGCGATTTGGGCACCCAATACCGAGTAACATGGCGAATGTGATGAAGTAGTCAAGCAAGATCGACTCTATCTACCCTACGCCTCTGCCACTCAACAAGTCAAAGATCTCACTGTTGGTCGGATCCGATCGCTATGGGAGAGCGAGTCAAGTGCCAAGAATAAGTTGATCTCGCCATGTAGCTATCTCGAAAGGAAAACGAGATCTACCTCGTGACGGCGGAAGTTACGACCAAAGGGAGCATGAGGATGAAAATCGAAAACTCGAAAAACCAAGTCCTCGATGTCGCCCAAAATCATCGATGGAACAAACCTAGACCTTGTGTTGGTCTTAGGTGCACTCAAGATCCGGGTGACCACGAATGTGCCTAAGAAACTCAACACGGTCTCTACGCGCGATCTTGGCGCTACTCAAGCAATGATCAACTAAATGTCCATCTTTCCGATGTAAGGTGCAATGATACTTCGCCTCCGAGGGGCCAAGCCGCAGATGGAATCACCTTGTTGTCGAAATCTTGAACAAAGCCCACGACTCAAAATTGATTTTTTCACCCTCGGGCTTAGTTTTGATCACACCGTGCTATGGTTTTGAGCACGATGTGGATGCTTCCTCATATCCTCATGGATATCATATCCTAGACCCCGATTAAATCTGCAAATTTTAGATTTGTCTAGAATGAGATTGAGCTTCTTCTTGCCTCCTACAAACCTCTCGAGAGTGTTCATAAGATACCGACACTCCGAAAGAGAGAGGTGCAAGAAGAGCAGGGGAAGAAGGGACAGCAGAAGGTAAGGGAGCAAGAAGAAGAACCAACAGAGGAAAGATTGGCTTGTGCACGCACAAATTTACTTTGGGGAACAAATCCATCGCTAATGATTGGTTCACGCTGCTAGGCGCCTCTACCAAACCCTTAGACTTCTTCCCAAAGACACACAATACAAGCAGATGATTGTGTCTCTAGAAGGTCCTTAGTTAGCTTCACACATTTTTCATCCAAAGCAATCAAATCACATTTTAGTTTATTACATTGCTTGCATGGTGAGCTAACAAGATCCTTAGAAGCATACTCGAGCCAATTTGTTATCGTGATCAATCATTTCTTGAAACCGCTAGATACGATTCTAGTTCAAGCAGCTTAACTTAGGACAGCTTTAAACAAGAAACAATAGGCTCTAGTAGCGCAGCCTTGAATTCAAGAATTTTGTGATCCGCCTGCTTTAGGTTCATCTTGAGATTATTACAATTTTCACAAGTTTCAGTGCATCAAGCAACATGGTATAAAGACCTCTAAACGAATTGTCCTTAACCTCACATGAGGTGCAAGCAAGAGCTCAATAGTAGTGGATGAAGGAGGTGCTACCCTACTCATCTCTAATTCAAAGAAGAAGGCTAATGTTCTCTACCTTAATCATGTCAAGTTCAGAGGACACACTATCATGCAAGGTCCTTAGTTTTTCCATATCATTAATCAAAGCACAAAGATGTGTCACATTCATCACGGAGGGAGCAGATGTAAGTAAAGTAAGCTCCCGTGATAATCTAACTACTTCCTTCTCCAACTCAAAGACACTTAGCCCTAGACTTAGCATGAAATCTACCTAGCTTAAGAAAAGCATCATTGTCGGGTCATAAGTGGGACTAACCTCATCGGAGTCGGAGTACACCATTGTTGCTCGCCGCCTCGAGGGCCATGAAGCACATGCCGAGAAGTTGCCGCCGCCTTGGGATCATGATCGCCCTTCCCATCATCGTTACTCCACCCTCCACCTCGCCGGTGTCCAGCCTGTCGAGGGCGGTGAGGACGCGATGGAATGCCTTCTTTGCCTTCCCAAAGTTGCGAACTTCTTCTTGCCTTGATCAGTGCCGAGGGCTTCGTGGTTGCGGTTCTTGTCGATGTAGTCGCTCTTGCTTGGACCGCCATAGTCACCTTTGCCCTTCCCAAGCTTGGGACGGCTTTGCTCGGATGTGGTTGGGGCCACCACACTCAAACAAATCACAGACCTCCTCTTTACCATCCCTCCTCCTCTTGTAAGCATGAGAAAACTTCCGAGCTAGGAGGGCTAGCTCATCCTCAAGTCGCTCTAATCGATCATCGCTATGTCACGAGAGCACTAGGAGAACCCACGACGACTCGTAAGAAGATCCGTAGTGGGATCGGTGACTAAAGCCATCGATCGTGACTTCGACCTTCGAGAGACAATGTCAATCTCGTGAGTCTTGAGACGCGAGTAAAGCGCATCAAGAGTCGTGGTCGAGAGGTCCGTGCTATCTTTGATGGTAGTCACTTTCATCTCCCAAACACGAAGATCAAGTGCGTAAAGCATCCGTCGAGCGCTATCCGAGTCGGGTATGTAAGACCGACCGCCGGAGGTTGCTCAAAATCTTGTGAAAACGCCGAAAAGCACTCGCCGAGATTCACCAAAGAAGCATCTCAAATTTATCAGATTCACGCTTGAACCGGTCTTGTCGAACCGCCTTAATCTGGTGGTGCCTCATGGTATGCATCGAGGGTCACCTGATGTCGTAGCGTAAATCAAATGAGAAATGCGATCAAACTCACTTCGCTCAAACCTCGAATGATAATGTTCCTTGCCTTAGCATTTGCCTCAACATCGGGCATGTTTCCCACATTGATGTTTTCATCGGCAGAACAAAAAATCTAACCTTCACCTTTCTCCGATGGCATACCCCGAGCCCGATGTAAGTTTCCATTCGCTCTTCCGTAGGGTAATCCAGCCATCAAAGACTGGAGGCTTGGTGGAATACTTGTCCGCTGTTATGGCTCAACCGACCGTTAAGATCTATAAAGAAGAGCTAACCGCTCGATACCAATTGAAGGACCGAAATGGCAACAGAGGGGGTGAATGGTGCCTAAAATTAATACTCCCCTTATCAGATTTAAACAAGCCTACAAAGATCTCTCGAGATCTAAAGAAAGTAAATGAAGCAAGATCAAATAACAAAACAAGCCTCGGCCGTTTTTCCGAAATCGAAGCTCCGCCAAGAAGGTGCGGAAGTTCCGCCATGTAGTTCCGTTAGGTATGGCGCGAAGTTCCGCTAGCGGTATTTCACAGATAAAATCGAAGTCCGATTATCCCGACCAAGAATGTAACGCCGGTTTTTGCCCAAAAATCCAAACTACTTTTGATCTGTTGTTCTTCTCTCGTCAAGTTTCACAGATATCATCCTAAACAACATCTTGACCATATTGAGAAGAAGATGCTAGCAAAGGTTCAACAAACAAAGCAAAATCGGGTTTCTTGAGGAATATGAAAGAAAGACCAAACCCGTGAATCGAGAAATTCTTAGATTCTTAGCTCATGAAACATTGAGGATATATTAGCAATATCAAAACGACTCTATCTCTCAAGTTTCTTGCACTCTCATAAGATAAATCAAAAGATACACCAATCCTAGATATTCAACGAAAAAGCAAGAGAGGAAGAGTTGCAAAATCAAGTAATCAAGACCTCGATTTCATTGGATTGAAACAAGGATTACAGAGGTAAAGCAAAGAGGAATGATTACAATAGATTTCAGTTCAGACATTCCAACTCAAACACTCTCCAAAAACAAAACAAACTCTCCAAAGCAAACCCTAATTTTATCTCCGTATGCCAACCCTAACCTGTGGTTCTCCCTATTTATAGCCTTTGCTAATGGGCCTCCAACCCATTAAACCCGCTACCCGAACGGAACCGCCCCACTTTTGCCGCTTATAAAAGACCCTTTCGCCTTTGCGCACCTTCCGAAGCCTCCCAGACACCTTGCCGCCCTTGACACGCAACCACCTCAAGATTCACGCCGCCTTCGACACATCCGACCGCTCGACCTCAACGCCGCTCGCGCTTAGTCCGATCACCTCGGTCCCACCACGACTTCGCCTCGATGTCCCGCAACAACACGCATAAAAACACATCACATAGCATTGCACAATATCATAGCATCAATATTTGTATAAGACTCAAACTAATACGTAATAAAAATCACAAAATATCCTTCTCTCGCATACGCTCGACACAATCGAAGTTCCAAGATTTACCTTGCGGAAGTTCCGATTTCTAACGTCCGCACTTGTTAGGATTATCGGAAGTTCTGCTTAACATCGCGGAACTTCCGATCTTCTAACATCCGCCTTTCCAGATTTTCAAACCGATTACCATCTCGAGGAATACTCAATGTCAAGATATCTGACACTCCGCTACCCTTGTGCGGAAGTTCCGATTTCTTCACCAACTCAAAACCCGTAAATCGGAAGTTCCTATTTCCAACGCCAGAGTTCTGACATCGGAACTTCCGCCTATACACAGCGTAGTTCCGATTTCCGATTCAAAGACAGTAAACAAATTCCAAACCTAAACACTCAACTCTCAACCTATTCAACACAATGTCAAATACTCATCACTCAGAATGGAGGACCTCTCACATGGTCTCTCACTAACTAGTATCACATCTTACCCTTTTATTACCACAAGTTTTAGTTGATTATCCTCTCATTTTCTACCCCATTAGAAACCATCGAGCTTGCTGTCCGAAATTGAGGTTGTCAGAGCGATTTCAAGATCCAAGCTTCCAAACCAAGTCTTCTATCCTAGAAACTTCAAAATCTGGCACACTTCAATTTGCCAAGCTCAGTGGTCCCATCAGAAACCATTGAGCTCGCTGTCTGGAAATTGAGGCGTGCTGTCCAGATTCCGCATCCAAGCCTCTAGCCGAAACCTTCAGTCCAGAAACTTCAAAACCCTAAGCACTTCAATTTGCCAAACTCAGAGGTTCCCAAAACCCATTTAATCGATAACACTACCTTTGAAAAGGAGATGAGAGGAAAACAACTTTCAAACTCAAATTAGAGTAAGATGAGAGGAGAAAGCTAAGATAGGTAAGGAATAAAATCGAGAAATTACTTAAGCTTACTGGTCAAGATGGCTCGATACTTAAACCTTAGAGACCCTTTTTATCCGACTTGTAATGCTTAACCACCCATTCGGTCCTAGCATCACAAAGCAGATAATCCGAGACTCGAGACATGTATACTTCCTAAAATGCAAGATACACACCTTTTACAAAGTTCATGCATCAATTCCATTCATTCACATAGAACCAAACATAAACAACAATCCGTAAGATAACATAAATAAAGGATAGTCATTATAAAAGAGAGGCCAACCGCCAAATGACAAATACATAAAGAAATTTAACAATGAAGCAAAAGTGCCATAAGATGGCTATAAACGAAAAGAGCCAATCGGTGTGCCTTTAACCCACAAGGCAACCGACCAGGACCGCCAAGCTAGTCGTCAATCCACAAAGACATCTCACAAAAGTGAGGCCCTTGGGCTCACCTTCTTCCTCTCAGAACAAAAGCAAATTTCAAAGAAAGTCGGGTGAGTACTTTGAATGTACTGCAAGATATATAAGAATGATAATGATCTATACAATAACTATATGCAAGCTTATTTAAGTGAGCAGATAGGACTCAAATTGGTAAGCATAAAGCAAGTTTTATTTGCAATAATGTAATAGATTGAAGGCAATTTTGCAATCTGATTTTATTTGATAGAAACAGAGTAATCAAGTATCAACAACAAGAAGATAGCTCCTGAGTGGCTAACCCAATAGCCACCACAACAATAGCATGAATTACCCATTCATACCAACCATGTCAAGTTTTAATTTAAAAGGTTGTAGTCTAGTTCTTGCACGACCTTACCAAGCATGTCCATAACCTAGGACGAGGCTATTCGAATAGTTTTATCCTCGCAGGGTGTACCAATGTACCCACACGCCTGCACCGCCTTTTGCCAAGCTATTAAGCACACTTCTTAGGTATGCCGCACGCTAAGTCCTACGAGACATTTCCAATATTGTGAATTATTCACGAGCCGCCTGTATGGATAGAAACCCATACGCTGTGTCTGGAGTCATTGTAAAGCCTCGGTCAACTACCCGCCGCAGTAAAGCCTTGACAACTACAATGCTCCTCGAGGTGGAGAGCCTACCCGAATCTCCACCACCGCACACCCAACACAAGAACACCGAGAACACATATCATGTTTCACACAACACACACAACCCCTCCCGCGACTGAGATAACCCACGCCAAAGTACTAAGTCAAGAGAGGTCCTATATCCTCTCGCGTGGTTAGCACGCATAAGCGCTGGCTTAGTGACACAAGTAACAATTCGGTCCTTAGGGACTGGGCACCTTTCCTTGTCACACCCAACAATCACACCAACATGCCATTGTGTTTAAGTCAAATCATTTTGTTCCATTTTTGGTTTTACAAAACAAAAGCATAAGGTGCTGAACCAAAATAAACAAAATGATTTGTGTGATCAAGGTCATCGA
Organism: Hsuehochloa calcarea; assembly: GCA_036346395.1. Taxonomy (NCBI): domain Eukaryota; kingdom Viridiplantae; phylum Streptophyta; class Magnoliopsida; order Poales; family Poaceae; genus Hsuehochloa; species Hsuehochloa calcarea. The sequence continues at coordinate 43,816,520 of CM070601.1, forward strand.
CTAAGTCGATAACCGCCAATTCTACCTGTAGCTAAGCATTTCTAAGCATGACATCGCAAAGACAAGAAAAGAGCATAATTAAATTACCGGCTCTAATTCACCAAATATGATAATAACTTATGGTTGTATAGGATAACATTTTATTGGCAACAATGCATTAGGAATAGCTACCTCTAAACAGGCAAAATTAATTGGACACAAAAGCAATGCATACATATGTTTGTAAACAAGATATTAGACTTTGAAAGTAATGGGACATTTATGATCAAATATCTTGCCTACTTGCTGTGGGTCAAGGTGTTGCTGAGGATCAATAATATTATCAACGCGCTTCTCTGATCCTAACGAGAAAGCAAAAGCAACCGATAAGAACGAATAAAATGCAAAGACTCAACAAGAAACTCTCTCCAAAATTTCAAAAAATTTTACAGTAGCAAGATCATGATTTATAAAGAATTTAGCAACAAGAACCAATTGATTTGGATTCTTAATGCCAAAGATATGACCAAAATAATTTTGCTCAGCTTTTATAAATCAAAATACTACTATTCATTAGCAAAAATTTCTGAGCTATACTGAGTCCGAAACATTTTTAAATTAAAGTCTAGTTAAAAACATAACCAACAAAATTTGAATCAACCGAAAAGGATTTGAAACGAATTAGTTATGCATTTTACAAGTTATCACATTTTTCATTGACAAATAAATCCTCTCGAAATTCGTAAATTAAATCGACGTGGACGAAGGAGGAGCGCCGATCTTGATCCGACGGTCCGCGCCCCTGCTAACGCGAGCGCGCGGGATTCACAAACCCTAAACGCCACCGTTGGATCTCGATCCAACGGTTCACGTGGATCGTGACGCCCGGCGGTCCGAACGCTCACACACATAGGAGCCGCGATCTTGGATCCAACGGTCCACACGGATCGAACCTTTCGGACGGTCCGAACGCTCACTCGAATCGACCGCTGATCTTGGATCCAACGGTCCACCGATTAGGGCGCGGCGATTAATTCAAAATTTCCACGCTAACGCGGGCCAGATCTAAGGATGGACGGTTCGCAACGACTGTTCAAACTCCGCCTGCTGGCCCAAGAAAACAAACGACGAGAAGAACGCCGCCGCCGGCGGCTCTCGCCGCGGCGGTGCGAGCAAACGCCTAAAATGAGTCCCAAACGGCATTGCGCACCTAATGGTACCAATGGCGCTATCGCGGTGGACTGGATCGCCGGCAGTTTAAGGAACCGAGAGGGCCGAAATGACCAAACGAAAATAGCGAAACGCCACCGCGTTCAAGGGAGCGAAAGCAAACAACTAGGGACTAATAAGGGGGTACCGAGCCCAAAGAAGGCACTGAGGAGAGTTGAATCGCTCGTAAAGAAGAGTAGCCGCTTTGGCCGAATTGGGGAAAACCGAAATCGATCTGCTCTCTTCTGTCAAAGTCAAAATTGACAGAGGGTTAATATTCTATGAGATGCCAAGTAACTGAGGAAGCAAGGGTTTTGAAGGAGAAAGCCCGGAACACCACTTTCACCGAAGAGGTTGGAGCTTCAACAATGGCGGCCGAGAGCAATTTTTACGATTGAGCTCACTCAATGAACTAGGAGCGATGCTGGAGCTCAAGGGTGTTTAAAGAAAGCTAAGGAAGCCACTGGGGAAGTTTTATAGGCCGAAGAGCAAGGAAGAAGCAACGGGAAGAAAAATGGCGATGCCCTGTGTTGAGGTCGACTGAGGGCGATGGGAGCAAGTGCACTCGAGGAGGACGAGGACTTCGGAGGCGGTGGTACAGTGCTCATTAAATGCTGAGAGTCGTTGGCCGAAAGCAGAGGTGACCCGACGCTGCCACGCTCTGAAATTTTCACCCACTCATCGCTGACTTTGGCCGCCGCGCGAAGCGAGGAAGACGAAGACTCGACACCGCTGGATTGAATCGGACGCCGAAAAAGAACGGGTCGATAATAACGATTCAAACGCCACTCAATCTCGACCGCTGATTTGGATCTCACGGTTCACGCCGCGCAAGGCGCTCGGATGGTCCGAACGCTCACGCGACCGCGAGCCGCTGATTTAGAATCCAACGGCTCAAATGGATCGCGCCGGATGGTCCGAACGCCTCGCGCGAACGTGGGCCGCTCGATGCCGATCCAACAACTCACAACGCCGCGCCAACGATCGAGCCGGTGCGCTTAGTTGATCGAACTAAATCAAGTGGCTCGAGCCCGAGTCCGATCCAACCCGAGGAACAGTGAAAACCGGTTAGGGTTTGAATTTGAATAACTAATCTTTGAGGAATTATTTGGGGTAGCAAACAAACTCCAAAATTTATGAAATTTTAACTGGAGATTGCTTACTGGGTGATGAACCTTACATAAAATTTTTAGAGACTTTTATGCACTGCATTTTTCTCCAAAAATTCCAGAAGGCTATATGTAGAGTTTGACCAAGGTTTGACTGGCCTCAAAAATTATCAAATAATTTATGAAAATTATGAAATAATTCTGAGGTGTTAATCATCACTCCTAGACCCAAGAAAAATTATTTCCAAAGGTTGGGCACAAGATTTTCATGAAGGAGATTTGTGTTGGTGTCCAAATGGCCATTTGATTTTTGATTTCACATAATTCCTTTACAAACATTATAGAACTGATTACAAAAATCAAGATCAGAGAAAAAGTTTTAATTTCTCCTCATTTTTATTACATTTGAAACACAAACCAATTTTGGGATGTTACAGTGTTACCCTTTTGCTGAACCGAGCCAGTTGGAGCACCTTGTGGGTAGTATCTTGCTCTGGTGAGTTAGGTTTCTTGTCTCCCTGCAAAGCACGGGTAGGGTGATCTTTAGAGTCTAAGATTTCTTTGTTGTCGTTTTGGTCAGACGAGTGCAAAGGATCTTGGGTTTTTGCTGTCTCGGCCAGGACTTGACTTCATATATTTTCTTATCTAGCTGGTAAGTTAGACCTTGTTTCTTGTCGCCCTGAGCATCCTAAGGACTTCATTAGTTCATGAGCCATTTACTTGTACATGAATGCTCAAATCTACTTTAAACTGAAAAGTTGTTTTTATAACTTTTCGGTCTTTCATGTCATTTTCAAGATCTAGTGTTTTTTTTTCTTTTGATTCTTAAGATCACAGCTTCCTTTATTGATACAAGATCATTCACTGTTGGTTTTGTCGAGCAAAACCAACAAGAGCTTTATCCTTCCTTCCTTTCTGTGACCTGGTCGTTTAGGGTTAGCAAGGATGGGCTAGGGTATTACTTACTTCCCATATTAGCTTTAACTTCAATTTAAAATCTTTGTTTTGTGTATTTTGCTAAAGCAGCCGAAAACCGCAAATTGCCTTTTGTCGCTCGACACCACAACATGCACAGCAAGTCTCCTAGTTTTTCTTTTCTCTTGTCATGTTGGATTATTAAATGATGAGTTAAAATACAGTATCCATTTGAATGTTTTTAGTCTGAGAAAAACAATTTCTTTAATACCTGTTAAGATCACCATACCACTGCTTGTAATCTGCCTTAATTCACTTTTTCAAACATCTCAGAACTTTAGTCTTAAATTAAACTCCAAACCGACACTTAGTATCTCAGAGAGGATAAATATGGGTTATTACCTTATTTGGGGTAGATATAGCTTAAGCATATTGCTATACATGCATTATCATCTTGATCATGCATTCTTTTTCAATATTTTGTCCTCTGTCAGTTTTGGTGTTTATTGGATTCTTATGATTTTAGATTCTGGTTCTTCCGAAGTTGTTGAATCTGTTATTGAACAACCAGAACCTGAACAAGAGATCTATTATTACCAAGGCAAGCATCCTCTCGCACTATATTGATCCCAATTTTGGAATCAGAGATTTACAAAATACAGTAATAACTGTTGCATGTTAATTCCTTAAAAATTAATTGTGATCTGTTTAGTATCTAGTTACAACCTATCACTTGTGGCTTACCTTAAATTTGATCATACACTCAAATTAAGGTATTGTTTGTATTAAAGTACTTATGTTAGAATTTTGTTTAGCCATGCAGTCCATAGATCGGTAGTGTTTGGCAAGCTTATCTTGTCAAACATGGAAATCACAATTGAATTTTAAGTATTGGTTTCTTTGTCGCCCTTTTAAATCGTAAATGAATTTAAACCCTTCTTGCTAATCTGATTTCAAATTCGGACAAGTGAATGCTAGTGATGGTGCCTTAGTGCACGAGACTGGGAAATGTGATTGTCTTGTGTGGATTGATTAAGGACTGAACATCGGTTGGATGATTCAAGCCCCAACGTACTTCCACACGCGGTGTACGGGCGCTGTTTGGTTAAGTAAAGGGTTAATGCTGTTGAGTTGGAAAACAGCAAAGTAAGGACATATGTGTTTGATTGCGTATCTATATCATATGTTCTTATGAGGGTGAGGCCATACATGCGTTCCATCACATGTATGTACCTTAAGGGCTCCGATTGCGAATTAATATGTGCACTAGCACACCTCTACTTTCTCGTCATTTAATTGTTGCTTTGATCGGCATTCCCGCACAACATGTGGGCCCCTGCCATGTGTTCTACTAGTAACTTGTACTGAGCAGGATCAGTCACACATGGGTACTCTAGCTCAATAGTATCAACTTGTTGAAAAATAACAAATCCTAGTTTACCCGGCCGGCATACCAAAGGTAGTGTGCTATTATTCCGGAGGCTTACGGGCTAACTAAGTCGTGTGGGTAAAGATGTACACCCCTGCAGGGATTAAAACTATTCGAATAGCCGTGTCCCCGGTTACGGACAACGCTTGAATTTGATTAGCGCTTTGTATAGATTTGACATTCCAATTTTGTTGGTGAAAGGGATTTCGGTTAAATGGTTAAGTGTGTACTGGTGTGTTGGCGGTGTACAACCACTTCATTATTGTTTATTGTTTATGATTATTCTTTATTTACTTGTTATTTTAGTCCAAGTTGATTTATTAAATTGCTTTATCAAAATTTAGCAATTGTAGGTTAAGATGTATTGCTTTACCCAAAAATTGAACCATTATGCCTTCCTGTTGTAACCTTATGCATACATCAATTCTAATCCTTTGTATAGGTTATATTAAACACTTTTTTTATTTAGTTTGTGTAAGTCTTGTTGAGTACCTTTCGTACTCAGGGGCTATAACCTCTTGTTGCAGGTGAAGATGGTTATTTGTATGAGATGCCCGTTAGCGCCGATCAGGGTGACGCTAACGAGTGAAGCTATTTCTAATCTCCACTAAATAGCCTGCGGGTGATGGGGCCATTGGTGGTGTTAGCTTTTGCTGTTTAGTTTATTTCCGCTGCTAGACTCTGTAGTGACTAAGGTCACTTGATTTTGTAATGCATGGCCGAATTGTAAACTCCCATGTATAATTATGTAATTATTTGTCCTGTATGTTTGATGTAATGTTGTGAAGGATATATGTGCAATAGTCTTTATTCCTAGGAACTATTGTAATGCATATATCCGGGAACCTGAATATTGGAATTGTAACGTGTGAAAGGTTATGCTGTTAGCATGTTTTTAATTAAGAATCGAGTGGGTCTTGATTAAAGATTATGCTTTGAGTATAATTCTTAAATGCGGTACAATATCCAATATGTTGGGGTCCTGACAGTGCCCAAGTCGAAACAGTTTTATTTTCAGTTTTTGACTTTACAAAATTAACAAAGCACAAAGTGCTGGACATAATAGAGTAATAATTAGATTTGTGTGATCAAGATCATCGACTAAGTCGATGATCGCCCAATACTACCGATAGCTAAGCAATTCTAAGCATGACCCGAAAAGACAATAAAATAGCATAAATAAATCACCGGGCTCTAATTCACCAGCGATATTAATAGCTTATGTTTTGTGGTAGGGGATAACAATTTAAGGGCAACCATGCAATAGGAATAGCTACCTCTAATCGGGAAAAATACTTTGACACAAAAGCATGCATACATACAATTTGTAAACAAAGTATTTGTAATACCCCGAAATTTATTCGGGCGAATAGGAGAGTATTCGGGAGAAAGATTTAAACAGGGATTACAATCTTCAGTGATCTCAAGGGGGTTTCCGCGAATTCCCGACAACCTGGGCATTGGGCCACGACCCATGTGGCTCAAAAGGGGGTTGGCCAAAGGGGGGATGACCTTCCCCCAAAAAAAACCCTAAACCCCCTTCCCCCTTCCCCCTTTCCCCCACTTGGAGCCGCCACCTCCTCCCCGTCAGGCGCTTTCCTGCATTTGTTTGTCGACGGTAAGTTCTCAGACGTTTTCTGATCTTTCCACCTGTTATAAAGTTGTAGCCCTTGGTCTTAGATTTCTTTAGGCACCAATATCATCTTATTTGGGGTTACAGTTTAGGAGATATGGCCATTTTCGTATGAATCGCTCAGAGAGTCGACGGATTTGGCGTCGCTTGTCATCCCATTATGAATTATTTAGAGGTCGAATCAGAAAGGCTACCCAAAATGTATGTTGTAGATAATTCAGTAAGATTTCCAAGTTGATAAAGAACACAATTTTTAGAGTTATCAGTCAAAACTTATGGAATTTTAACCGCGTCCTGTTCTGTTTGTCTGAGGATTGGGGACTGTCGGTTTTTTTCTCGGTTTTGATCTAGTTAGAGTCAGATACAGGATGGCCACCCAAAACGGTTTTTGAATATAATTTCACCATGATTCCAGGTTGATAAATATCACCTCCATTGGATCAGTAGAATGAAAGTTATGCCATTTTATCTATTTCTGCTCAGAATCCGACAGATGTCCGCTGGGCTTGTTTTCAACGGCTGTTTAGCCAACTGTTTTTGCCGAATCAGAGAACCCCGTCAACTAGAGTTTCATAGCATGGTTCGTTATGATTAATTGAGCACTGGTTTCAAGTCATTCCGAGTTACAGATATTTAATTATGGTTTTTATTGTACCGCTGCCCAGTAGGGCTGTAATCTGGCTGATTAGTTAGATTGTCAGTTTGAACCCGTTGATTGTGTTGGATAGTTAGAGGATTATGGTATGATACTTATAGTTTGTCTTACCTTTTTATCCTTATTTCTAATAAATATTTTTGTAGGCGCTAAAGCGGTGAGTGGAGGGGCACCTTCGTTGCCTCTTAACACGTCACAGCGCGGAAGGCAAGTACCTTGTCTTATCATAATAAATGGTGGTGATTGTGTGTAGATGAATTGTTAGTCTTGCTATTCATGTTCGTACGCCATGTATATTTCTTTATTATGATGTGATAAGAGTTCATTGCATGAAGTTCATTCCGTTCACGCATTTGTTTCATGTTGACCACGGAAGTGGAAAATTGTAAGTCCCATCAATTCTAGTATGGGAACGTAAGACCCACCACTCCAATGTGGGCAATTTCAGACACCCGTATGAAACGATCTTCATACGGTGATTGGATCCCCGGACTTTGTTAAGTACGGGCTTAAGTGAGCACCGACGGGTGTGTCACTCGCTATACCGGTATAAGCTGTTGAGTAGTCCATTCCTTCAATGCATCTTTTCATTCCAATCATTCATGTATTCATTCCATTTATTCATGTATGTGTTCCAAGAATTGATCATACTTCAATTGAGTTGGCTTGTCCACTCTATTCTTGATTTATCTTGTATGGTACTGTCGATGATCAAATCGCCGATCTTATGAATATATAAATGAAAAGAGGAAAATGGCGCGTATTTTCTAGAAAGTAGTGAGACTACTCTTTATTGCTTTGAACTGACTATTACAAAGGGTGTATAGAACTTAGACTAAAGACTAATTCGGGAGTACAAGGCTCTTGAGGGTGTCTCCCAAATGATCTTCACCATTCCGGCTTCCCCCATCTTCAGTCCGCATTCCTCCTTATATAGTTGATGAAGGGTATGATGAGTCACGGCGGCCCGATCTTCCGATAGGTTCGATTTGGTTCGTCGTGAGGACGCTGACGCTTTGAGGCTTCCGACCAACAGATCGTCACCTCGCAATTCGCTACACCCGCACGCCTGTCGTTATCGACCACGCTTGCACGCGATCGACCTTACCACGAAGGTTATTGTTCCTGCAAGTAATCGAAGCAACTCACAAGAACAAGGTAGTAGCAATCTGAATTGTATTGCGGATATGGATGAAGTTTACAAGTGGGGTTCTCAAACCGATAATCGCGAAACCGCAATTGGCGTAATAATCTAAGAAAACCCGCCTAAACTATGGCGCCATCATATATATAGGGAACGTAAGGAGGTCGACCTAGGGTTGTGCGCCGTGGGATGAAGCGCATACAACCCGGACTCGACCTCACGCTTACAAAGTCTTATTAGTTTCCAAAACGTGACGCAAAGACCTTGTGTTGCGATTTCGGTCAAGATCCGGTCGTAGGGCTGGTCCTAGGGTGGTCTTGAGGAGTCCATGCTATCTTTGGTCGAGATTGTGTCCAACGAGTACCGCATCGCTTTTCTCGTCGTAAATTGCTCCAATCGAATCAACTAGTCGTAGGTCTTCTTGTAGTGGTCGAGATCTTCTTGCAGGGTCGAGACCTTCTTGAACCGGTCGTAGTCCTAGATTCCCGAGTACAAGTAAATCATCTCCATTAGGCAGCATCATAGAGTTCTCAAATAATACACTTAGCCCTAGAAACCACTTTACCTGATCGATTAAGCGACGTGCTCTAGCTCTTGTCATAGGACCGTGTAGTTCAGTACCCAGATCTGGAGGGTCTTGTGTCGTGCGTGTATCCGAAGGAGGGATGTCCTCATCATACTCCCCTCTTGAATTGGAGTCGCCCTCACTCAAGCTCATCTTCTTCTCCCACATATGGTTTCAAATCTGAAATGTTAAATGTGGGGCTAACCCCAAAATCTGCAGGTAATTCTAATTGATATGCATTATCATTTATCTTCTTAATTATCTTAAACGGTCCTTCAGCTCTAGGCATCAACTTTGATTTTCTTAATTCCGGAAACCTATCCTTTCTCAAATGAACCCAAACTAAATCACCTGGTTCAAATTTTACAACTTTCCTACCTTTACTTCCAGCAACCTTATACCTTTCAGTCATATGCTCTATATTCTCTTTAGTGGTTTCATGTAACTTGAGAATAAATGCAGCACGCTTCTTACCATCTATGTGGATTTCATGAGAATATGTTACAGATCTTAGGATGATGTGACAATTGGCAATGGCGTTTACGGTTTGTAGTTTCACGTGTTTTCGATAAAGCTACAGGTATTCTGGATGTGGGCGCCCACTTCAGATTCAGAGACAAAGATCCTCCTAATAGATAATAGGTATCTACATGAGCGAGTCACTCGCCTGTATAATGATCCAAATCTCTACTCTCATTCGGCTTTTGTTGCTTCTTTTGAGCCCCGCGATATATCACATGCTTTATCTGATTCTAGCTGGGTAAATGCCATGCATGAGGAGTTAGAAAATTTTGAAAGAAACAAAGTTTGGAACCTAGTAGAACCTCCTAGTGGTCATAATGTTATAGGAACCCATTGGGTGTTTAAGAATAAACAAGGTGAGGATGGTTCAGAGTTAGAAATAAAGCCGATTGGTAGCCTGTGGTTTCAAATAAGTTGAGGGGTTAGATTTTGATGAGACATTTGCCCTGCTGCTAGACTAGAAGCCATTCGCATTCTCGCTTGCATTTGCTGCATCAAAAGGTTTTAAATTATATCGATGGATGTTAAAAGTGCCTTTTAAATGGTTTCATAGATGAGGAAGTGTATGTTAAGCAACCCCCTGGTTTTGAGGATCCTAAATATCCAAATCGTGCTTTCAAGCTATCTAAAGCATTGTATGGTCTTAAACAAGCCCCTAGAGCCTGGTATGATAGACTTAAGACCTTCTTGCTTAAAAACAAATTTGAAATGGGTAAAGTGGATAAAACTCTATTCATTCTTAGACGTGACAATGACTTCCTGCTTGCTCAAATTTATGTGGATGATATTATCTTTGGTGGTTCTTCTAATGCTCTTGTTTCCAGCTTTTCTGACACTATGTCCAGGGAATTTGAGATGAGTATGATGGGAGAGCTTAATTACTTTTTGGGACTTCAAATCAAGCAATGCAAGGAAGGAACTTTCATCCATCAGACGAAGTACACTAAAGATCTACTAAAACGCTTCAACATGGGTGATCGCAAGCCAATTTTCACTCCCATGGCAACCTCGATCGCTTTGGAACCGATGAGGAAGGAGAAGTCGTGGATCAACGCGAGTACCACAAAGATGATCGGCTCTCTCAGACTTGACGGCCTCGAGACCGACATTCACTTCACGGTATGCCTTTGTGCAAGATTTCAGCGCTCCGAGAACTTCCCATCGCCAAGCCGTTAAGCGATATTTAGGTATTTACACTCTACCCTCTTATATGGCATTTGGTATTCCCGCTTCTTCACTTTGTCCATTAGAGGTTTTTCGATTCTCGATTTTATGGGTTGTCGGTTAGATAGGAAGAGTACCTCGTGCACCCGCTACTTCCTAGGCACTTCTCTTGTATCTTGGTCTTCTAGGAAGCAATTGCTGCACAATCCACTCTGGCGGGAGTATGTAGTCACCGCTAGTTGTCAGAGCTGATTTTGTGGATGACGCCCACTTTGAAAGATTATGGGTTAAACTTTGCTAGTGTTCCTCTTTTTCGTGATAACACTTCGCTATTAATATTGCTAAAAACCCAAAGCAACATTCTAGGACTAAGCACATAGACATTCGCCACTTCCTTAAAGATCATGTTGAAAAGGTGATATTGTGATGCACTTCGTGAGAGTCCAAGCTCAATTGGCGATATTCTTACCAAGCCTTTAGATCAAACCGCATTTTCCTCCTTAAGAAGCGAGTTAGGGCAATTTATCCTTATGGGTTGGTTTGAGGGGAGTTTGATCTTTTCTTATCTTTCCTTGTTCTTTTGATCTTTTATTGTTCTTTTTCTCAACTTAGTGATCTTTTCAATTTTTTAGGTTTTTAGGCTTTTAATTGCATCTCATTGTGTCATATTGCATTCATATGAAAACTCCAACAAGTGGTTACAACAAATGGTATGAAAAATCCAAAAGATGCATTGTAATATAAGATTTTCTCGCTTATTTTAAAAATTGATGAAGCTTTGCCTATTACCCTTTAGAGCTTTTGTATTTCAATTCTTGCTCAATGTCATGTCTAGTTCTTTGACTTGCTAGAATTATCATGCTTTTACATGTGTAGCTAAGTCTTTGCTATATGAGCTAGAACTTTTTAAACAACTCAAACTAAGAAATTGCAATTTGTGGATATTTTAGCGAGTTGCGCAATTAGTGCTCCTCTTGTGACATTGGCCCCGCTGTAATTGCTTTGTTAGCTCTTTGATCTAAAATTGACCATTACTTGAGCTTTTGTGTTCTTGAGATTCTAAAACCGCTCATGTGAAAAATGAAAATCAAGATTGTCTTATGCTTAAATTGTGCCAAACTATTCTTACGAGACTGCTTGTCAAATGACATGAACTTGGAGATAGTTTGATGAACCAGACGATCTCATGGGGACTGCTTGTCAGAAATGACATGAACCTCAAGATTTGTCGCCCTGGTCGAAGCTTAGGATGAGTTTGTGGATGGCTCCTAGTCCAGGATCTTATCACTAAGTTAGATCATTAGTCAACTTCAATATTCAATGCAAATGAGAAAATGTTGACAAATGGGCGCCATAAAATATTGAGCAAAATGATTCAATACGGACTTGATTGACTCTTAATGTGGTCTTTGTTAGATTTTTATCTCACTTTGACATTTTGACATGGCCAATTTCACTTTAGGATCCTCGTTGATGAACTTGTTGAATTTGAAGCGCTGCTTAAATTGATCAAATCCATCGCTTTACTTTTGAGCCTTTGTGCTTAGCTTTGATATATATGTCTTACCATGATCTTGCTAGCGCTACTGTCAGCTTGATATGTCGCTTGTGAAATATTAGAGATACTAGATTGTTCTTTTGGGTAATCTCCAAAGCTTCTTGTAATCAAAAATTGAAAATACAAAAATGAAGCCACCCATTGCACTTCATGCATACTCCTGCTTATGCTTCTTTTATTTATGCTTCTTTCTTTTTCATCTATTGGTTATCTCTGGATGAGAGGAAGGCGTGATTCCTTGATGAATCCATTGTCAAAGGGGGAGAAGATGTGTTAATTAATGAGAAGATATTTCTTTGAGAGAAGATGTGTTATATTTCTTTGCTATTTTTATTTGGAGAAGATGTGTTAATGAGAAGATATTTCTTTGTTGGGGGAGAAGATTAAACAAAGGGGAGAAATTTTGAGATATATATATATTTTTGTTTTACAAAGGGGAGAATCAAAAGTTGAAAGTTTTGAAAATCGAGGATCATAGTGAGGGGGAGTTCTTGAGTTGCATTCTTATTGTTTTATTGAATATTCTGAACTTGAATTGCATTCTTTTATCCTCACAATGATCATAGGTCAATTGAACAATTATTCTTTCATATGGACCTTATGTGAGAATTTTGACCCTTTTCTGGAAATCAAAGTTTTTATGCTTACTTTTGCCTTGTCTCACATGCCTATACTATTCTGATGCCAGCTTGGTCATTTTCATTGCTTTTTCTTGCTTATGGACCAAGTTGTGCCTTTGTGCGAAAACTGCGAGTAAACTCGTTTTCAAACCTCTTACTTATATTTTCTGGATAATTGCCAATGTGTTCATCAAGGGGGAGATTGTGGATTTCATGAGAATATGTTACAGATCTTAGGATGATGTGACAATTGGCAATGGCGTTTACGGTTTGTAGTTTCACGTGTTTTCGATAAAGCTACAGGTATTCTGGACAGGGGCGGTCCGCCCGGTCCTTGCACGGCGGTCCGACCGGTCCCAAATCGGTCGGACCGGCCATGTGGGGCGGTCGGACCGGCGGTGACCTAAAAGTGTTCAAAACGAGCTGGGCCAAAAATAGGTGTTGTAGGCAAGTGAGGGGATCCCAATGCACTTGGTCTCATAATTTTTGGAGTCTCCAGTAAGAAGTTCTATTCGCTTTAATTTCCGTAAGGTTTCGAATTTGGGAGTATGAATTTCGCTAAGTCTCATAGGCGGTCCGACCGCTCACAGTGGAGCGGTCCGACCGCCATGGCGGTCCGACCGCCACCCGAGCGGCCGGACCGGTATTCACTTGATCATCGCCAACTTCGTGGCGATGTTGTTTTGTTAGGTCAAGTCATGGGTTCCATGGCATATGTTTTGCATGATGCATGTTTTGACTAACATGAGTCAAGTTGTAAAGAACTTGTTCCCGAATACGTGTTTTCTTGTCTGTGGTTGTGCAGTAGCTTGGTGGTCAACGACGGTCAACGCGAAGAGGATCGGACTAGACTTGGAGAGTTGAGGTCCGTAACGATCAACGATGCCGTGAGGTCAATGACTCAAGCGTGACACAAGATGGACAAGGGTGACCTATTGGCGAATCCATGGCGCATGGTGAAGCGGTTTAGGTCAAAAGGTTAAAGACGGCGCTTATGCGCGCGCGTGTGTGACCCGCTTGTTAGTGGGCCTTAACGGAGCCCAAGAGAGTCAAACCCTAAGAGTTTTAGGCCTCCACTATAAATAGGAGGAGATGGTGGCTGCACCTCTCTCTCTCTCGCCTTTTTTTGTTTCAAAACCCTAATTGTCTTTAGGGAGTTGAGGTGGAGGCTAGGGCTTTTCATGGTTTGAGGAGAATTTCGTGATCTTGGATTGACCATCGATCCATGATGGTGTGGATGTAATCCAAAGAACAATCACGAATCAATCTATGCAAGGTTTGCTTGAGATAAGTCTCTTTTCGCTCTTGCTTTCAATTTGGTGATTTTAGGGCTTTCTTTGATCCGCGAGTTTGTGATTGATTCTTTCACGTGAATTAGCTTGTTGTGATATGTGTGAATCTATCTAGCATCATCTTGATCATCAATCTCTCACGAACAAGCATTAGGATCAAGTTTTCGCTCTTGCCCTGCTTTAGACCTTCGTTAATCAATTGACAATTGCTCAAGATCGCTCCAAGAATTATCATAATATTCGATTGAATAGGTCCTCAATAGCATAGAGAAGGTGTGTGCAAAGTTTCGTGAAGTTTGGAGTTGAGAATCAAAAGTTAGACCTAATTGCAACTTCGCATCGGGCCGATTTTATCGCTTCGAGCTCACGGTCCGATCACACACCACCGGTCGACCGATTTGGTGCGGTCCGACCGCCATACACCGCAGGTCGACCGATTTGGTACCGGTCCGACCGCCAAGATAACAAAGGTCGACCGCCAAGATTTGTGTTGCTTTGATTCTTGTTGATTTTTGTCGCATTGCTTAGGGTTTAATTGATTCAATACTAGTCTTCCACAGATCGTATATTGATCTTCATAGCTTTCTAATAGCTACCGGAGTGAAATTGTATTGAGTTCATAATTTGTGAAAAGTGAGCGTGTTCTCCTATTCACCCCCTCTAGTCGCTTTTACGGTCCAACAAGTGGTATCGAGTCCTGCTAGTTCAATCTTGATCTTAACCGTCACCGAACTTTGGCGATGGATAAGTTTTCTACTAAACCGCATATCTTCGATGGGCACGACTATGCCTATTGGAAGAATCGATGCGCGCTTTTCTTGAGAGCGAGGACAAGCTATTTGGGATGTTGTTAGAGCCCCACTGTTATTCATGAAATTGCTACACCGCTTCGCAATTCTTTTGGCTAACAACAATAAGGCTAAGAATCTTTTATATGGTGCACTTGGTAGACAAGAATATGATAGAATTTGCAATCTTTCAATCACAAGATGAAATTTGGAACACTCTCAAACATATCATGAGGGTTCGTCCCAAATCAAAAAGGTGCGCCAAACAGCTTACAAGCGTGAATACAATAAATTCGAGATGCGCCCGAGAGAGCATCGATGACATTTTCACGCTTTAATAAAGTAATTAATCAAATGAAAGTCGTTGATATTGAATATTCTCAATCTGAAAATGCCACCCATCTCTTGGCCGCAATCAACACCAAGGAGTGGGAGATGAAGGCTATCGCTATAGAGGAAAATGTTGATCTTTCAAGTCTTACTTTAGAATTGCTTTATAGTAAACTCAAGACTCATGAAATTAAAAGAGTTGATCATCCCAAGAAAGATAATTTAGCTTTGGTAGCGCATCCTCTCAAAAGGCTTTTGATGACTCTTTTGAATCTTCTTCTGATTTTCATTTGCTTGTTTATCCGCTATTCATGAAGAGGAGCTTGAAAGTATTCTCAAACAGAGTTAGCTCTTCTAGCTAAAAATTCACACGGGCCTACAATAATGTGAGAAACAAAAGAGAGGTGGTCCGTGACATGCTATGAATGTGGTGAGCTCAATCATATCCGCAAATTGCCCCAAGTCGAAAGGTAAGAGCAATCATAAGGAAGGAAAGCTACTTGGAAGAAGCCTCCTTTCAACAAATCAAGGTATGAGGCTAATAAGCTTGTGAAGGCGCCACCGGTCCTTGCCGCTTTTGAGGATCAATCCTTGAGCGATGTGGATACCGGGAGTGAGGAGGACAAGGAGGAGGAGATCCTCAAGGCAAAAAGAAAGGGAAGGCCAAAGACTTCACCGGCATGTGCTTCATGGTCGACACCGACAACATTGATGATGATGAGGTATCTTTTCTTATGATGAGCTTTCGCTAAATATGATTCTATAGTTGAGCAATTGCTTAGTCAAGATGAAGCGCTAGAATTTGTTATGACAAAAATAAGAAATTAGAGTCAAAGATTAACAAACTAAAAGTAGAGCTTAAAAATGCTAAGACTCTTGAACTCGATGAATGTTTATCTTGTCATGCTATGCAATCGTAAATTACTAAGTTACAAACCGCTCATAATATTTCAGACAACAACTTGAGAATGCTAGATCTGAACTAAATGAAATTAAAAGTGCTCCTTGTGAAAAATGTTTAGAATCTAGTAAATTGATTGCTTTTGATGTGTTTGATTCTAGCCCTTGCACTTCATGTTTAGAAAAGGAACGTGAAATCAAAGATATCTTAGAAGTCGCTAGAGTCAAATATGCTAAGCTTAAGGACAATATTGAAAATACTACTTGTGCTTCTTGTTCCACTCTTAAGCTTGAAATTGCTTTGTATAAGGAGAAATCTATGGATAAAACTTGTGATGCTTGTGTTAACTTGAGAAAAGAAAATGCTTACCTTCATGATACATTAGAGAAATTTTCTAAAGGTAAGAAACAATTAAACATGATTCTTGACAAGTCTAAAACTCCTTATAAGAAGCAAGGTTTAGGATTCAATTCTTTTCAAGACAATTCAAACCCAAAAGTCATTCAAGTCTTGGAAAAGGTTTAATTGAATTCAAAACCCAACTCGCAAAAACATCTTTTAAATCAGCAGTTTTGCCCAACCTTGTATTAATTCAAATGGTGCTTCTTCTAGTGGTACCAAGTACCATTGCACTTATTGCAATAAAGGTGGGCATTTGATTGAATTCTCACATGAGGTTGAAAATGATAGGAAAATTTTGATAGAATTTCATTCATGCAACCTAGAGCTTCTATGAGACATGGTAACATTGAAAAGAATAAACTCGATTAGGATTTTTCTCTCATGCAAATCATTATGTTTCTAGATATCCTAATTCTAATGTTTATCGATCAAGGTCCGATCACTGTGGTCACCGGTCCGACTGTTTTGGTCGCCGGCTCGATCACAAAGACAACGCCGGCCGATCGCCATGGACAGCTTTAAGTCTCATGTTAATTTAAACATTGCTCATAACCGAATGTTAGATGAAATCAAGGATAGTACTTCGGTTTGTATACTCCTTGTAGACGTGTGTCTCAAGATCGATTCCTAAATCTTGTTTATCTAACCCCAGATTGAGACACATCGCTCTTTTGTTCCTTGATTTTCGTGATTACCGTGGAAAGGGGAAGAACACGTGGTTCGTCGACTCGGTGTTCACGCCACATGACCGAAACTCAAAATGGTTCACCTCTTTCACGCGGCAACAGTGATGACTTCATCACCTTTGGAGATGATACACAAGGGCTAATTGAAGGAACAGGATCAATTAGGGTGAACAACAAATTCATTCTAAAGGATGTCGCTCTTGTGGACAAGCTTAGGTATAATCTCCTTCTGCTTCTCACTTCTTGATGATGGCTATGAGACTGCTTTTAAGAAAATGCTTGTCGTGGTGCTTGATTCTACCGTGAGCTTGTGTTTGGAATCTCTAGAGTTGGTAGAATTTTTGAGCTGATTTTTCGTAATCTCTTGTCGGATCTCTTAAATGTTTGCTTACATCTTCTTCTCGATTTCGCTTTGGCATCGACGCTTGGGGCACATTGGTTTTGATCATCTCGACACGAGTTAGCAACCTTGATCTCATGAGAGGTTTGCCCAAACTCAAAGTCGCAAGGATGTCAGATAAAGCGCCTCAGTAGGCATGGCAAACAAGTTGCCGCCACACCCTTCTCAGGACTATGGTTATGACCGACTGACTGTGACAGCTTGCTTCATATGGATACCGCTGGTCCCGCTAGAGTCCGGCCACGGTGGAAAATGGTATATTCTTGTCATAGTCGATGATCTTTCTAGATATACTTGGGTGTTCTTTCTTACTTCAAAAGATGAAGCTTTTGGTTATTTTCATGACCTTGTTCTTCGCTTGGCTTCGAGCTTCCTCGGTGCTTTGAGAGCGATTCGCAGTGATAATGGCACGGAGTTCAAAAATGCTTCTTTGCTTCTTTTGTGCCGAGCGTGGTATTGAGCATCGCTTCTCCTCTCCACACGCCCTCAACAAAATGGCGTGGTGGAAAGGAAGAATAGGACCTTGGTCGAAATGGCTAGGACGATGCTAGATGAGTATAACACACCGAGGAGATTTTGGGCCAAGCTATTGCTATCGCTGCCATATTGCAAATCGTGTCTTTTGAGACCTTCTTTAGGCAAGACTCCTTATGAGCTTCGCTTTGGTAGAAAACCCTCTGCTTCGCATTTTTGAGTTTTTGGATCAAAATGTTTTATTCTTAAGACAGCAACTTAGATAAATTTGAATCAAGAACTTTTGATGGGTTATTTCGGGTTATCCCGCTCATTCGAGGGTTTTCGGTTTTAATATCGAGACTAACATTATTCAGAGACTTGTAATGTCACTTTGATGAGACTAGCCCGAGCTAGATCTATTGCTACGATGATTTACAGTGACAGAGAGCATTTTTGTGGAGGAAGATGAGGACGGTTAATATCATTCCTTCATCTCGCGCCGAAGGCGCCCATATTGATACAAGAACTCGCTACGCCTACTTCACCTTCGCTTGAGGCTCTCGCCGATCTTCATCATCAAGCAGACTCATGAGGTCGAAGAAACGACATCTCACCCGGCGCCCACTTCGATTCAGAGACAAAGATCCTCCCGAATGTATAATAGGTAATCTACATGAGCGAGTCACTCGCCTGTATAATGATCCAAATCTCTACTCTCATTCGGCTTTTGTTGCTTCTTTTGAACCCCGCGATATATCACATGCTTTATCTGATTCTAGCTGGGTAAATGCCATGCATGAGGAGTTAGAAAATTTTGAAAGAAACAAAGTTTGGAACCTAGTAGAACCTCCTAGTGGTCATAATGTTATAGGAACCCATTGGGTGTTTAAGAATAAACAAGGTGAGGATGGTTCTGTGGTTAGAAATAAAGCCAGATTGGTAGCTCAGGGTTTCAGCCAAGTTGAGGGGTTAGATTTTGATGAGACATTTGCTCCTGCTGCTAGACTAGAAGCCATTCGATTCTCGCTTGCATTTGCTGATCAAAAGGTTTTAAATTATATCGATGGATGTTAAAAGTGCCTTTTTAAATGGTTTCATAGATGAGGAAGTGTATGTTAAGCAACCCCCTGGTTTTGAGGATCCTAAATATCCAAATCGTGTTTTCAAGCTATCTAAAGCATTGTATGGTCTTAAACAAGCCCCTAGAGCCTGGTATGATAGACTTAAGACCTTCTTGCTTAAAAATAATTTTGAAATGGGTAAAGTGGATAAAACTCTATTCATTCTTAGACGTGACAATGACTTCCTGCTTGCTCAAATTTATATGGATGATATTATCTTTGGTGGTTCTTCTAATGCTCTTGTTTCCACTTTTTCCGACACTATGTCCAGGAATTTGAGATGAGTATGATGGGAGAGCTTAATTACTTTTTGGGACTTCAAATCAAGCAATGCAAGGAAGGAACTTTCATCCATCGACGGTACACTAAAGATCTACTAAAACGCTTCAACATGGGTGATCTGCAAGCCAATTTCCACTCCCATGGCAACCTCGATCGCTTTGGATCCGATGAGGAAGGAGAAGTCGTGGATCAACGCGAGTACCGCAAAGATGATCGGCTCCTTCTCAGATTTGACGGCCTCGAGACCGACATTCACTTCACGGTATGCCTTTGTGCAAGATTTCAGCGCCTCCGAGAACTTCCCATCGCCAAGCCGTTAAGCGCATATTCGTGTATTTACACTCTACCCTCTTATATGGCATTTGGTATTCCCGCTTTCACTTTGTCCATTAGAGGTTTTTCGATTCGATTTTAAGGTCGTTTGCTAGATAGGAAGAGTACCTCGTGCACCGCCACTTCCTAGGCACTTCTCTTGTATCTTGGTCTTCTAGGAAGCGCTTCATTGCACAATCCATCAAGCGGAGTATGTAGTCACCGCTAGTTGTCAGAGCTGATTTTGTGGATGACGCCCACTTTGAAAGATTATGGGTTAAACTTTGCTAGTGTTCCTCTTTCTCGTGATAACACTTCGCTATTAATATTGCTAAAACCCAAAGGCAACATTCTAGGACTAAGCACATAGACATTCGCTTTCACTTCCTTAAAGATCATGTTGAAAAAGGTGATATTGTGATGCACTTCAGAGAGTCCAAGCTCAATTGGCGATATTCTTACCAAGCCTTTAGATCAAACCGCATTTTCCTCCTTAAGAAGCGAGTTAGGGTAATTTATCCTTATGGGTTGGTTTGAGGGGAGTTTGATCTTTTCTTATCTTTCCTTGTTCTTTTGATCTTTTATTGTTCTTTTCTGAACTTAGTGATCTTTTCAACTTTTTAGGTTTTTAGGCTTTTAATTGCATCTCATTGTGTCATATTGCATTCATATGAAAACTCCAACAAGTGGTTACAACAAATGGTATGAAAAATCCAAAAGATGCATTGTAATATAAGATTTTCTCGCTTATTTTTAAAAATTGATGAAGCTTTGCCTATTACCCTTTAGAGCTTTTGTATTTCAATTCTTGCTCAATGTCATGTCTAGTTCTTTGACTTGCTAGAATTATCATGCTTTTACATGTGTAGCTAAGTCTTTGCTATATGAGCTAGAACTTTTAAACAACTCAAACTAAGAAATTGCAATTTGTGGATGTTTTAGCGAGTTGCGCAATTAGTGCTCCTCTTGTGACATTGGCCCTGCTGTAATTGCTTTGTTAGCTCTTTGATCTAAAATTGACCATTACTTGAGCTTTTGTGTTCTTGAGATTCTAAAAAAACTCATGTGAAAATGAAAATCAAGATTGTCTTATGCTTAAATTGTGCCAAACTATTCTTACGAGACCGCTTGTCAAATGACATGAACTTGGAGATAGTTTGATGAACCGACGATCTCATGGGGACCGCTTGTCGAAATGACATGAACCTCAAGATTTGTCGCCTTGAGAAGCTTAGAAAGAGTTTGTGGATGGCTCCTAGTCCAGATCTTCTTTACTAAGATATACCTTTAATCAACTTTTGGTCTTAGGATGAGTTTGTGGATGGCTCCTAGTCCAGATCTTGTCACTAAGTTAGATCATTAGTCAACTTCAATATTCAATGCAAATGAGAAAAATGTTGACAAATGGGCGCTTAAAATATTGAGCAAAATGATTCAATACGGACTTGATTGACTCTTAATGTGGTCTTTGTTAGATTTTTGATCTCACTTTGACATTTTGACATGGCCAATTTCACTTTAGGATCCTCGTTGATGAACTTGTCAATTTGAAGCGTTGCTTAAATTGATCAAATCTATCGCTTTACTTTTGAGCCTTTGTGCTTAGCTTTGATATATATGTCTTACCATGATCTTGCTAGCTACTCAGCTTGATATGTCGTTTGTGCAATATTAGAGATACTAGATTGTTCTTTTGGGTAATCTCCAAAGCTTCTTGTAATCAAAAATTGAAAATACAAAAATGAAGCCACCCATTGCACTTCATGCATACTCCTCTTTATGCTTCTTTTGTTTCGCTTCTTTCTTTTTTCTCTATTTGTTATCTCCGGATGAGAGGAAGGCGTGATTCCTTGATGAATCCATTGTCAAAGGGGGAGAAGATGTGTTAATTAATGAGAAGATATTTCTTTGAGAGAAGATGTGTTATATTTCTTTGCTATTTTTATTTGGAGAAGATGTGTTAATGAGAAGATATTTCTTTGTTGGGGAGAAGATTAAACAAAGGGAGAAATTTTGAGATATATATATATTTTGTTTTACAAAGGGAGAATCAAAAGTTGAAAGTTTTGAAAATCGAGGATCATAGTGAGGGGAGTTCTTGAGTTGCATTCTTATTGTCTTATTGAATATTCTGAACTTGAATTGCATTCTTTATCCTCACAATGATCATAGGTCAATTGAACAATTGTTCTTTCATATGGACCTTTGTGAGAATTTTGACCCTTTTCTGGAAATCAAAGTTTTTATGCTTACTTTTGCCTTGTCTCACATGCCTATACTATTCTGAAGGCCACTTGGTCATTTTCATTGCTTTTTCTTGCTTATGGACCAAGTTGTGCCTTTGTGCGAAAATCATGAGTAAACTCGCTTTCAAACCTCTTACTTACATTTTTCGGATAATTGCCAATGTGTTCATCAAGGGGAGATTGTGGATTTCATGGGAATATGTTCCGATCTTAGGATGATGTGACAATTGGCAATGGCGCTTACGGTTTGTAGTTTCACGTGTTTTCGATAAAGCTACTGTGTATTCGATAGGCGGTCCGACCGTCCTTGCACGGCGGTCCGACCGGTCCCAAATCGGGCTTGACCGCCATGTGGGGCGGTCGGACCGCGGTGACCTAAAAGTGTTCAAAACGAGCTGGGCCAAAAATAGGTGTTGTAGGTAAGTGAGGGGATCCCAATGCACTTGGTCTCATAATTTTGGAGTCTCCAAGAAGAAGTTCTATTCGCTTTAAATTTCCGTAAGGTTTCGAATTTGGGAGTATGAATTTCGCTTGTCTCAGGCGGTCCGACCGCTCACAGGGAGCGGTCCGACCGCCATGGCGGTCCGACCGCTCACCGAGCGGTCGGACCAGATTCCACTTGATCATCGCCAACTTCGTGGCGATGTTGTTTTGTTAGGTCAAAGTCATGGGTTCCATGGCATATGTTTTGCATGATGCATGTTTTGACTAACATGGGTCAAGTTGTGAAGAACTTGTTCCCGAATCGTGTTTTCTTGTCCGTGGTTGTGCAGTAGCTTGGTGGTCAACGACGGTCAACGGCGAAGAGGATCGGACTAGACTTGGAGAGTTGAGGTCCGTAACGATCGACGATGCCGGTGAGGTCAACGACTCAAGCGTGACACAAGATGGACAAGGGTGACCTATTGGCGAATCCATGGCGCATGGTGAAGCGGTTTAGGTCAAAAGGTTAAAGACGGCGCTTATGCGGCGTGCAGTGTGACCCGCTTGTTAGTGGGCCTTAACGGAGCCCAAGAGAGTCAAACCCTAAGAGTTTTAGGCCTCCACTATAAATAGGAGGAGATGGTGGTCGCACCTCTCTCTCTCGCTTTTTTGTTTCAAAACCCTAATTGTCTTTAGGGAGTTGAGGTGGAGGCTAGGGCTTTTCATGGTTTGAGGAGAATTTTTGATCTTGGATTGTCCACTCGATCCATGATGGTGTGGATGTA
Source organism: Hsuehochloa calcarea (assembly GCA_036346395.1). NCBI lineage: Eukaryota > Viridiplantae > Streptophyta > Magnoliopsida > Poales > Poaceae > Hsuehochloa > Hsuehochloa calcarea. The sequence continues at coordinate 43,839,446 of CM070601.1, forward strand.
ATCCAAAGAACAATCACAAAATCAATCTATGCAAGGTTTGCTTGAGATAAGTCTCTTTTCGTTCTTGCTTTCAATTTGGTGATTTTAGGGCTTCCTTTGATCCGCGAGTTTGTGATTGATTCTTTCACGTGAATTAGCTTGCTGTGATATGTGTGAATCTATCTAGCATCATCTTGATCATCAATCTCTCACGAACAAGCATTAGGATCAAGTTTTCGTTCTTGCCCTGCTTTAGACCTTCGTTAATCAATTGACAATTGCTCAAGATCGCTCCAAGAATTATCATAATATTCGATTGAATAGGTCCTCAATAGCATAGAGAAGGTGTGTGCAAAGTTTCGTGAAGTTTGGAGTTGAGAATCAAAAGTTAGACCTAATTGCAACTTCGCCATCGGCCGATTTTACTGCTTCGAGACGGTTAGCCGGTCGATTCGCCACCACCGGTCCGACCGATTTTGGTGCGGTCCGACCGCCAACACCGTCAGGTCGACCGATTTGGTACCGTCGGTCCGACCGCCAATATAACAGCGACCGCCAAGATTTGTGTTGCTTTGATTCTTGCCGATTTTGTCGCATTGCTTAGGGGTTTAATTGATTCAATACTAGTCTTCCAAGATCGTATATTGAATGGTATATTGATCTTCATAGCTTTCTAATAGCTACTGGAGTGAAATTGTATTGAGTTCATAATTTGTGAAAAGCTCATCTGAGCGTGCTCCTATTCACCCCCTTCACTCTAGTCGCTTTGATTTTCTTTACGGTCCAACAATCTAGATTAATTTTTTCATGAGAGAATAAATGCAAAGACGCTAAAGGTAGTAAATCAATAGGAGCACGGGGTTAAAACCATACACTACCCAAATGGACTTACCTTAGTGGTGGAGTGTATCGACCTATTGTAAGCAAACTCAACATGCGGTAAACACTCTTCCCACATCTTCAAGTTTTTCTTTAAAACAGCCCGCAACATGGTGGATAACGTATGTTGACAACCTCCGCTTGTCCATCGCTTGGGCATGGCATGTAGTAGAGAACAGCAGCTTTGTCCCCAATTTATTCCAAAGTGATCTCCAAAAGTGGCTCAAAACTTCGCATCACGATCCGAGACAATAGTATTGGGCACTCCATGTAAGCGAATGATTTCCTAAAAACAAATCAGCTATGTTTGTAGCATCATCGCTCTTGTGACAAGATATAAAATATGCCATTTTAGAAAATCGATCCACTACTACAAATATACTATCTCTCCCCTCTTTTCCTAGGCAATCCTAAAACAAAATCCATAGAAATATCCTCCCAAGGGGCGCTAGGAATAGGAAGAGGCATATAAAGTCCATGTGGAAGGAGACGGACTTAGCTTTGTTGCATGTAGTGCAATGAGCTACGTAGCGCCGACATCACGCCTCATCTTTGGCCAAAAGAAGTGGGTGGCCAGACATCTTCTCGCCTTCTTTGCTCCAAAATGCGCCATCAAACCTCCTCCATGTGCCTCCCAGAATAACAAAAGACGAACAGAGCTAGCCGAACGCATAGCTTGTTAGCACGATAGACCAAACCATCATTTAGCACATAGTTATTCCATGTCTTCCTCCTTTACAATGTTCAAGCACTTCCTTAAAGTCCAAATCGTGACATATAAACTCTTGATGGCCTCCAAACCAAAAATCTTATGGTCAAGTTGAGATAACATGGTATAACGCCTAGAGAGCGATCAAGAATCACATTATCCTTACCTTTCTTATGCTTTATAACATATGGGAATGACTCAATAAATTCTACCCAGCTTAGCATGTCGCTTATTCAGCTTTAGCTTGACTTCTAATATGTTTTAGCAATTCATGATCCGAATTTATAACAAATTCTTTGGGCCATAGATAATGCCGCCAAGTTTGAAGCACTCGAACTAAAGCATACAATTCTTTATCATAGGTGGAATAATTCAAACTAGGCCCATTTAGTTTTTCACAAAATATGCAACTGGTTTACCTTCTTGAATCAATACACCACCTATCCCAATCCCATCGCATCACATTCGATTTCAAAAGTCTTACCAAAATCGTGATTTGGAGTAGGGTGCTTGGGTGAGCTTCTTTCAACAAGTTGAATGCCTTCTCTTGTGCAGTCCCCTTGAAAGGCACTCCTTTCTTTGTCAATTCATTCTATGGTGCGCAATGGTGCTGAAATCCCGCACAAAGCGCCGATAGAACCTAGCAAGGCCATGGAAGCTCCGCACTTGTGACACAAGAGTAGGCGCCGCCACTTTGGATGGCTACAATCTTTGTCTCATCCACCTCAATGCCCCGTGGTGTCACAACATAACCAAAAAATGCATCTCGATCGGTGCAAAAGGTGCACTTCTCGAGGTTACCAAACAAACGTATGCCTCTCAAAGCATTAAAAACAGCACGATATGATTTAAGTGTTGCTCATGTGACTTGCTATAAATCAAGATATCATCAAAGTAAACCACCACAAATTTTCCAATGAAAGGACGAAACTTCGCTCATCAAACGCATAAAAGTACTAGGTGCATTAGTTAGACCGAAGGCATCACTAACCACTCATATAATCCGAACTTAGTTTTAAAAGCGCTTTCCATTCATCTCCTAATTTCATTCTAACTGTGGTAACCACTCCGCAAGTCAATCTTTGTGAAAATAATAGAACCACTCAATTCATCTAGCATGTCGCTCTAGCCTTGGGATAGGATGACGATACCTTATAGTAATGTTATTAATGGCTCGCAATCAACACACATACGCCAACTACCGCCTTTCTTAGGAACCAAAAGAACTGAACAAAGACAAGGGCTAAGGCTTTCTTACGCACTCCACGGTCCAAAAGATCTTGGACTTGTCGCTGAATTTCCTTAGTCTCCTCTAGATTGGTCCTATACGCAGCACGGTTTGGCAAAGTCGCTCCTAGGATCAAATCAATTTGATGCTCAATTCCTCGAATAGGTGGTAATCCCGGGTTCCTCGCTTGAAATACATCCACATACTCCCGCAAAAGGTTAGCAACAAATAGGAGGCAAAGAGCTAGCTATGTCCTCAAGCTTAATATAAGGCATTTTTGCATATCAAAGCATAGCATGGCACTCATTATTACAGATTTCAGCAAGTTCAGATTTAGTGGCAATCATAACACATCCCTTCAATTTAATTCCCTCGGACTTAAGACTAGATGCCAGTTTCTCCCTTTTGGGTGGGAAAATATATTTTGCTACTTGCTGATTTTCAGAATCATGCTTATCGGTGTTTCTTTCATTTTTAGCGCTTTTCTTCATCTTTCGTAATCTCACCGTGTCAAAGGCAACAACTTAATCTTCTTACCCTTATGTGAAAATGAGTAGGTATTAGCTCTACCATGGTGCAAAACATCATTGTCATATATCCAAGGTCTACCGAGCAACAAAGAGCATGCTTGCATAGGCACGATATCAAAGTCAGAACTATCTTTATAATTACCTGCTAAAAATTGCACTTTCACAACTTTGTGTACCTTTAATTTACCACACGAATTGAACCATTGGATGTAGTAGGGACGGGTGGGTGGTTGTGTGGTCAAGCCAAGCTTCTCGACCATCTCGAGCTTGCAAGGTTGTTGCAGCCTCCATCAATGATGACTCTACAGCTCTGCCCTTCACGAGAAATCTGGTCCAAACAAGTTGTGCCGCTGATTTTGCTCCGCCTTCCACTTGTGCGCCAACACTCGCTGCGCAACAAGGCTCACATGATACTCGTGTCAATAGCAGCCTACTTGTTCCTCTACATCATCAAGATCACCGCTCATCTCATCTCCTCCACTCGCAATGTTAGCCGCAAGTACATATTCGCCCTCAATATCACTAGTACTTACATAACCACCGCCTTTGGTGGCAAGGTATGCTCACGATCGGGCGCCCTCATGACGTGCCCCATTCCTTGCAACGGTGGCACACAATCCCAGGGTACGACCAAAGGAAGCAACCGACGAAGAACTCTTATCGGTGCCTCGCACACTTGTAACTTTACTTACCTCGGGTGCATGTGATGTGGTCTGAGGTGTCACGAACGCGACCTACTTGTGGAGGGGCAGCAGATCGTAGTGAAGGTGGGGCTGTTTTGGCTTGCCCCAAGACCGGTCGTGGTGTAGACATGCTCCCAAAGTTGTTCCTTGGCCTCGTTGTCGCCCCCGCAATTCCTTTTCGCCAAACATGCAAGTTGGAACAATCTAGGACGCTATCGTATTCTTTGTAATCCACTATGTCCTGAATTTCACGCCTTAATCCTCCATAAAACGCGCCATTGCAGCTTCTTCATCCTCAATAATATCACAACGCAACATGCTAATTTGTAGCTCCTGATAATATTCTTCTACGGATCTATTACCTTGGTTTAAGCGCTGCAATTTATTACGCAAATCACGTTTAAAAGAAGGTGGGACAAATCATTACGATAGCAACCTTTAAACCATCCCACGAGTAGGCGCTAATCCTTCTGTGCATACCCTATTCCACCAAATGATGGCAAAGTTTTTAAATTCACTTGTGGCTTGCCTAACTCTATGCACTTCGGAACTAAGTGAGCATTCAATTTCTCATTCTCACCGTCATCTCCCAATCTAGATATATTTCAGCATCATAAGCACCCGCAAAAGATGGTATAGAGAACTTAACTTTAGCATATGGATCATCATTAACACGTGCATTATGTTGCTGAACATTATTACCTCTCATACCTTGACGGTTGAAGTTCGGTCGGTTCCGCTTGTCGTGCATCAAAGCCGCCGTGGTCGTGCATCTCATTATCATTATCAAACTCATGGTCATGGGCTGCACCATGAGGTTCCACACGACCAACGCTTGGTGGTCGGTTCACCATTCTTTCGAGGCGGTAGTGAGCGCCGCAATACTATCGCTGATTGAGCATTGTAATGTGATCGTGGTAGCTTGAAGCTTCCCGTCGATGTCCTCATTAACGGTAGTGCGTTGTTCATCCAATAGCGCCATGAGCTCTTCCTCAAAACACACTCTGCGCATCCAATCCTTCACCGACATGGTTAGTAGGAGACAAAAGACAACACAAAGGTATTATCCCTATCACTATTAGGTGGTCTGAGGGTGGAATCACACACTCAAGCCGCCTTACCAAGCTCTTATGAGTTTCTTACCAAATTGCAGCAGGTGGTCTAATCGGCGAAGGTGGGATGTACGATCACGGCGGAGGCGAATGCGAGGATCCAATCTTGAGGGTCGAAAGTATGTGGAGCTCGGACAGACAATGTTTAGTAGCAAGGAATAGCAATAATGAAATCAGATTAGCAAAGCTGAACCAAAGCCCACAGTACTCATCACAGTTGCTGGTCTAAAAGTGCCCCAAGCCCTAGCACAATACTGATCGAAACAAGGACTCGATACAAAGGAGTCCAAAGGATGCAAGGCTGGAACTGGTCGTAGATCAACTAGTGGTGGTCGAATTGCTTCTTCTTCTTTTCTTTTGCACTTTTTGCTTCTTTTCTTTTCTTTTGCACCTTTTGCTTCCTCCTTTTTTTTTGCAAACGTGACCCAAGCCCAAAATTCTTCTGTTACCTTTTCTGGATCCGATGAGGTGATTGGGTCACAAACTTTTTCCGGAGAGCAGGGGTAAATGGGTAGTTAACAGATACTCTCTCTCTCTCTCTCTCTCTCTGAACTTGGGCTAGTTCTCATATGCTACGAATCCGACCAGTGGTAGTTCCCGAGTGGATGGTAGAATGGGTGTTGCTCAAGAGGTGGTCGGATCCGTAGATGTTCGATTCGACCGGATGGTAAATCCCGAATGGTTGAATGGGTGTCGCCAAAAAGGAGGTCGTAAGTCCCAGATGGATGGTGGCACGGCGGCGACGACGACTAGAGACCAAGAATGCTACTCTAAACCAAAGAACAAAGACACCGACGATGGACTCGAACTCAACAATGCGAAAACTCGAAACAAAATTGCGAAAGGCACAAAGTGGTTTGGACAATGGAATAATTACGATCTAAAACTTTTGTAGGGCGCTTTTCCGACTCTAGGTGAGGGAACACAACTAACAAAAGGGATAAACGAAATCACCTAACGGCAACCTTTGCTCGATACCACTTGATGAGTCACGGCGCCCGATCTTCCGATAGGTTCGATTTGGTTCGTCCGTGAGGACGTTGACGCTTTGAGGCTTCCGACCAACGATCGTCACCTCGCACTTCGCTACACCCGCGACGCTGTCGTTATCGACCACGCTTGCACGCGATCGACCTTACCACGAAGGTTATTGTTCCCGTAAGCAATCAAGAAACTCACAAGAACAAGGTAGATGCAATCAATTGTATTATGGATATGGATGAAGTTTACAAGTGGGGTTCTCAAACCGATAATCGCTAAACCGCAATTGGCGTAATAATCTAAGAAAACCCGCCTAAACTATGGCGGCTATCGATATATATAGGGAACGTGAGGAGGTCGACCTAGGGTTGTGCGGTCGGGATGAAGCGCATACAACCCGGACTCCGACCTCGCTACGCTTACAAAGTCTTATTAGTTTCCAAAATGGTGACGCAGCACCTTGTGTTGTGTATTTCTGGTCGAAGATCCGGTCGTAGGGCTGGTCCTAGTGTGGTCTTGAGGAGTCCATGCTATCTTTGGTCGTAGATTGTGTCCAACGAGTACTGTGCTCGCTTTTCCGTCGAGATTGCTCCAATCGAATCAACTAGTCGAGGTCTTCTTGTAGTGGTCGAGATCTTCTTGCAGTGGTCGAGACCTTCTTGAACTGGTCGTAGTCCTAGATTCCTGAGTACAAGTAAATCATCTCCATTAGGCAGCATCATAGAGTTCTCAAATAATACACTTAGCCCTAGAAACGACTTTACCTGATCGATTAAGTGACGTGCTCTAGCTCTTGTCATAGGACCGTGTAGTTCAGTACCCATATCTGGAGGGTGTTGTGTCGTGCGTGTATCCGAAGGAGGGATGTCCTCATCAGGGTTGGCAGTTGTCTCTGGAGGAGACGCCTGTTCGGGAAGAAACGTGTTTGGTTGAAGAGAGATGTCTGTTGATAATGTATCAACTGTCGTGCGGTTATATGTCCATGAGTCATGTAACCGTACTTCAGTATCGTAACGTCACGTGGTATGGAATATATAGTATATGTTCCATTCGTCACACGGTAAAGCATATGTTTGGTCGTAGATCCGAACATCAGCTCAAAAGCCTTATGAGCACTTAACTGGTCGGAGACTTAGTTTGGAACCATGTCCGACCAGATTGGGTACTATGTAACCTCTAGAATTCTTACGACCAGTGAGGTCGTTAGTTTTAGGGTTTACGACCATGAAGACGTATGGTCTCTATATACTAAATAATAAAATAGAGGTTTTAATCCTTGTCAGCTAGCCCCCGAACTTTTAAATGAATTGGTCGTATAGACGCTTACTCCCGATGCAATCGTATCGGGCAGACTCCTCATTAAATGTCGTTGTATTCGAGGCGGTCCGTATTCATATTTAAAGTTCAGAAATTGCCTTGGAAGTTGAAGGAACTCTTGGTCCGCTGGTCAAAAAGGGATTTTTGTCCGTTGGATTTTCCCCAGAAACGGTTACAGTGTTGTCGCTATAAAAGGCCCCTTAGCACTGGGTGTTAGTGTTTCTACGCCTTTAGCTTTCCTCTTCATTTTCTAAGAAACCATCTCCGATCACCTTTGATTTCTTCACCCGAAAGAAATCACCATGTCGGATCTTATTACCAACTGGTCGATCTCCGATCTGAGCGAGAAGAAACTTGAAGGTCTGGAAAAGGTTGGGCTATTACCCGACAGAAATCTGATCACGTGGAGATCAGCTTTTGGGGAACATTCTCCAAGTGGTGAGGATGGAGAAATTCCCGTTTTTCTTGCATATATCGAATGCGGCTTCAGACTTCCAGTTCACTCCTTTCTTTCTTAAGTTTTGGAGTATTATGGAGTTGAACTGATCAATCTGGCCCCCAACGCCATAGCCAACCTCAAAGATCTTCGCTTTACCTCTGCGACGCTGCACTGGAATTCCAAAGAACCCCGACCTCTTTAGGTACTACTACAAATTGGTGAACGCGAAGAAGACGACCGGTACACCCGGAGAGTGTACCTTGCGTCTCCATGATGGGAAGGCTGATGAGTACATTCCGATGTACTCCAAGGCTTCATGGTCGTCATGGAAGAAGAGTTGGTTTTACATGAAGATCACACAGGGCGATGGCCTTTATTACATCGGTAAAAAGGCTATTGAGATCCCGCAATGGTGTTCCTCCTCGAAGAAGTAGGGAAAAATTGGGAGATGGGTTGAAGCCATCCATCTCCTGAGTGTTAGGGGTTTGACATCCTGGCACGTGGTGAGGGACTTCTCCATGCGGAGAATTAGTCCTTTGAAGGCCAGAGCTCACTCGATGCTCTGGTATATTGGTCGTGATGATACGACCAAGGATTCTAGGGAAGGTAAGTTCCAGTAAGAATCCGACCAGTATATCTTTCTGGTCAAATGCTCTTATAATCCTAAGACCTCTCTTTTTGTTACAGCTTTGTCTTCTGATGAAATCGTGGTTTGATCGTAATGATCTGTGGCCGAGAGCATAATGAGAAGGCTGGTTTCCCTTCAATCTTAGCAGTGACTACTGCTGAAGAGAGGGCTGAGAGACTTCGAGTAAGCACGACAATTATTTTCCATCTTTACAATCTTTTTCGATCGGTATTTATCTAAAAATTCTCTTTGATATGTAGTCGGTTGGTCTAAGAATTGATGAGACCACGGAGACCTGTGAGCTAATTGACGAACCGACCAACCTTACGATCACTTGTGATCGTGTAGGGGTAGGTAACCGAAGGAAATACTTTTTACTTAGATGAAAATATATGTTCATCACCCAACTAACTTTGTTTGTTGAATCAGGCGGTAGTCATTGAGTCCCATACAGTTGTTCAAGATTTGCCAGGGGGCGTTGAAGCAACCGCTGGTGACCGATGAACCTACACCTTCCGATCCAACGATCGTGATTCTACTCGACCGGGCTGGTTGAAAGTATTACATCCGATCGCTCATTGAAGGATGTAGAGGGTACAAACCAACCCTTCCATTCGAGATCGGAAAATTGGTTGAAAAGAAAAGAAAGGCTAGCGCTACAGCACTTTAAGCCGCCAAGCTTCGTGAGTCAAGATAAAATGATAACCTGTATGATGTAAATGAAATTATCACATAAACACATACCTTTTATATTATTGGTGAACTTGAACTCTGAACTTCCTTTTCTTTGCGCAGACATGTTGGAGTTCCAATGTTCCCACTGTGTTATTCCAAGAGGTCGTGATCGAGGGCACCTCGACGTGGCTTTCTCAAAGCGAACAATCCTGAGGAGGAAGTGGTTGGAGAAGCCCCCGAGCCTACTTCAGTGTTGGAATCTGATTCGAATCCTATGGAGATTGTTACTCCGTCAGCGGAGGTAGGCATCTCTGCAGATCCATAAGAGATTCCAACTTCGGAAAGGAACTCCTCCCAGACTAACAAGTTCCCTTTCTCTCCTCGATTTATCGAGGATAAGGAGCTTGATGATGCTTGGAGGAGAGTATCAAATCGTCTTGTAAGGGCGAATCCTGATAAGATTTTTGCCGATTATAATGATGTGGCAATTCAAGTAAGTGTCCTCAACCATCCTTATAGTTTTCTTGAAGTTCACAAGAAACTTTAAAGAAAAAAATGATATTCATGCAGCATATGGTTGAAAATTTTGCTGCGATCGGAGGACTAACCAATCGGATTAAGAATTTAGAGTAAAAACACTCCGAACTAGAAAGTAAGAACTTTCTTCTTAATTTGTCTTTTGCCAAGACTTTCCTTTCTTCTTTTAACCATCCTCCCTTATCAAATTTGATAGATTTGGAGAAAATAAAAGAAGAAGCTTTGGCCGAAAAAGCCAGAAGAATAAAGCTTGAAGAGGAAATTCAAGCTAAAAACCAGTCGATCGAAAACTTGATGACTAGATACGAAAAATACCAGGAAAAATACAGGAAGAAGGCCGAAGGTAACTTAGTCATAGACATGACTTAGTATCTCTTCTGATCCTTTTTAGCCTAATATTTATTTTGCTTATGCAGAACAAAATCAAGATTTAACCAAAGCAAAGAAAGCTTTGGAATTTGAGCAAGACAAGGGGGCAGCAGTGATGTTTGACCTTGATGAACAAATCACTGCACTCAACAAAATGATCTTTGACATGGGATCAGGATCAACGTTGCCTTCCTTAAGTGATCAAATGGAAAAGGTAAATTACCTTGGTCACCTTTTGGAGGACCTTAAGGGCTTGCTCAAGACTACAAGAGATAATTATGCCCAGTCCGTAAAGGAATCTATTGCTAGTGGAGTTAGTCTTGCTTTGGCAAAACTGAAGGCGTCTGACCCCTCTATCCATCTTCAAGTTATTGAAGAGGATTTTAACTGCTTGCCTGAGGAGGCGACCAAGTTTCTCAAGGAAGTTAAAACTCTTGGAGACAAGGTTGCAGAAGAAATGGAGGTCGGATCTCCATCCAGCAGTGATTAATGGATGGCAATCTCTAGTAGTAGAAATCCTGCAAAAAAGAGAGAGTATGCAAAGAATGTGTAAAAACTTACCTTTCTCTTATCAATAAAAAAAAGAATTTTTGTTTATCCGGTCGACTTATCATATATTACCTAGCCCCCGACTGTTTTATAGTAGAAGAACTTTACTATAAAAGCAGTAGGTCAAGAATATGAACTTAAGTCTCAACCATTGTTTGAAAATATGTACTGATTGTTAAAAAATTGATCGTGATAATACTAGGAAACCTTTTTTGGTCGGAACCAGTGTTAGGTTTCGACTAGTTGTAAATATGTTTTTCATAATCAAAGTACTTAGTAAGACAATATATGGTCGAAAGAAAAAATGATTTTTCTTGATAAGAGGAAGTTATATGCAAAGACGGATATAATAAACGAGAAGTGGTTTTATTTCTATGCAGTGCTCAACGCTGGTCGGAATGAACTTGCTGAGAAATGAAGATATAGATTGTATTTCGCAATACGTGTTCGTGCTCTAGCCCGACTGACAGCGAGGATCGTAAGAAAAGGGCCGTCGCTAGGAAGCTCCTTCCAGTGGGCGGAACCATATGCGAAAAAGGAGAGACTTCGACTAGGAGGTTTTTCGTGTCCCGGCCAGTAGCCAAACCACAGTAGAATATAATTTTGAAAATAAAACATATAATCTCCATTGTCCTAAGCATATGAACCGCAGTCGACCAGAGCTAAGTTCTGTCATATAAATAACATCACTTGCTTTTTGAATTGATTCATTATTTATTAAACTGAATGAAAATTAAATGAAAATTAAACAAAAAACTTACGTACTTGGTCAATATTCCAAGTATTAGACAAAACCTTGCCGTCTGACATGGCTAATCGTACCGAACCTGGTCGGGTGACTTCGACCACAGTGTAAGGACCTTCCCACTTGGGAGAAAGTTTGTTACGATTTGCTTGGTTCTAAATTTTTCTAAGAACCAAATCACCTACAGCTAAGCTGCGAGGTTGCACGTTACGACTGTGGTACCTTCGTATGGCTTGTTGATAGATTGCCAAACGTAGCAAGGGTTGTTTTCGTCGTTCCTCAAGGAAATTGACATCGTCGAGTCATCTTTCTTCCTGATCATTTTCATTAAAACGATCAGTGCAAGCAGAACCAATTTTTAATTCTGGAGGAAGCATGGCTTCAGCCCCATAAACTAAAAAGAATGGTGTTTCACCGGTCGCACGACTGGTCGTCGTACGAACATCCCATAAAACAGAAGGAAGTTCTTGAACCCAAGCTCCTGACCGTTTTATTAACTGGTCGAATACTCGGCGTTTGACCCCCTGCATTATGATACCATTGGCACGCTCAACTGCTCTGTTACTCTGCGAATGAGCAACCGAAGCGAAATGGATTTTGATACCCAGGTCCTCGCAGAATTCCTGGAGATTACCGCTGGAAAATTGGGTACCATTATCCGTGATTATACGACTGGGTACACCAAATCATGTAATCACGTTTTTTGTGAGGAACCTCTGAGCAGCCTCAGTTGTAATTTTAACAACTAGCTCGGCTTCAATCCACTTTGTAAACGTGTCAATCATGACGAAGAGGAATTTGAAGCCCCCGGGTGCTCTTGGGAAAGGTCCCAGAATGTCTAGTCCCCAGGTTGCAAAAGGCCAAGAAAGAGAAATTGTTTGCAGAGTTTGCGACGGCTGATGTACTTGTCGGCTATGAAACTGACATTGTACGCACTTCATCACGAGCTCTTTTGCATCATGAAGGGCAGTTGGCCAATAGTATCCTTGCCTGAAGGCTTTACCGACCAGTGTTCTGTAGGAATCATGTGCTCCATAGACTCCATGAATTTCGGTTAGCAACTTAATGCCATCCGAGTGAGATATGCATCTCATCAACACTCCATGAGATCCTCGTTTGTACAAGGTACATTCGATTAGAGTGTATGATTTGGTCTTTCGTGCTATACGATCAGCCTCTACATTATCTTCTAGAATTACGTCATGCTGAAGATAATTGTAGATCGATGTCATCCAATCTCTACTATAATCGTCACCGATCTGTGGAGCATCCATGTGATCAGAATCAATTGGATTGACCTGATGTGAACCATCAATGTTCTCGGAAAGCTCGGCCACCAAGGGTGAATCGAGTTGCGCAAGAAAAACTCCCAGCGGGACGGTGGACCTTGTGGAGACCATCCGTGCCAACTGATCTGCTAGAAAGTTTTCCTTCCTAGGAATATGTTGTATCTGAAAACCGAAGAAGTGCTTTTCGAGTTTTCGTACTTCCGCCAGATAAGACGACATCTTGGTACTTGAGCATCGATACTCTTTCCCTACTTGATTCGCTACTAGTTGAGAATCGCCTTTCACTAGTAATTTGCGAATTAGAAGCGAATGAGTCGCTCAAGTCTGCGCGAAGAAACCTTGATTCGCTACATTGTTAGTAGCAGAAAAGTTAAACTGGATGGCGTACTTAATGTATTCGCCGGTAGGGGATATCAAAATGACTCTAGCCCCCGATCCTTTAAGCATAATTAAATCACTTGCATTAGGTAGTGGTCTATTGTCAGTAATATATAAACCTATGAACGAATTCACCTAGTAATTAAGTTGGTGAGCACGAGCTCGAGTAAGTGGTCCTTGTAACACTTTTTGTGGATGAGTTGTGTGTATTGGCATGGTTGTATCCATGGTAGGAATGTCCTCATCAGGAGTGGCAGTTGTTCGACTATCAGTGAGACCAGAACGAGCAAGCAAATCCTGAATATAGCGTTACTGAGATAGATAGTAGCCATCATCTGTGCGAGTAAACTCAATCCCCAGAAAATAGCATAGAGGATCCAAATTTGACATAAAAAAACTTCTCACTGAGCCATTGCTTAACAAAAGCAATGTACTCCTTGTCATCTCCAGCAATCAACATGTCATCAACATAAAGTAAAAGTATAGTACGACTACGTGGAGATGTATGAATAAACAATACATGACCATGATTACTCGATGAGAAACCAGCAGCTAACACAAATGAACTGAACCGCTCAAACTAAGCACGAGGAGCCTTTTTAGGCCATAAAGAGCACGGCGAAGACGACAAGCATGACCAGCAGGATCCACAACACCCTAGGGTGGTGTCATATAAACTTTCTCCTGCAGGTCATCATGAAAAAAGGCATTCTTCACATCCACCTGAGAGATAGTCCAAGAGCGAACAGCAACCACAACAATAAGAGTGTGAACCGTTACCATATGAGCAACAGGAGCAAACGTCTTGTCATAATCACAACCATGTACTTGCTGAAAACCACGGGCAACTAGTCAATCCTTGTACCTCTCAACAGAGTTGCCAAATTTGGTCTTTAACTTTAAAAACCCACTTGCAAGTAATAGGAACAGCATGAGCAGGTAAAGGAATAAGATCTCATGTACTAGTACGATCCAAAGCAGTCAATTCCTCAGCCATAGCTAACTGCAACTCAGGATGAACAACATGCTCTTGATAAGTGTGAGGCTCAGGCACAACAGCGGTAGAAAGAAAACCATATCTATCAGGAGCAGCAATAGTAGTACGATCACGAAGCTCATACCGAGATGACAGTGCCAGTGGAGGACCATCAGAAAGAGTATCATCAGTGCTAGCCATGCTATCAGAGGGAGAAACAGTAGAAGGCTGGGTATCAGGAGGAGCCCTAAACCGATCAGTACAGTGAAGAGAAAACGATGATATGACTGACGATGGAGAAGAGGACTCCACAGAAAGAGGTGTATCATACGAAATAATGGGGTGGAAGGTAAAGAAGAGAGAGAGACTCAGCGGGAGCAGAGGACCGAGTGGTAGAAGAATAAATATAGAGACGATCTTCAACAAAAGATACATCACGAGAAAGACACATACGCCGAGCAGGGGGGTCATAACAACGATAGCCGTTATGCTCAAGATTATATTAAAAAAACATACTCAATAGACTAAGATGTTAACTTAGTGCGCTCACGAGGCGGAAGCAGAACATAGCATGTACAACCAAAAACCTGAAGATGGTCATACCGTGGGGGAGTGGAAAACAAGAGCTCTCCATGACACTTTCCCTGAAGGCGAGAAGATGGTTGCATATTAATGACAAGAACAGACGTAGAAACTGCCTCAACCCAAAAATATCGTTGAACAAGAGATGCAAGTAAAAGAGTACGAACAATCTCAATAAGATGATGGTGTTTACGTTCAGCAACGTCATTCTGAGTTTGGGCACCAGGATAGAAAAGCTGAGGAAGGGTTCCCTCAGCGGAAAGAAAATGACAAAAGGCATGCGGCAAGTACTCCCCCCCTGAATCAGAACGAAAAGTCTGAACAGAAGTGGAAAACTGGGTGTGAACCATACGAGCAAAAGACTGATAAATGGATAAGAGTTGAGAACGATGTTTCATAATATAAACCCAAGTATATCGAGAATAGTCATCAATAAAAATTACATAATAGATATGACCACCTTTGAAAGCAAAAGGAGCAGAGGACCCCAAACATCATAATGAACTAACTCAAAAGGACGACTAGACCGAGATATACTGGTAGGATATGGAAGTTGTAGCTGTTTACCAAGCTTGCAACCTTTACAATCATAACTAGTGTCAATAATGACACGACCTAGGACACCCTGACGAGCTAATTTAGGAAGACGAGAGCCACACAAATGACCAAGCCGATGATGCCACTGAGGAAAACTAATAGAGGCTGACGCAAGAACTGAAGATGCTTGAGTGGAGGAAGATGGAAGACTCAGACGATCAAGAAAGTAGAGATCCTGAGAATCTCTAAGGCGATGGCCAGTACCAATAAGAACTCATGTCCGACGATCCTACACATAGCAAGTAGAGTCATCAAAACCAACAAAGTAGTGCATATCAGTAAGCTGACTAACAGACATAAGGTTCATAGAAAGCTGAGGTACAAATGACACATCGAGAATAGTAAAATGAGAAGTAGAGAGAGCGCCCTGATGAGTGACTGAACAAGAGGTGCCATCAGCTATCTGTATACAGGAACCATCCATAACAGGTCGACATAATGTAAGATGAGACTTATACGATGTCATATGAAAAGAAACTCTTGAGTCCAAAACCCATGGAAGACTAGTATCTAACACGGAAGAAGAGGCTACAACAATGTAACATCCCAAACTTGGTTTGTGTTTCAAATGTAATAAAAATGAGGAGAAATTAAAACTTTTTCTCTCATCTTGATTTTTGTAATCAGTTCCATAATTTTTGTAAAGGAATTATGGGGAATCAAAAATCAAATTGCCATTTGGACACCACCACAAATCTCCTTCATGAAAATCTTGTGCCCAACCCCTAAAAATAATTTTCATTGAACCTAGGAGTGATGTTTAACACCTTAGAATTATTTCATAATTTTCAGGAATTATTTGATAATTTTTGAGACAAGTCAAACATTAGTCAAACTCCTAAATTAGCCTTCTGGAATTTTCAGAGAAAAATGCATTGCATAAAAGTCTCTGAAAATTTTATATAAGGTTCCTCCTGCTGTCAGCAATCTCCAGTTAAAATTTCATAAATTTTGGAGTTTGTTTGCTACCTCAAATAATTCCTCAAAAATCAGTTATTCAAATTCAAACCCTAACTGGTTTTCACTGTTCCTCGGGTTCGGACCAGACTCGGGCTCGAGCCACTTGATTTGGTTCAGTCAACTAAACGCACCGGCTCGGTCGTTCGGGCGCGAGGGTTGTGAGCCGTTGGATCGACATCGAACGGCCCACGATCGCGTGAACGTTCGGACCGTCCGAACGCCTCGCGCAACGTGAACCGTAGGATCCAAATCAACGGCCCGAGATCAAGCGCGCGTTCGAATCGTTATTATCACCCCGTTCGATTTGAACCGTTCGATTTCGATCCCACGGTCGTCGTTCGTCGTCTACCTCCGTCCGCTCGCGCTCGCCGTGGTCAACACTAGTGGGTGAAAATTTCAGAGCGTGGCAGCGTCGGGTCACTTCTCCTTTCGGCCAACGAATCTCAGTATTAATGAGCACTGCATCGCGCCCAAGTCTTCGTCCTCCTCGAGTGCACTTGCTCCCATCGCCTCGATCGACCTCAACACGAGTTCGCCATTTTCTTCCCGTTGCTTCTTCCTTGCTCCTTCGGCTATAAAACTCCTCCAGTGGCTTCCTTAGCATCCTTTGAACACTCTTGAGCTCCAGCACCACTGTTAGTGCATTGCTCGAGCTCCATTTCGAAATTTGCTCTCGGTCGCCATTGTTGGAGCTCCGACCTCTTCGGTGAAAGTGGTGTTCCGGGCATTCTCTCTCAAAGCCTTTGCTTCCTCAGTTGCTTGGCATCTCGTGGAGTATTAACCCTCTGTCAATTTGGCTTTTGACAGAGAGGAGCAGCTCAATTTCGGACTTCCCACTTTTCGGCCGAAATCGTCATTCTTCTTCGCCCGAGCAGCATCGACTCTTCTCGGTGCATCCTTTGCGCCCAGGTAACCCTCTTTAGTCCCTAGTGGCCTGGCACCAGCTCCCGTGGACCGCAGCTGAGCCGTTTGCATTTTTCGTTTTGAGTCATTTTTGCTCACCTCGGTTCTCTCCGGCTTGCCGGCGTTCTGGACCACCGCAGCTAACGCCGCTGGTACCAATGGGTGCGCAAGAGTATTAAGGACTCATTTTAGGCGTTTGCTCGCACCGCCGCGGCCAGAGCCGCCGGCGGCGAGCCGTTCTCCTCCGACATTTTTGCCGGACGAAAACAGCGTTGGTTTGAGCGTCGTCATTTTGGACCGTCGATCCTAAGATCTTCGGCTCGGGATCGCGCCGAAGAATTGAGTCTGTCGCGCGCCTCGGTCTGTGGTCCGTTGGATCCAAGATCAACGGTGCAGATCGGAAGGAACGTTCGGACCACCGAACACCGGATCCACGTGGACCGTCGGATCCCAGATCCACGGCTCGCGTGCGCCTGAACGTTCGGACCACCGAACGCTCTAGGTTACGCGAACCGCTGGATCCGAATCCAACGGTTGACGTTTGAGGTTTCAGCAAGCGCTATGCAGTAGCCGAGCTTGGGCCGTTGGATCCGTGATCAACGCCCCGTGTTCGCCACGCCATTTAGAATTTCTGAATTTCCCGAGAGGATTTATTTATCAACTGAAAAAGGTGATAACTTGTAAAATGCATAACTAATTCATTTCAAATCCTTTTCGGTAGATTCAAATATTGTTGGTTATGTTTTTAACTCATCTTTAAGATAAAAATGTTTCCAACCTCAGTATAGCTCCAGAAAATTTTGCTAATGAATAGTAGCATTTTTATTTATAAAAGTGAGCAAAATTGTTTTGGTCATATCTTTGGCATTAAGAATCCAAATCAATTGGTTCTTGTTGCTAAATTCATTATAAATCAAGACCTTGCTACTGTAAAAATTTTAGAATTTTTGGAGGGAGTTTACTGTTGGGTCTTTGTATTTTATTCGTTCTTATCGGTTGCTTTTGCTTTCTCGTTAGGATCCGAAGAGCACATTCATAATATTGTTGATCCTCAGCAACACCTTGACCCACAGCAAGCAGGCAAGATGTTTGATCATAAATGTCCCATTATTTTCCAAGTCTAATATCTTGTTTACAAATTATATGTATGCATTGCTTTTGTGTCCAATTATTTTTGCCCTGTTTAGAGGTAGCTATTCCTAATGCATTGTTGCCATTAAAATGTTATCCCCTACCACAACCATAAGTTATTAATATCGCTGGTGAATTAGAGCCCGGTGATTTAATTATGCTCTATTACTGTCTTTGCGATGTCATGCTTAGAAATGCTTAGCTACCGGTAGAATTAGGCGGTTATCGACTTAGTCGATGACCTTGATCACACAAATCATTTTGTTTATTTTTGGTTCAGCACCTTATGCTTTTGTTTTGTAAAACCAAAATGAAACAAAATGATTTGACTTGGGCACAATGGCATGTTGGTGTGATTGTTGGGTGTGACAAGGAAAGGTGCCCAGGTCCCTAAGGACCGAAAATGTTGCTTGCGCCACTGATCCAAGTACTTTTGCGTACTAACCACATGAGGGTTATATGGGACCCCTCTTGACCTAGTACTTTGGCGTGGGTTATCTCCGAGTCGCAGGAGGGGGTTGTGTGTGTTGTGTGAAACATGATATGTGTTCTCGGTGTTCTTGTGTTGGGTGTGCGGTGGTGGAGGTTCCGGGTAGGCTCTCCACCTCGAGGAGCGTCGTAGTTGTCCAAGGCTTTACCCGGGAAGGGTAGTTGACCGAGGCTTTACGATGACTCCGACACAACGTATGGGTTTCTATCCATACGGGCGGCTCGTGAATAATTCACAATATTGGAAACGTCTCGTAGGACTTAGCCGTGCCGGCATACCTAAGGAAGTGTGCTTAACCCGGTGGCAAAAAGGCGGTCTGGCATGTGGGTAAGTTGGTACACCCTGCAGGGATAAAACTATTCGAATAGCCTCGTCCTAGGTTATGGACACGCTTGGTGATTTCACGCAAGATCTAGACTTCAACAACTGTTTTTGTTTTAAAAATTAAAACTTGACATGGTTGGCATGAATAGGTAATTCATGCTATTGTTGTGGTGACTAATGGTTTAGTCACTTCGGGACTGCTTCTTGTTGTTGATACTTGATTACTACTGTTTTTATCAAATAAAATCAGATTTGTTAAATTGCTTTCAATCTATTACAATATTGCAAATAAAACTTGATTTATGCTTACAAATTTGAGTCCTAACCTGCTCCACTTAAATAAGCTTGCATGTAGTTATTGTTCAGGTCTGTTATCATTCTTATATATCTTGCGAGTACATTCAAAGTACTCACCCGCTTTTTTTCGGGTGCTTTTGTTCAGAGTCTGAAGGTGAGCCCCAAGGGCCTCACTTTTGTGAGTTGTGCTGTGGATTCGACGACTAGCTTGGCGGTCCGGTCGGTTGCCTTGTGGGTTAAAGGCACACTGATTGGCTCTTTTGTTGTAGCCATGTTATGGCACTTTTGCTTCCGCTGTTTAATTATTATTGTCTCTTTTATTGTTGGCCGGTTGGCCTCTCTTTTGTAATAACTATCCTTTATTAATGTTACTCCTGTTCTGTTTTGCTTCGGTTCTATGTGAATGAATGGAATTGATGCATGAACTTTGTAAGGAGGTGTGTAAACTGCATTTCTGGGAAGTATACATGTCTCGAGTCTCGGATTATCTGTTTTGTGATGCTAGGGCCAAGCGGTTGGTTAAGCATTACAAGCCGGATAAACCGGGGTCTCGCAAGGTTTGGTATCAGAGCCATACTGACCGTAGTAACCCAAGTTGGTCGTCTTTAGAATATTTTGAAAAACTTAATTTCAAAGTATCAAATGATTTTTGAAAGCTTAAGGAATTCTCAGATTTTATTCCTTACCTATCTTAGCTTTCTCCTCTCATCTTACTCTAATTTGAGTTTTGAAAGTTGTTTTCCTCTCATCTCCTTTTCAAAGATAGTGTTATCGATTAAATGGGTTTTGGGAACCACTGAGTTTGGCAAATTGAAGTTCTTAGGGTTTTGAAGTTTCTGGACTGAAGATTTCGGCTAGAGGCTTGGATGCGGAATCTGGACCGCACGCTTCAATTTCCAGACAGCGAGCTCAATGGTTTCTGATGGGACCACTGAGCTTGGCAAATTGAAGTGTGCTAGATTTTGAAGTTTCTAGAATGGAAGACTTCGACTGGGAGCTTGGATGCAAAATCACTACGACTACTTCAATTTCCGGACAGCAAGCTCGATGGTTTCTAATGGGGTAGAAAATGAGAGTTTAATCAACTAAAACTTGTGGGAATAGAAGGGTAAGATGTGATACTAGTTAGCTAAGTATCTAACACTATTTTCGTTGACTAAACCTTGCTCTTTAGTGGTAATAGATCTTACCTGCTATTCTGGTTTTAGTCTTCTCAATCAATTGCTCGTTCATTCAATACGGGTTAGTTGCATTGGGGAGTTGAGCTTTGGTTTTATGATTCCTTGCCGTTTTTTTTGGAGTCTTTTTGTAAACCTGCCTAAGTTTATACACATACTGGTTTTGGCTTTCGGTTAGGGTGATATTCCATTCCCCTAGTCGTTAGCTTTTCGCTTTCTTTCGGCTTTGAGTCTAGTTTTAACCAAAAGTTTCTTGTAACAGGATGGCCGGACGCACTCGTAGCGGCCAAGGCGATCGGCCACCGTCCGACGAGATCTTCCTCCTCCTCCGACCATGGCCGAGGTCCTTCTCCAGATTGAGCGCAACCGTGCAGAGGACAGGAGGGTTCTTCTGGACGTCATCGCGCGCAACACATCCGCTCTTTCCGGTGCCTCAGGATCGGGACAAGGGAGTGGACACCAGTCGCGTGGGGGACTTGCGGAGTTTCTTCTCACTCAGCCCCTCGTTCTCCGTGTCCGAGGACCCGCTGACGCAGCATTTATTGGCTTATGCCGGTTGAGCGCAAGCTTCGCATAGCGCAGTGCCAGGAGCACGAGAAGGCGCTGTTTGCATCGCACCAGCTGGAGGGTGCAGCTCTGTTGTGGTGGGAGAGCTTCCTCGCCATGCAGCCTGACGGCCACACCGTCACTTGGGAGGAGTTCCGTACCGCCTTCCGTCGCTCTCACATTCCTTCCGGCCTGATGAAGCTGAAGAAGAAGGAATTCTTGTCGCTCAGGCAAGGGCGTCGTTCCGTCACAGAGTATCTTTACGAGTTCAACCATTTGGCTCGTTATGCTCCGGAGGAGGTGGCCACTGATGAGGCCAAGCAAGAGAAGTTCAAGGATGGCTTGTCTGAGGAGCTGCAGGACAAGCTATCCATCGTCGACTTTCCGGATTTCCAGGCCTTGGTGGACAAGGCCATCGTTGCTAAGCACGCGGGGAGAGCACTTGTGGATTCCCGCAAGCGCAAGTGGGAGGCCCGCAAGTCATCCGGGCCAGCTATCCCGTTTGATCCGTCTCGAAGTCGCGCCGAAAGAAGCTTCAAAGACTTCCGAGGCCGCCAAGACTGTTCTTCGCCCTTCGCAGGCCGTGCCCCAATTACGTGCACCTGCGAGTCAGCAGGGTGGCCCCCGCAACCCGGCTGCCGGGGTCACTTGCTTCGTCTGCAGCCAGAAGGGGCATTATGCGAACCAATGCCCCAAGAAGACAGGAGCAGCCCCTCGTCCTAATGGAGGACGCGGGCCAGGAGGTGGTCCTTCTCAGGACCTAAAGATAGTCCCTACTACCCAAGGCGTGGGTAGTGGTCACGTCAACCTCATCTCCGCAGAGGAGGCACAGGAGGCACCCGACGTCGTGCTGGGTACACTTTCTGTTAACTCTCATTTTGCTACTGTTTTGTTCGATTCAGGAGCATCTCATTCTTTTGTTTCTGAGTCTTTTGCTGCTATTAGTGAGCTCCCCTTTTCTCCATTGTTGGTCCTATTACTCATTCGCTCTCCGGGTTCGGAGTTGAGAGCTGAATCTGAGTGTAGGGATGTCCCAGTTGAAATCGAGGGAGTAAGATTCCTTGCGAATCTTATCCTCCTCCATTCAGCAAGTTTAGATGTAATTCTTGGTATGGATTGGTTGTCTCAGCATAAGGGACAAATCGATTGCGCCAAGAAGTGTGTCTCTCTATCTAGTCTTTCCGGCGAGCAGGTTCACTTTTCGCCGAAGCTGCTAGGACCGCATCTCTTCGCGCTTGAAGCGAAGCCTGCTCTAGATATTAGTGAAGTCCCCACAGTTCGTGACTTCGTTGATGTCTTTCCTGAAGCTCTTCCAGGGATGCCACCAGTTCGAGACCTCGAGTTCGTCATTGAGTTGGTTCCCGGTACCGCCCCGATTTCAAAGAGGCATTATCGGATGCCACTGAACGAGTTGGTGGAGTTGAAGAAGCAACTGAATGAGCTGCAAGAAAAAGGATTCATTCGCCCTAGCTCATCTCCGTGGGGTTGTCCGGCAATCTTCGTGAAGAAGAAGGACAATACTTTGCGCATGTGCGTTGATTACCGTCCGCTTAATGAGGTCACGGTAAAGAACAAGTATCCATTGCCCCGCATCGATGATCTCTTTGATCAATTAACTGGAGCTCGAGTATTCTCCAAGATTGATTTGAGAATGGGATATCATCAAGTTCGGATACGACCTGAGGATATTCCAAAGACGGCTTTCTCTACTCGCTACGGCTTGTATGAGTATACCGTCATGTCTTTTGGCTTAACCAATGCTCCCGCCTTGTTCATGAACCTCATGAATTCGGTATTCATGGAGTATTTGGATAAGTTTGTCGTGGTCTTCATCGATGATATTCTTATCTATTCTAGGAACGATGAGGAACATGATGAGCATCTGAGGCTCGTGTTAGGTAAGCTTCGTGAGCACCAGCTGTATACGAAGTTCAGCAAGTGCGCGTTCTGGTTGAAGGAAGTGGCCTTCCTGGGCCATGTTCTTTCAGTAGGAGGCGTGGCCGTTGACCCTGGCAAGGTCAGCGATGTTCTTTCATGGGTTCACCTACTTGAACCGGCGCGGAGTTTTCTCGGTTTAGCGGGATATTATCGCCGTTTTATCGAGAACTTCTCCAAGATCGCTGGCCGGCGACGGAGTTGCTCAAGAAGGGCAAGAAGTTCTTGTGGTCCGATGCTTGTGAGGAAAGCTTCCAAGTACTCAAGAAGCGTTTGACCACTGCTCCCGTCCTCGTTCTTCCCGATATTCATCGAAGCTTCGATATCTTTTGCGATGCTTCTCGTCGAGGACTCGGTTGTGTCCTTATGCAAGAAGGCAAGGTAGTGGCCTATGCATCAAGGCAATTGAGACCTCATGAACTCAACTATCCTACCCATGACTTGGAATTAGTCTTGTGTGATTCATGCACTTAAGATTTGGCGACATTACCTAATCGGTGTCGTTGTGAAGTGTATTCGGATCACAAAAGCCTAAAGTATTTGTTCACCCAAACAGACCTGAACCTCAGGCAAAAGAGATGGTTGGAGTTGATCAAGGATTATGACATGGGTATTCACTACCATCCGGGCAAGGCTAATGTCGCTGCCGATGCGCTCGATCGGAAGCGCATTGCAATGCCTTGTTGCTCCAGGAGCGTCAGCCCACCCTCCTGAAGGAATTCCAGCGCCTCAACTTAGGTCTGGTTGAACATGGTTCCCTCGCTACCCTGGTTGTGCAACCAACCTTGGTGGACCGAATTAAGGTCGCTCAACAGTCAGATGTTGGAGTGAACAACATCAAGGAAAATGTCAAGAACGGAACAGCCAAGTGCTTCTCTGAGGATGAGCATGGTGTTGTAAGGTTCGGGCAACGCCTTGTGGTTCCAAAGGCCGTGGAATTGCGGAATTTGATTCTCCGCGAAGCCCATGATTCGCCTTTGTCTATTCATCCCGGGGCCACAAAGATGTATCAAGATCTCCGTCAGAGATTTTGGTGGACCCGAATGAAGAGGGAGATTGCGAAGTTCGTTGCCGAGTGCGACGTGTGTCGTCGTGTCAAGGCCGAGCATCAGCGTCCAGCAGGACTGCTTCAGCCTTTGCCTATTCCAGAATGGAAGTGGGATTCGATCGGGATGGATTTTATCACCGGTCTACCCAGGTCGCCTAACGGAAATGATGCCATTTGGGTCGTCATCGATCGTTTGACGAAAGTGGCTCATTTCATTCCTGTCAAGACTCAGCTTCGCGTGGGGCTCTTAGCCGAGCTCTATATCGCCAGAATTGTGAGTTTGCATGGGATCCCGAAGACGATCATTTCTGATCGTGGTTCCCTGTTCACTTCTCGATTTTGGCATAGTCTGCAAGAGGCTATGGGGACCCATCTTCACTTTAGCACCGCATATCATCCTCAAACTGATGGTCAGACCGAAAGGGTCAACCAAGTGTTGGAAGATATGCTCCGTGCTTGTGTTCTGTCATATGGAAAGTATTGGGAAAAATGCTTGCCATTTGCCGAATTTTCATATAACAACAGCTTTCAGGCCAGCCTCGGCATGGCACCTTTCGAGGCCTTATACGGGAGAAAGTGCAGAACCCCGTTGAATTGGTCGGAGACGGGCGAAAGACCTTTCTTTGGCCCGGACTCGATCAATGAGGCCGAGAGTCAAGTCCAGCTTATTCGTGATCGTTTGCGCACCGCTCAATCCAGGCAAAAGAGCTATGCGGATCGCCGTCATCGTGAGTTGAGCTTTGAGCCTGATGACTTTGTGTATCTCAAAGTCTCTCCTTTGAAGGGTCATCAGCGTTTCGGTGTCAAGGGCAAGTTAGCTCCTCGATATGTCGGTCCTTACCGTGTTATCAAGAAGAAAGGGGCTGTTGCCTATAAGTTGGAATTGCCAGCTGCACTTGAAGGGGTACATGATGTTTTCCATGTGTCCCAATTAAAGAAGTGCCTCCGTGTTCCAACTGAGGAAGCTCCGTTGGAAACTCTTGATGTTCAGGAAGATTTGACCTACAAGGAGCACCCTGTTCGCATCCTTGAAGAGGCTGAACGAAGGACAAGGAATAAAACCATCAGATTCCTCAAAGTTCAGTGGTCGAATCATTCTGAGGATGAGGCTACTTGGGAAAGGGAAGATCGTCTCCGTGCAGACTATCCATCTTTCTTTACCGAGTGAGCCAAATCTCGGGACGAGATTTTTGTTAGGGGGGGAGGTTTTGTAACATCCCAAACTTGGTTTGTGTTTCAAATGTAATAAAAATGAGGAGAAATTAAAACTTTTTCTCTTATCTTGATTTTTGTAATCAGTTCCATAATTTTTGTAAAGGAATTATGGGGAATCAAAAATCAAATTGCCATTTGGACACCACCACAAATCTCCTTCATGAAAATCTTGTGCCCAACCCCTGAAAATAATTTTCATTGAACCTAGGAGTGATGTTTAACACCTCAGAATTATTTCATAATTTTCAGGAATTATTTGATAATT
Organism: Hsuehochloa calcarea; assembly: GCA_036346395.1. Lineage (NCBI taxonomy): Eukaryota > Viridiplantae > Streptophyta > Magnoliopsida > Poales > Poaceae > Hsuehochloa > Hsuehochloa calcarea. The sequence continues at coordinate 43,864,920 of CM070601.1, forward strand.
TTTGAGACAAGTCAACCATTAGTCAAACTCCTAAATTAGCCTTCTGGAATTTTCAGAGAAAAATGCATTGCATAAAAGTCTCTGAAAATTTTATATAAGGTTCCTCCTGCTGTCAGCAATCTCCAGTTAAAATTTCATAAATTTTGGAGTTTGTTTGCTACCTCAAATAATTCCTCAAAAATCAGTTATTCAAATTCAAACCCTAACTGGTTTTCACTGCTCCTCGGGTTCGGACGGACTCGGGCTCGAGCCACTTGATTTGGTTCACCAACTAAACGCACCGCTCGATCGTTGGGCGCGAGGGTTGTGAGTCGTTGGATCGACATCGAACGGCCCACGATCGCGTGAACGTTCGGACCGTCCGAACGCCTCGCGCAACGTGAACCGTAGGATCCAAATCAACGGCCCGAGATCAAGCGCGCGTTCGAATCGTTATTATCACCCCGTTCGATTTGAACCGTTCGATTTCGATCCGACGGTCGTCGTTCGTCATCTACCTCCGTCCGCTCGCGCTCGCCGTGGTCAACAGTAGTGGGTGAAAATTTCAGAGCGTGGCAGCGTCGGGTCACTTCTCCTTTCGGCCAACGAATCTCAGCATTAATGAGCACTGTACCGCCGCCCCCGAAGTCTTCGTCCTCCTCGAGTGCACTTGCTCCCATCACCCTCAGTCGACCTCAACACAGAGTTCGGCCATTTTTCTTCCCGTTGCTTCTTCCTTGCTCCTTCGGCTATAAAACTCCTCCAGTGGCTTCCTTAGCATCCTTTGAACACTCTTGAGCTCCAGCACCACTGTTAGTGCATTGCTCGAGCTCCATTTCGAAATTTGCTCTCGGTCGCCATTGTTGGAGCTCCGACCTCTTCGGTGAAAGTGGTGTTCCGGGCATTCTCTCTCAAAGCCTTTGCTTCCTCAGTTGCTTGGCATCTCGTGGAGTATTAACCCTCTGTCAATTTGGCTTTTGACAGAGAGGAGCAGCTCAATTTCGGACTTCCCCCTTTTCGGCCGAAATCGCCATTCTTCTTCGCCCGAGCAGCATCGACTCTTCTCGGTGCATCCTTTGCGCCCAGGTAACCCTCTTTAGTCCCTAGTGGCCTGGCACCAGCTCCCGTGGACCGCAGCTGAGCCGTTTGCATTTTTCGTTTTCGGTCATTTTTGCTCACCTCGGTTCTCTCCGGCTTGCCGGCGTTCTGGACCACCGCAGCTAACGCCGCTGGTACCATTGGGTGCGCAAGAGTATTAAGGACTCATTTTAGGCGTTTGCTCGCACCGCCCGCGAGCGAGCCGCCGGCGAGCCGTTTCTCCTCGACATTTTGCCGGACGAAAACAGGGCGTTGGTTTGAACGTGCGTCATTTTGGACCGTCGATCCTAAGATCTTCGGCTCGGGATCGCGCCGAAGAATTGAGTCTGTCGCGCGCCTCGGTCTGTGGTCCGTTGGATCCAAGATCAACGGTGCGGTCGGAAGAACGTTCGACCACCGAACCCGGATTCACGTGGACCGTCGGATCCAGATCCACGGCTTCGCGTGCGCTGAACGTTCGGACCACCGAACGCTCTGGTTGACGCGAACCGTTGGATCCAGATCCAACGGTTGACGTTTGAGGTTTCGCGCGCGCGTGCGTCAGCGCCGGAGCTTGGGCCGTTGGATCCAGGATCAACGTCCCAGGTTCGGCCACGTCATTTAGAATTTCTGAATTTCCCGAGAGGATTTATTTATCAACTGAAAAAGGTGATAACTTGTAAAATGCATAACTAATTCATTTCAAATCCTTTTCGGTTGATTCAAATTTTGTTGGTTATGTTTTTAACTCATCTTTAAGATAAAAATGTTTCCAACCTCAGTATAGCTCCAGAAAATTTTGCTAATGAATAGTAGCATTTTTGATTTATAAAAGCTGAGCAAAATTGTTTTGGTCATATCTTTGGCATTAAGAATCCAAATCAATTGGTTCTTGTTGCTAAATTCATTATAAATCAAGACCTTGCTACTGTAAAAATTTTAGAATTTTTGGAGGGAGTTTACTGTTGGGTCTTTGTATTTTATTCGTTCTTATCGGTTGCTTTTGCTTTCTCGTTAGGATCCGAAGAGCACATTCATAATATTGTTGATCCTCAGCAACACCTTGACCCACAGCAAGCAGGCAAGATGTTTGATCATAAATGTCCCATTATTTTCCAAGTCTAATATCTTGTTTACAAATTATATGTATGCATTGCTTTTGTGTCCAATTATTTTTGCCCTGTTTAGAGGTAGCTTTCCTAATGCATTGTTGCCATTAAAATGTTATCCCCTACCACAACCATAAGTTATTAATATCGCTGGTGAATTAGAGCCCGGTGATTTAATTATGCTCTATTACTGTCTTTGCGATGTCATGCTTAGAAATGCTTAGCTACCGGTAGAATTGGGCGGTTATCGACTTAGTCGATGACCTTGATCACACAAATCATTTTGTTTATTTTTGGTTCAGCACCTTATGCTTTTGTTTTGTAAAAACCGAAAATGAAACAAAATGATTTGACTTGGGCACAATGGCATGTTGGTGTGATTGTTGGGTGTGACAAGGAAAGGTGCCCAGGTCCCTAAGGACCGAAAATGTTGCTTGCGCCATCGATCCAAGTACTTTTGCGTACTAACCACATGAGGGTTATATGGGACCCTCTTGACCTAGTACTTTGGCGTGGGTTATCTCCAGTCGCGGGAGGGGTTGTGTGTGTTGTGTGAAACATGATATGTGTTCTCGGTGTTCTTGTGTTGGGTGTGCGGTGGTGGAGGTTCCGGGTAGGCTCTCCACCTCGAGGAGCGTCGTAGTTGTCCAAGGCTTTACCCGGGAAGGGTAGTTGACCGAGGCTTTACGATGACTCGACACAACGTATGGGTTTCTATCCATACGGGCGGCTCGTGAATAATTCACAATATTGGAAGCGTCTCGTAGGACTTAGCCGTCTTAAGCATACCTAAGGAAGTGTGCTTAACCCGTGGCAAAAGGCGGTCGGCATGTGGGTAAGTTGGTACAACCTGCAGGGATAAAACTATTCGAATAGCCTCGTCCTAGGTTATGGACACGCTTGGTGATTTCACGCAAGATCTAGACTTCAACAACTGTTTTTGTTTTAAAAATTAAAACTTGACATGGTTGGCATATATGGGTAATTCATGCTATTGTTGTGGTGACTAATGGTTTAGTCACTTCGGGATGCTTTATCGTTGTTGATACTTGATTACTACTGTTTTTATCAAATAAAATCAGATTTGTTAAATTGCTTTCAATCTATTACAATATTGCAAATAAAACTTGCTTTATGCTTACAAATTTGAGTCCTAACCTGCTCCACTTAAATAAGCTTGCATGTAGTTATTGTTCAGGTCTGTTATCATTCTTATATATCTTGCGAGTACATTCAAAGTACTCACCCGCTTTTTTTGAAATTTGCTTTTGTTCTGCAGAGGACGAAGGTGAGCCCCAAGGGCCTCACTTTTGTGAGTTGTGCTGTGGATTCGACGACTAGCTTGGCGGTCCGGTCGGTTGCCTTGTGGGTTAAAGGCACACTGATTGGCTCTTTTGTTGTAGCCATGTTATGGCACTTTTGCTTCCGCTGTTTAATTATTATTGTCTCTTTTATTGTTGGCCGGTTGGCCTCTCTTTTGTAATAACTATCCTTTATTAATGTTACTCCTGTTCTGTTTTGCTTCGGTTCTATGTGAATGAATGGAATTGATGCATGAACGTTGTAAGGAGGTGTGTATACTGCATTTCTGGGAAGTATACATGTCTCGAGTCTCGGATTATCTGTTTTGTGATGCTAGGGCCAAGCGGTTGGTTAAGCATTACAAGCCGGATAAACCGAGGTCTCACAAGCAAGACTGGCAGACCCACTAGGAGGGGCATCAGATGAAGACCGCAGTTTAACTTGAGTCTGAAGAGCCTGAAGCTGAGACTGAAGCTACCCCAACAGAGTGACAAAAGTAAAATCTCCAACAGATGGCAGAGTGGTGGCAGCAACCACACCACGACGACGACGATGAGATGTAGGTCGCGGCTTCGGATGGAGTCGGTAGCACCTTTGAACAGGATGACCAGGCTTCTTGAAGTGAGGGCATAAAGTCTAGTTAGATGTAGCACCAGAAAGTGAACTAGACTGATAAAACTCCTGACGAAGTGCCACAAGAACAGACTGAGGTGGTGTTGATCCAAAGGACAAAGAGCGAAGTTGAGTCTCCTCAACAATCAACGCAGTAAGGGCCTCCTCCATGGTTGGAAGAACAGCACGTCCCAGTAGTTGAGCTCGAATAGACTCAAACTCTGGGCAAATGCGCATAACAAAGGTAAATATTAAATTCTGCGCATCATGACCCGCCTTGCCTACACAGCCAGTACATTCAGCACACGAAAGAGGAACCATGGAAGTTAGCTGTCGTGAAATGCGAGTGAAAGAACTGTAGTACTCCTCAGTAGACATCTCCTGCTGACGTAAATCATGAAGAGTTTGTAGAAGAGAAAATCGATGCGCCACACTGGTCTGCTCATAACGACGCTGAAGATACTCCCACATCTTGCGAGAACTTGGAAGATTAATGAAATCCATTCTGATTGAAATTTCAGCACTGTGACACAAGATACCCATAACACGATCATTAGCACTTTGCCATGCAGTAGCCTCCTTCGCATCAGTCTTCTCAGTCGGAGGCTCTGCCGTAATATATAAGAGAAGACCAATAGACCAAAGAAGCATACGAACCAATGATGACCACTCACGATAATTTTGGCCATCCAGCTTGATATCAGAGGCCAGAAGAGCACCTCTTATACCGAGAGAACGAGGAGAAGCTGAAATACCATCAGCCATTACACCAACTCTACAACCAAACCAAGGCAGTGTAGAGAAACAGTGCCTCATCCACAAACCGAAGCAGAGTAGTAGTAGCAGCAGAGCAGTTCCTCAGTAGTAGCAGAGCAGTAGCAGTAGTAGTAAGCAAAGCAGAATCTCCAATAGTAGTTGGAGTGAGCAGAGCAGAACCTCCAGGAGAGCAGACTGAAACAGCAACCTCGAGGCGTAGGAGAGAAGTCCACCAGATCCTCCAATTCTTGTCACGCGCTCTGAGTTTTTGAGGTCGCCGATGGCCCGCACAAAGCAGACGGCACGCAAGTCGACGGGCGGGAAGGCACCAAGGAAGCAGCTAGCGACGAAAGCAGCGCGCAAGTCGGTGCCGGCGACGGGCGGGGTCAAGAAGATGCACCGTTTCCGCTATGGCACCGTCGTGCTACCTCATGGGTCTCTTTGAGGACACCAACCTTCAGGCACACGGGAAAACCCCGTCCAAGCGCAGGCGAGCGGGGCCTCAAGGCACAACGAGTGGGGCCTCAAGGCGTGACGGCCTCCAAGCGCAAGCGAAAACTCCAGGCACGCGGATTCACTGGGCGCAGGCGAGCGGAGAGGCCGGTGTCGGGGAAGATGAAGCCTCCACCAGCAAGAGGAAAGCTGGCATTGCGAACGTGGACAAGGTCGCTGGTGGTGCTCAAAGCACTGTCAACTGCTAATGGGCGGAAATGGAGCCAACTGCGGCAGAGTTCGTAGTCTGCATCCAGGGACAGCGCAAGCGAGCGGAGAGGAGCCGTTGACCGCACCATCTTACCTCGACGGAGAAGATGCACGAAGGCAAGCGGCGTGCTCAGATACCATGTTACAAATCAACCTCACTTGAATTAGATGAATACTATACTATACATATACTACATGAAACACTAGAGTCCATGGACTTATGGGCCCTATGCACATATGTCATATACACATATACATAACAAATATCACCAGTGTCAAATTAAGCTCGACAGACGACACCAATATTATGACCAAACTAGTCTAATGTCCGTGATTTGCTACGGATTAAAAAAAATTATATCTCGTCTACCGTCGTCGCTCAGTCTACAATACAAGTGATCCGTCGGTAATCCGTTTTTGAAAAGATCGATAGAATCTTTGAGCTTCTTACGCACCAGCTTGTGCAGTTAGAGTGTGGGAGGAGTGGAGAGGAGGTTATGGATAGCCAACCTTACGCACAGGAGGAACCAAGAAAGAACAAGATCCAACGGCTCACATCGTATTCGAGAGGACGGACCGCCACCAATTCCTTCTTTTTAGTAGTAGATCGTATTCGGGAGGACGGACCGCCACTAATTCCTTCTTTTTAGTAGTAGAGATATATGCAGTTACTGAATGAAATATTACAAATTAAATTATATTTCCACTTAGCTGCTGACGTATTTGCCAGCAAAAGTTGCGAAGGACATTTTGCCAAGGTACTCTATTTTTGCTATGACCTACAATTCTATAGAAACATCTCCCACAAAAACGTATAGAAAGAATAAATCGGATCATGGTCTTCTCGATGTTCAATAAGCACTGGAGTCCTAAAAATAGTTCAACAACTTTGCAGTCCTAATTTCAGACTTTCTGATCAAGCTCCGATTGCGACGACAGTATGCTGTGCTTCTGAGTTTTCTCGCTGGGTGCTGAGTAAACCTGCCGCTCTTTGCCTCCCGGTTTTGACGACGCGTTCCCATACCAAATCATGCCAATCACAGCTAGGATCATACCAAGCACAACGTGGAAATTAAGGCCCTCTTTTCCAAAGAGTAGAAAGCCCAAGGTCAACACAAGAATCGTCTTCATGTGGCCTAGAACTTGAAATGAGACAGCTGTGAATCTTCCAATGCATATGAATTGGCTTAGATTGGTCCCAACAGCAATTATGCATGACAATACAATGAAGAACTGAAAAGCAAGCAAGTGAAAGAGAAAACTTTAGACCCCAGTTTGCCCGGGTCAAAATAGTTAAGGTTAAGCAAACATCAAGTAAAATTATTGTACAAACCAAACTATGTATCGCGTGCTCAAATTATAAGATTTTATTCATAGTTAAAAGATAACTCAAACACTTGAGAATACTTCCTAGTTCCTATATATGTCCAAGAGGACCAAGAAGCACCTATATGAAGCAGTATGCTGCTTTTTATGGTCAAACATCATTAACCATTCTCAGGCATTTTTGACCCCATATGCTTCTCTACTATTTGAAGCAGCTTCTGTACTGTAATGGCGCATTTTTAAGTTTCAAAAGGCATTTACATGGTAGTTTATAAAATATTAGGTGGGTTGATCTGTGTTATTGGGTATCTAAAAGCCACCAATATGCAATTGGTGTTGATGCATGATTATTCTTTTTATATATGATCCATTCACAAGAATTTAAAGGAAACAAACATGCACAATTAGGATGACTATTGAAAGAAACATTGCCAGTATTTAACATTGGATTATGCTTTGGATAACAAAAGGCTCAAAATCATCTTAAAGATTGAGACAACCCTCGTATCAAACATCAATTATTAAAATCTTTATCACTTTCCACCCTAAACCAAAGTTCTTGGACCCACCCAGCAGATAAATATGCATAGTTCCAGGCAATACTAATCTCTTGATGAGCCTTAATGTCTAGCTCAAATGGAATCATCAATAGCCTACATAAAATATTATAATGCTGAAATAGCTGGACAATGCTAAATGGGTTTCTAATGCAACAAATTTATAAAAGAAATATGGAGATAACTGATTCAGAATAAGCATCAAGTACCGTAACAATTGTTGTATAATTAAAAGTATCAACTCTTTTGTTGGTCAGCCAGAAGTCCACAAAAGGCCCCAATATTAACAACGACATTGCCTGAGCTGGAGCAGTATGACCCAAGAGGTTGAATGAGCCAAGCGAGTACTTTCTTTGAAGGTGATGAACATACTGCACAGCAAAAAAGAAAAAACTGGAAATGAAACAAGTAATAATTACATACAAGATTGTTCTGAAAAGTGGAAAAAGGATCATTGGGACAAAACTTCTGTTAGCAGATACATGAGCAATACCTAAAAATTTAAAGCTCTTTTAGTTATAACCAAACTTTCTTTCGAACATGAGTAATCAGAGCAGCAGATAGAGAGAAACCATTAAATTCTTTTGTTCACCAAACCTCCAGGAAGCAGAGACAAAAGTTCAGATTACAGAAATACTACACAACTACTGTTGTTGGAATTAAACATTGCTAACTTAGAAGCTAAGGAATCAAAAGGGTAAATACAGTACAATTCCCATTAGGACACACACTATGTAAAAATGCACACAAAGGCACAAATTCTAGTACCCTCAATACTCACATGCTGTTGTAGTGCAGTGCTCCAAACTGCTATTATGGCAGCTATCAACCCTTGAGAATTCACACTAACATCAGTCACAGTACAAACAGCAACGCCTACTAGAACAAGCACTATACTGAGTTTTGTATCTCTGGAGTAACGGACTTTGTCAAACAGGATTTCCAGAAAGCACAAAACTGGAATGATACACAACTTGGCAATCTGAAACAGCAGAACGTGAAATTTAGTACATGCATTCCATTCTAGCATAGTATCATTGCATATAAAAGAACTAAATTACTGTCTTCACCTGATAGAATCCAACAGAGTTCCACATCAAACTAACATTCATCCCAACAATTGATAGGTTTGCAAAAAAAACAAATTTTACTAGTTCTGGCAGTGGTAAATAGGACGGCTGAATATATCCCAACCATTTCATTACTAATGTCATCAAGGTCGTGGTTGCAAAATGCAGTCCAGTCAATGTAGTAGCTGTACAAGCAGACAATAGCACACAGTATTAGCACAAGAAATCCGATGGTTTGCTGCATAATCATAGTTCAGTTATAAATCCATGTGATAACACATGCGAATAAGGCATTGTTGACCTTTCAAACAGGAATGGAAGATCAAAAGCACTGTCTTACCAAAACTAAAACTGTGGGTAGCCATTAAGGCCTTGTTGACCATGATGATACCAACAGACGTCACAACATTGAACATCCATGCTCCAGCATCTAATGCTGCTTTTCTCTCTGCCTTGCTACCTGGTGCCATACTTTCTTGCCGTGTAGAGTCTAACCAAATTATCCAAGTATCAAAAAGTTCACCTTCAATACAAATTGCAATTAAGAAATTAGTTTGAAAATTAAAATAGTAAACATTAACGTACATAAACAAATAAGTGGCACTAATACAAGTCAGTACCCAAAATAAATTAAAGCTCCCAAATTTTGTTTTGGCAGATTTTGTTATAAAACATTCCAAAAATTGGTGGATGTGAAAGAAAGTTCTAGAATGGATCCATTTATAGATGCACAAAAATACAAAACTGATGTAAATATCAAACGGTGAGGGCTGCAGATGATACACAATTCAAGCATCACAGAACTTATAGACAAGCTAAACACATGGCATCAGTACAAATTAGTACCAGCAATTCATTCAAGATTCTATATTCTAATCCAGCTGGATCTGCAATTTTGTAGCTTCAGAAATTTAAAGGGATGTTAATGAATTCGAGCAGAGCTAAAATATGAGCAGTGCACAACTGTGGCATCAAGGACAGAAGATACTGGGAAATTAAATGAGGGACAGCTATGAGAGATTAAATGAGGGGCAGCTATGAGCTCTACCTCTAGTAATATACGCTTTAATGCTCATATTAGGCGAATTCAAGACAAGAGAGTACTTAATAAAAACTATATTTTTCATTTGTCGAGTACATCAAATTCATGTAATTTGCCTAAAACCTAGTTACAAAAAACATGATCTTAACAACTAACTGCTGATACTTCCTTTTTCTAAATACCCTTGAATTTTCACAGGATGGTCGTGCATTAGGCAAGAAACCCCACAGAATCGTAAACTTAATTAAACCGTAGGCAAGAAACATGGGAACAATTTTATGCATAATAAGTTAACAATCGTTTTGCTCAGGTTGCTTTGTTGGTCTCCTAGTAAGGCCCCAAAAAACTGTCATACCCAAACATGACCCTAAGAAGTGGCCAGTATTTAGTACCAGAAAGGAAAACCTATATAGATCTGTAACGGCGACGCCATAATCAGGATACAATTGATGTAATATCACCCACAAACTTGCCCTTTTCTTTTGTACACTCCACAGTTCAGAATTGAGCAAAACAGCCAAAGGGGAAAACATCACCGGCGAAACCAAGATTAATAACGGCCGTTCCAACCAAAATTCCAATTAGTATAGCGGCGAGAATCAGGCAGGGTTTCTTGCTAACGAAACCCCCACAGATCCACCGAGGATGTATTGCATTTCTCGTTTGAAACCGGAAGGCGAAGGGAAGTAATCCAAGAAAAGGGAAACCTCGCGCAACGGCGGACTCAGGGCTTAAAAGACTGATCACATCGAAGGAGGCGAGGAGAGGATACCTTGAACGATTCCGATACCTTGGCTTGGAGCTGTGATGGGGATGGTGGCTTGGACGGGCAGGCTCTCCTCCGTCTATCTCCTCCTCAGGCGGACACGCGTACACGCACTACACTAGTGGCGAGAGAGGAAGGAAAGGGGAGGGAAGATCGCATCGCATCGCATCATGTGGGTGGGCGCACCGAGTGCAGTGGGGCGGTGGGGTGGGCACCTGGGCTTGGCGGAGGAGAGGGGCGTCGGAGAGACGGAGAGAGGTGTCGCCGCGTCGTCGCTCGGAGGCGGAGAGTATGAGTGGCGGCGGTGGAGAGTGGACTAGGCTACGAGTTCATTAGGCTGGGAAGTGGGCCCAATGAGGGTGAAGGGGAGTGGCCACTAAAACTATCTTCTGCAGATATATATAGATTCATCTTCGTCTATACGTCTCTGCATGAACCCCAAGTTCAATTTTCTTCAATTTTCTTCAGAGCAGCGTAGGTACGTAGCAACTTGGGAAGGTGATCATCAAGAAGATTGATAGGACAACCAAGGGGGTGGCTATGGCGGGGCGCGTGGAGGGCATTTGCAAGAATGGAGGAGGAGCCCAGCTAGGAGTGATCGAATTGAACTCCTCCGGCCGTGCTCTCCACCTAAGATAAAGATCGCTCTGGCATTCATGAGTATCATCGGGGAAGCTGTGCATTGGAATGGATCTGCCTCACAACGTGAACCGTCGACTGTTCCAGGGAGCGGTTGCGATCTACATGAGTAACTGCCAAAAATAAATAAACTTTTGGAACGATCGTTGGCTCCGAGCCCCAATAACACGCGTTCTTGCATTACAACGGATTTTAAATAAATAATATCATATATACTAAATTATGTTAATTTTGAGTTCAATAGTGTTAAGACCGAATGGTATGCTATTGAAATATGGAAACACGTAAGGCTGCTCCCAACCTTTGTTTCTCAACTTACATTTACCGCTAATCGCTCTAGCCCTATAAAAATGAGAAAAATATCTCAACTTTTACTAATTAATCTTTTCTTTGCATTATGTGCACTATACATAGTTAATATCCAGAAATTTATCAGTTTACAGAAAAATCTTCAATTGTTAATTTTGCTCAAATTTATGCAAAGATCAGTTAATGAAATCAGAGACTAATAATATAGTGACACAAGCCATTTCCCTAACAAAATGTTGGACTGGATTTCGTTTATAGAAGAGAGAATTCACAATGTTTCAACCGGCTACAATTGAATAGAGTGGAAATTGAACAGGTTGTATATACCAAAGGACGAGGAATTGACTCAAAATCAACACCATTTCCTAATTATACCTTGTTAGCACTTGCATTCATTGAGCCCCAGCATTTCTATACATATTTCCCCACATCATTTTTTACTACAGTGACACAACCCATCAAAGTGCAATTTGAAGCAGAGGTCCGCCCTTTCTATCATCTAATAGAAACAAAGCATCTTGGGCATCCACTACATAAAGAAAGAAAGCAAGAAACAAATACTAATTTAACCAAAAATTTAATTTATACTTCAGATAGCTATAACTCTTTTGTACCAGTATGGCCAAAAACCCTATTTTCCATGAAACATCCTCAAATTGGGAGCACATTCATCGGGTGTCATTGGCTTCTTAGTAGGAAGAAAGCTTGTCTAAACCTGTCGGGTTCTCCTTGATATCAATTGCTTGATAGGAAAATTGGAATTAAGATGACGACAGGTTCAGTAAACTCTTAATGAATAGGAAATCCATATGGTAAAAGTTACATTAATGATGTACCATATAATTAATGAGAATAGTACTTAAGCCTGGTGCTGGCTTCATGGAAAATGATGGATACTCTAAGAGCATGTACAATGGTGTAACGTTAGCTGTCTGTAAGTTTTGACACGTAGAACACGAGATGATGTGGAGAAGAGATGGGGAACATAGAGTATTAAGTCGTCTCTTATGCAGTAGTCAACTGTAACACGAGAAACAAGACACGTTGTACATGGAGAAGAGATAACTCATTATATGTTGGACCGTAAAGGCGACTAGAGGGGGGGTGAATAGGAGCACGCTCACTTTTTCACAAATTATGAACTCAATATAATTTCACTCCAGTAGCTATTAGAAAGCTATGAAGATCAATATACCAGTACAGCGGAAGACTAGTATTGAATCCAATTAAGCCCCTAAGCAATGCGACAAAAATCAGCAAGATTGCAAAGACTCACAGCACGGGCGGTCAGACCTCTGTACCCAACCGGTCGGACCGATTGCGGGCGCGATCGACCGGCGTTGTCTTGGCGGTCGGACCGCTCAAAATCGGTCGACCCGGTGATGACAATGATCGGCCGGCGATCTGAACCGATCTCAAACGATAAAATCGGCCGATGACGAAGTTGCAATTAGGTGAAACTTTTGATTCTCAACTCCAATTTTATGAAACTTTGCACACACCTTCTATATGCTATTGAGGACCTATTCCAATCGAATATTATGATAATTCTTGGAGCGATCTTGAACAATTTCAATTGATTAACGAAGGTCTAAAACCGGCCAAGAACGAAAACTTGATCCTAATGCTTGTTCGTGAGTGATTGATGATCAAGATGATGCTAGATAGATTCACACATATCACAGCAAGCTAATTCACGTGAAAGAATCAATCACAAACTCGCGGATCAAAGAAAGCCCTAAAAACACGAAATTGAAAGCAAGAACGAAAAGAGACTTATCTCAAGCAAACCTTGCATAGATTGATTTCGTGATTGTTGCCGGATTACATCCACACCATCATGGATCGATGGACAATCAAAGATCACGAAATTCACCACAAACCATCAAGAGCCCTAGCCTCCACCTCAACTCCCCTAAAGACAATTAGGGTTTTGAAACATAAAAAGGCGAGAGAGAAAAGAGCTAGATGGTGCAGCCACCACCTCCCCCTATTTATAGTGGAGGCCTAAAACTCTTAGGGTTTGACTCTCTTGGGCCCCGTTAAGGCCCACTAACAAGCGGGTCACACACGCACGCTTCATAAGCGCCGTCTTTAACCTTTGACCTAAACCGCTTCACCATGCGTCATGAATTTGCCAATAGGTCACCCTTGTCCATCTTGTGTCACGCTTGAGTCGTTGACCTCACCCGCATCGTCGATCGTTACGGACCTCAACTCTCCAAGTCTAGTCCGATCCTCCTCGCCGTTGACCGTCGTTGACCACCAAGCAACCCGCACAACCACGGACAAGCAAACACGAATTCAGAACAAGTTCTTCACAACTTGACCCATGTTAGTCAAAACATGCATCATGCAAACCATATGCCACGATACCAATGACTTTGACCTAACCAATCAACATCGCCACGGTTGGCGGACGTTCAAGTCAATACGGTCGACCGCTCCGGTGAGCGGTCGGACCGCCATGGCGGTCGGACCGCTCCTCAGTGAGCGGTCGGACCGCCTGGGACTTAGCGAAATTCAAGCCACGAAAATCCGAAACCTACTGGAAACTTTAAACCAATAGAACTTCTTACTGGAGACTCCAAAAATCATGAGACCAAGTGCATTGGGATCCCCTCACTTGCCTACAACACCTATTTTTGGCCCAGCTCGTTTTGACCACTTTGGTCATTGCCGGTCCGACCGCCCCACATGGCCGGTCCGACCGATTTGGGACCGGTCGGACCACCGTGCTAAAACCGGTCGGACCGCCCCTGTCCAGTAAGCCTGTAACTTTGTCGAAAACACGTGAAACGACAAACCGTAAACGCCATTGCCAATTGTCACATCATCCTAAAATCTGGAACATATCCCCATGAAATCCACATTATACAAGCTGTCTTTAGTATTGTCTATAGATAACATGGAGGGATACTATAGACAACAGTTGTCTATACCATTGTACATATCCTAACTTCACCATAAGCAGTCAAACAAAAAGTTTACAATCTTGTTTCTGAGGCTATGATTGATGCAGCCTGCAACAACAATAATAACCCAAAATAACTTTAGTACTCTAAAGCATATTGTCAAACACATGGCATAAACAATGTGTATATAGTAAAAAAGAGAGGAGGGAGATGTTGCAGAGGAGAGATGGGGGACAATGCTGCTCCAAAACATCCACGAAGCATTAGCGACAACTGCTAAGCTAGTGCACTAGAAGCCGATGGTGACAGAAAATCACCGGTTAGAAAAGTGACATACTCGGTATGATCAAGATCAACCTTTCCAAGGAGATATTGCCAGGATAGTCCATTATCATACAATCATTTTATAGTTGACAATTCCTTTAGAGGGATCACAATTGCCATAGGGGTCTTAGCCTCCACAAGTCAACTGAAGAACTTAAGTTGTTAAGCAGCAAAATAGTGTACCTGTGAGATGATTTAAATGTAGTTAAGGAAGAGATGAGATAATATGGGCAATACATGATTGATTATTTAGCATCCTTGTGGTTTTGTCATTCTTCTTGTTCCACATGCGCGCCGCCTGCCTCAGGTCATCGATGACGGCCTTGCACTAGTCGATGTCGCCGAAGTTGTTCATGTCCTTTGTGAGCACGACGTCCTTCCCAATGATGTTGATGTTGGTCGTCAGGAACAACATGTTGCTGAAGATGACTAATAAGAAACACTCATCGTCAGTCCATCGGTGCCCCCAGTGGTTATACTATTCAGCAACATCTTATTTTTTTATGTTGCCATTCGGTGATACCCCGAGCAGACACTTCAGCTCGGCGCGCTCGGTGGTTCCTACAGCCAAGGACACCATCAGTGCGTCCATACCACTGCACGGGGCCCAAGGACACAGTTCATGGCGCGAGGCGTGATTGGGATGCTCCTGTCGTCGTCCACACGGATGACCATTTCGTTGGGGTCGACCTTGCCCATCAGGAAGCATAGCAGGTTCCTTCTCTCAAGTCCCTCAAGGTTGAACTTTAGAATGCCACCGAAGCCGAGTCTCATAAACTCTATCATCTGGTCTATTGTCAGTTGTCCAATGGTCGAGACAACGAGGACTGGTGTGCACCTAATGCATGTCTTATACGGTCCATGCTTCCTCTCCGTCGCAGCCTGCTTGAAAATGAATGCTTTAGTAACGCTATGACTAAATAATTAATGGAATGTGCTATAAATTTACTGCTCGATTATACATGACAATAGCAGATCAGTGAACCAACTAATTACTGTAATATGAATAAGGATTTACTGCTATATATGCATCTCTTTACTAGGACGGACTTAGTCACAGGCTTCACGCAGGACGTCAGGGCAACGACGCCCTTTGGCTCGACGACCTTCCTCTTCTTGTCCAGCTGTTTCTTTTGAGAAATACCAGCACGTGGATCTGTGACAGGTAAATCTGAAGTTTGTGCCATGGTGGGTTCAGTTTGAGATTGGCCCACGAAAATCGTCAGTGCGGTCAAGCTATCCTCTATGGTGATCTTCCTTACCTTCCAAGGGGCATTGCCGAATGTCCTCATTTATTACCACAGCAGAACAACAAAAATATCAAAAAAAAAATCATGTAATTTACTGTAAGAATGTCGTGGCTTTCCTTCAAAGCTTGTATCCATGCCATGTTTTACTGGTTACACACTCACGAGCTTGGGAAAAACACGAATTTGGGATGGGGGTCGCCGGAGGTAACTCGATTGAGCGGAGTTTGAGGAATTTTTGTTCGGAATCCGGGATATTTCCACACCACGAGAAGATATGAAACAAAATGCAGTGAGATTGTTTTGCTCGTACCTAGAGACGTGCAAAGTGAGCGGCGGTGAAGCAGAAGATCATCTCTGATCCTGACTAGAATGGGGCCTGGTAGAGATCACCGGAGAGCCTACAATAAGAACCATGGGTTTTTTTAGGGTTGAGGCGCCGTCGGAGAGAGAAACTCTAATTTTGCTATAGTGTAGAGAATCTCATATGATGCGGCCCACTCACGTAATATATGCAACTTCCGTGACATACCAAAATTTGAAAAGCATAGAAGCGAATGATAGTTACTCGGAGTAAAGTTGGGTATAAAATTTACTTAGTGTACATACCAAATTATGCCACAAGCATTGTTGCATTTACTACCCAACTGATTTTACTATCTTGCTTATTGGAATTTCTTGCTACATCACCAGCAATTATCGCCTGTTGTGTTGCGTCATCGTGGATCATGAGGTCATGCACACAAAAACCTTGGGCGGGGTGTAACACTCGTGAGTAGTCTAACAAAAATTGTGAAAAATTGAAACCTTCGTGTGATAAGTAGCGAGTAATAATGTACTTTCATATAAAATATTACAATTTACTACCGATCAAGTGTTGATCTTACTCTACTCACACTACCACGAACTAGGTTATAGCAACATATGTGTATACTGCTATATCTACAAACATGTGTTACTATGATGGATATCAATACATGTGATAAGTGATGTTATTAATCATGTTGCTGTAAATACACTACTACAGAAAAGTACATCACAGACGGTTTTTGAACCGTCTGAATTTTTATGTCTGTGATAACACTTGGTTATCACAGACGGTGTCACAGACAGTTTTTGAACCGTCTGTGATAGAACTCAACACAGACGGTTTTTAGTTGAAACCGTCTGTGAAGGGGCACTATCACAAACGGTTTCAACCAAGAACCGTCTGTGATATGCGGATATCACAAACGGTTTGTAAATAGAACCGCCTGTGATATACGTGTATCATAGACGATTGTTGATTCAAACCGTATGTGATAGTTCGCTTCACAGACGGTTCCAACCAAAAATCGTCTCTGATAGTGCATTTATACCTAATTATTTTATTTTATTCTCGGCTAGCCTCAGTAATTGCTAGACATGCCCTCTGAAAACTCGCAAGCTAGCAGAAATCAAATACATCACACAGATGAATCAATTGTTGACACAACTCAAAGTGATCATTAAAAACTCCAAATCAATAACAAAAGATTATGTTCAAGTATATATTGTCACTAGATGTACATTTGAATTACAACTATTCAAAATGATCAATTACAATTGAATCAATATTTTCATGTTCGTTCAGCGATGTCTGTAACATCCCAAATGTGGATTTGTATTCCAAATGTAAGAAAATGAGAAGAAATTAAAACTTTTCTTGCATCTTGAAGTCTTTGGCCATTTCTGTAATTCTTGTAAAGGAATTATGGAAATCAAAATCAAAATCCTCAATTGACCCCAATAAAAAACCTCCTTGGCAAAAATCTTGTGCCAAACCTATGTAAACATTTCTCCTGAGCTCTAGGGATGACTTGTGATGCCTCTGAATTATTTCATGATTTTTAGAAATTATTTGATAATTTTTGGAGGTAAGTCAAACCAAGTCAAACCTTGTACCATCCCTAATTCACACCTTCTGGAATTTCTGGAGAAAAATACAGTGCATAAAAGTCTCTGAAAATTTTATGTGAGGTTTATCCTACAGTCAGCAACCTCCAGTTAAAATGTCATGATTTTTGGAGCTTATTTTCTACTTTAAGCAAACCCTCCAAAAATCAGCTGTTAATTCAAACCCTAGCTGGTTTTCACTGTTCTTTGGGTTCGAGTCAGACTCGGGCTCGAGCCACTTGACTTGGTTCAATCAACTAACTGCACCGGTGCGGTCGCTCGGGCGCGAGTATCGTGGATCGTTGGATCTGAGATCAACGACTCATATGCGTGTAAACGTTCGGACCATCCGAACGTTTCGATCAACGAGAGTCGTTGGATCTTAGATCAACGGACTGGATTGAAGTGAACGTTCGGACCGGCCGATCGTCCCGTTCATCTGAACCGTCCAATTTGGAGATAACGGCCTGGATTGAAGTGAACGATCGGACTGTTCTAATCGTTCCGTTCATTTTAACCGCCCGATTTTAATCCAACGGTGGATGAGTCGTCTCCTTCCTCGCGTCTGAGCGTGCGTTTGAGTCAAGCTATGGTGTAAACAGAGGAGAAGGGCGCAGTGTAGTGTCACCTCGGTAACCACCTTTAAACGGCTCTCTCTGCTCGCATTAAATGCCCGTCGTGCACCGCCCTCAAATGTCCATTGCTCAACTGCTCCCGTCGCTCTCAAGTGCTCTCATGGCAGTGTTGACCCGAGGAGAAATATTGTCGTTGCCCTCTGCCTTCTCAGCTATTTAAGCTCCATTGCTTCCCCTTTGGCTTCCTTTAGCACCTCCGCAACTCTAGCTAGCACTTCAGTGGTTGTTTGAGCTGCATTCATCCGAAAGCACTTCTGCCGTCATTGTTGAGCTTCGAGCTTACGGTGAAGGCGGTACAGCAGTGGCTCTCTCCCTTCACTTCTTGCTCCCTCTGCTCCCTCTTTACTCTCTTGAGCTTAACCCTCGCTCAATTTTGCTTATCTTCCTCAGGGCTTGGATGTGATCCTAGGAATGGATTGGCTAACCAAGAACCAAGGAAAAATCGACTGTGCTAGGCGGTCTATCTCCGTCACAAACAAAGAGGGCAGTCAAGTCATGTTCTCGCCCGTTCTGGACAATTCTCTTCTCTATGCCTTGGAAGTTAATATCCCTCTTGAATTAGGGAACGTACCAGTGGTATGTGAATATCCCGATGTATTCCTCAAGACCTTCGGGCATGCCTCTGACCAGAAGTGGAATTCGTTATCGAACTTACACTGCATCTGCGCCAATTTCAAAGCGGCCATACCGGATGCCTCCAAATGAGTTGGTAGAATTAAAAGAGCAACTCAAGGAGCTCCAAGATAAGGGGTTCATCAGACCGAGCTCCTCCCCGTGGGGATGCCCGGTTATTTTTGTTAAGAAGAAAGATAAGAGTCTCAGGATGTGTGTGGACTACCGCCCGTTAAATGAAGTCACTATCAAGAACAAGTATCCGCTTCCGCGGATTGACGATCTATTTGACCAATTGAATGGAGCCCAAGTATTCTCCAAAATTGATTTGAGGATGGGTTACCATCAAATTAAGGTCAGAGCCGAAGATATACCAAAGACGGCTTTCTCCACTCGTTATGGGTTGTACGAGTACACTGTTATGTCCTTTGGACTGACCAATGCTCCTTCCTACTTTATGAACCTAATGAATTCGGTTTTCATGGAGTATTTGGATCAATTTGTTGTCGTATTCATTGATGATATCCTTATCTACTCCAAGTCCGATGGAGAGCACGAGCAACATCTGCGACTTGTGTTAGAAAAACTTCGTCAACATCAACTGTATGCTAAATTTAGCAAATGCGAGTTCTGGCTTCGCGAAGTCAGTTTCTTGGGTCATGTTCTGTCCAAGGGAGGTGTCGCTGTCGATCCTAGTAAAGTCCAGGATGTGTTAAATTGGGAGCAACCCAAGAGCGTCACCGACATCCGCAGTTTTCTTGGGCTTGCAGGGTATTACCGCAGGTTCATCAATAATTTCTCCGTATTGCGGGCCCATGACCCAAGCTGTTGAAAAGGAAAAGAAGTTCGCCCAGTGCTTTGGTATGCGATTAGCTTCGGACTCTAAAGACCTCTTAACCCGAGCACCGGTGCTTATCTTGCCCGATATTCACAAGAGCTTCGACATTTATTGCGATGCTTCTCAACACGGGATCGGATGTGTCCTTATGCAAGAAGGTCATGTGGTGGCATATGCGTCAAGACAATTGAGACCGCATGAAGCCAATTATCCACCCATGACTTGGAGCTTGCGTGATAGTCCATGCACTGAAAATTTGGCGGCATTACCTTATTGGTAATCGTTGCGAGATCTACACCGATCATAAGAGTCTCAAGTACATTTTCACTCAGCCGACTGAACTGAGAGCAGAGAAGGTGGCTTGAGTTAATCAAGGACTATGATATGGGGCTCCATTATCACCCGGGGAAGGCCAATGTGGTGGCCGACGCGTTGAGTAGGAAAAACCAATGCAAGCTGTTTGTCGGTAACTCCCTTTTCGGCTAGGTTGTATCTTGACATGCAACGCTTTGCACAGGGAATTATTGAGGAGGGTACCCTTGCTGCTCTCGGGGTGGATTTCACCTTAGAAGATCAGATCAAGGAAGCTCAAAAGACCGACATGGAAGTCGCCCAAATCCGGAAGAAATGAAGAAGGGTAAGGCCAAATGTTTCAACCATGATCTTGAGGCACCCTACGATTGGAAGTCGTTTAGTAGTGCCATTCAATGACAACTGAGGAGTTGATTCTTAAGGAAGCTCATGATTCGCGATTCTCTATACATCCGGGAGTACCAAGATGTACCATGATTTGAAGAAAGCGATTGTGGTGGGCGGATGAAGCAACAGATCGCGCAAAGATGTCGCCGAGTCGGCGTATGCCCGGCCGAGTCAAGGCCGAGCACTTAAAGCCAGTGGTACTCTGCAACCCTTACCCATTCCCCTGTGGAAATGGGAGGAGGTTGGGATGGATTTCATTACCGGGCTTCCAAGGACCCAAACTGGCTCCGATTCTATATGGGTGATTGTCGATCGTCTGACAAAGGTTGCCCATTTTATTCCTGTCAAGACCACTTACACCGGAGCCAAACTAGCAGAACTGTACATCTCGTGATTGTTTGTCTCTATGGTGTACGAAGGTGATCGTTTGGATAGAGGTCCTCAATTCACATCTCATTCGGAAATGCTTGCATAACGCCATGGGGACCAATCTATCTTTCAGCTCCGCTTACCACCCACAAACGGATGGACAAACCGAGAGGGTGAACCAAGTTTTAGAAGATCTTCTTCGGGCATGTGTGCTGTCCTATAGCAAGGATTGGGAAAAATGTTTACCGTTTGCGGAGTTCTCCTACAACAATAGTTTCCAATCAAGCTTGCAAATGTCACCTTTTGAGGCGTTGTATGGAAGAGCTTGTAGGACACCCTTGAACTGGTCCGAAGCAGGGAGAGACCATTCTATGGTCCAACTTTAGTGGAAGATGCAGAAGGACAAGTTCGTGTCATCCGCGAACGACTTCGGACGGCTCAATCACGTCAGAAGTCGTATGCCGACCGTCGTCGTCGCGAACTAAGCTTTGAGGTGGATGATCACGTCTATCTCAAGGTCTCTCCAATGAAAGGAACACACCGTTTTCAAGTCAAAGGCAAATTGGCACCTCGCTACATTGGACCTTTCGAATTGTAGCGAAGATGGGATCGGTAGCTTATAAATTGGAGTTGCCACCATCACTTTCGATGTGCATGGCGTGTTCCATGTTTCTGGCGAAGAAATGTCTCCGCGTCCCAATGAAGCAAGCGAGTTGGAAGCACTCGACTTGCAACCCGATCTTTCTTATCGAGCACCGATTCGCATTCTTGAAGAAGCGGAGCGCAAGGCGAGAATCGCAACATCAAGTTCATCAAAGTTCAATGGAGTAACCATACTGAAGATGAAGCAACATGGGAACGTGAAGACCATCTGCGAACCGAATATCCAGATCTTTTTCCTTCTGCTTGAAATGTCTTCGTATCAAGAAAGGAAAGGTTAAGCAAAATAATGGAAAGGAAAAATGTAAAAGCCATTCCTTGTAACTTGATAGGATATCTTAGCACTATCTTTGAAGGAAATCAAGACAACAGATGTTATGTTTCCTTTAGAACTTTTCTATCCATCTTTAAGTCCTGCCGATCTCGGGGACGAGATCTTTTGTAAGGGGGGGAGGTTTGTCACATCCCCAAATTAATAAAGAGGATTATTATGCATTTCATTAGCATGCATCATGATTTCCAGCATTTATATTAAATATTGCATTTGGAAAAATCTACGAAAGGAATTAAACTTGTGCTATAATTGGAACTACAAATGAAAAACCAAAACAAATGCTATTGAAGTTCCCCTGGAATTAATTTATTCAAATACTACATTACTTATCATGAATTAATATAATTTTTCCCAAATTTTTGGGAAGAGTTTGAACCCTGATAAAATTCAAACACAACCAAACAACATAGCTTAAGTTTGAATTTATAAAACACAAAGTATATCATAAACAGTATGATGTTATAATTTTTATGGGTACTAGGTCACCCCAGGAACCCCTCGAAATTATTTCACATTTTTATAAATTTTATTGTTATATCTTGGAGCTGGTCAAACTAGGAGATTTAAAATTCAAATCGGTCAATAGAACCTTGTTCCTCGGACTCAAACCCATTGCCTGATGGTCCGACCGAGCAGCTTGCGGCCGATTCACCGAACCAGTTAGAACGTGGACCGTCCGATTTAAATCGAGCGGCCCACGAGTTAAGCCTCGCGATCGCGCGCCGCGCCTCCGCGCCCGTGACGGTGGGCCCAAGTCCTGTCGCCATCGTCTCACCTCCGGGCGTTAGCGCGAGCCGAGCGCCACGCGCCCGCCATGCTCTGCGAGCTCCGTCGGCGCCGTGACCGCACCGCCCAAAGCGACCGATCCCGAGCTTCCTAGTTAACGCCGCCGCTGCTCCGTCCGATTGCGGCTTTAACCTACCCCTGCTCTCGCTTTTCCCGCACTTCTCCTCGGCCGTCGAGAGAGGAAGCTAGCGTGAGCTCGTTCTTAGGTAAACCTCTCGCCTCGGATCTCAGAGCTCTCTCTTCCGATGCTGATTCCATTTTGACTAAGCCCCGTGTTGGTTTAAGCTTGTAGCTCCGGAGCAGCGATCGTGTCTTCCTCGGCTCGGTTCACGCCTGAGCTTACACCGGGACAACTCAGTGCTATCTTCGCCTCCGGTGAGATACTTGCTAACTCCAGTAGCGTCACATTATGTCTTTGAGTTAGAGTATGAGTTCCCCTCATCCAATTTTGGCAATGCACGCAGAGCTCGTGAATTGAAGATTGGTTCGTTTTCCAAAAGCAAACTCTTCGTCTCCCACTTGATCCGGTAAGGCATTAGTCATTTCTTTGCTACCGAGCACTCCCTAGAGATCTATGAGCCATCCGAAGCTTCATTGTCTTCCTTGTTGCTCGTGGTGTCTTCTCCTCGTTGAACCGCACCGCCGCCGTGTGGACCTCACGTCGCCAAGCTAGCTCGTGCCGTCCACTCTTCTCTCCGACCTTGGGTAGCCTCACCGGACTTCACCGATGCTCGGGCACTGCTTCCTTGGACAATGCGGGCTTGTTTATCTGTGCATGTTTGCCGTGTTATACACCGCCGCTCCTCTCCGACGAGCCACCGCACATGCCACCTCGCATAGCCACCACCACCCAAAGTTGCGCAAGGATATTGCGCACAGTAGCCGCTTTTGGCCGGCCTCGCCGTGGCGCGTGGCGCCGGCGAGCCGCCGAACAATCTCACGGGCGCGTTGTCGGACGCGTCCGACAAGCGTAACAAAGTCATTAAGACTTTGATTCGGTCATTAATTGCCTAATGATTGCTTACTGTTATTAATGATGTCTTAAGCGAGTAGATGAGTCTATGACATGCGGGCCCGATGTAAATCGAGGAGATAGCGGCGGTGACAAGTGGGCTGGCCCTTAACGCACGTTCAACATCTTTGTGAGCGGTCATGGACTCGTGGTCCATGCACTTTGTCTTTATAAACCGTTTCGCTTACATGCGGGCCAGCTTGTCGATCGGAAATTAAATCCCCGGGGGTAAATGAGAAATGACACTGTTACCGGCCCCACATGTCAGTAGCAGTGGCTAGGTACAGCTCGGTAAGAAAAGGAATAATCAATTAAGAAAATCAGAATGTATTTATTTATGAACTGAAAAATAGGATTTACTTCCAAAATGCATAACAAATTCATTTTAACTCCAATTGGGATGAAACCAGTGCTGGTAATTTTCATTTTTGATGAACTTTATTTCAAAATGGGTTGCACATTTATCTCGGTAACAGAAAAGATAGATTTGGAATATGAGTATTTAATTGATTATCTTTACAATAGAAAAATGGCTATAACTTTGAAAATTCATATCTTTTGCTTGGAAACTCCAATTAGGATGAACCAATTTTTAGTGGACTCACAATAATATGACCTAATTATCTATAAATTCAATTGTCTTCCCTCTGTTCTACAAAATTTAGCCAACACATTAAAATTGGATAAACTGCATTATCGGGACATACAAACTTCAATTGACCATAACTTTCACCTACTGAATCCAATTGGGATAATTCTTGTCCCTATATTCATCTCATGGCATAAAATTTATACTGTAGAAAAATCATGCATGTTGGAGCATTTTGATTTTTGGGTTATTTCTCGATGTTTATCGATTTTCCCGTTCTTTAGATACCGTCGATTTCAACGTAGATTCTTACGCTACCGAGAGTGAACAACTACTCTTCCAGCAAGGCAAGCATCCTTTGAAATTTCTTTTGCATCATATTGATCCCAGTTTTCTTACATTAGTATTTGAAATGCAATGATATTGCCTGCATGCTATTTTCTAGTATACCTTTATGTTTGAGTAGATTAGTTATGTCCTATGCTTGATGGTTATCCCTGATATTTTACATACACATATGCTTAAGATAGGTTTGTGATGATATGATTGTTGTGTGTCTATTGCTTAGTCATTGCGGGTCTAGATAACGCAGATAGATCAATTAGCGGGACTAGCTCGTCAATTGTGGGAGACACATAACAATTCTTATTCTTTATTAATTTTTGTCCAGATTGTTATATCTGGTTATATTGGTTCAAAACTTGTTATTGTTAAATGGTTTTGGGTCCGGACAAGTGGTTGTAGTGTGGGTCTTTGTTATGCACGAGATTTGGGTTTGTGGTTGTCTTATGCGGACCATTAAGGACCGAGCCATGGGCGTTACACTCCAAGTGCGAGCGTACTATCACATGCGGGATATGGGTACCGTACAGTTAAGTAAGGGGAATGTTTTATTGGGTAAGACCGCAGGCGGTGTGGGGACATAGAGACCGTGAAATCCTATGTTCCTTTGGAACCCCAGTGTGATATATACTGTGCTTAATGAGCACGATTACCTATGTTGTGGGATGCAACATACTAACTACCTCACACTGGCCACTCCAGTACAACGTATGTGCCCGCTTAGCATTTGCTATATGCTTATGTCTAAGTTGGGAATAACACATATGGGTGGTACATCCCAATAAGATGTTCTTGCTAAAAATGACTGTATCTCGATTCTCCCCGGCCGGCATACCTAAGGAAGTGTGCTATATTCGGAGGCATCTGGAGGCTTACGGGCTAGTCGAGTCATGTGGGTAAAGTAGTACACCTCTGCAGAGATAATCTATTCGAATAGCCGTGTCATGGTTATGGACAACACTTGGTTTAAGTATGCTTCATCGTTAGACTTCAAAAATTAAAAGTTGACATGGTTACAATTGGTTTCGGCATGAATGGGATGTTCATGTACTTTAGTTTATCAAAGTGGACAGCCACCTTGATATTGATTGATCCATATTATTACATATGTCTTGTGAAACCCTCTCTTAAATAAATGATTTATAACTTGGCTTTTGAAAACTAGATGGTCTAGGAATGTAAGATGTTGCGTTTTATGCAAAACTAGAACCACTAATGCTATCCCTTGATTGCCCAATATGCATAACTACTTTTCTTTGTGTAAGACTTGCGAGTGCACTTGTACTCGGCGGATGTTGGTGGCCTTTTGTTTTTCTTTCGGTGAGGACGATGTCGAGCCCGATGAGCTCGTCGATGCCGATTTAGGCGACAATCGACGAGTAGTGCTATCTTTAACCCCATCGGTTGCCTTGGGTTATGGGCATACCTTGCTGGACTTTTGGTTTATTTATTTTGCTTCATTGTTATTTATCACTCTTATTTGAATTTGGCGGTCGGCCGTTATGTAATAGTGTAGACTTAACTATCATGTTGTATGTCTTTTGGATTGATAATGTACGTTGTTGTATGGATGTGATTAACGTTGAATGAGAGTATGGCGTGTTGGTCGCTGATCACGAGAGCCAACACGGCCTCATACTCGCTGTGATGAATCCCACTTTAACTTATCTAAGTGTTGGCTTTGACCGTTTGGAGAACCGATAATCATGTGGTGCTTGCGGAGGAGCAGCGCGCATGATCACCGGGGCTCTAGCTTCTCGGGCTCCTCACTTGGATGGAGTTAAGGTGGAATTCATTACTTGAGGCCGAGTTATTTCCTTAAGACCAGGTAAACCTCGGTCTTACGGAAATAACCCGGGGGTCCTCACAGTTTTTGATCATCTCTGTCAACTCCGGCTTGCTGGCGTTCTAAACCGCCGTAGCCGTAGAAATTGGTCCCAGGGTGTGCGCAAAGTTATTGCGGACCCATTTTGGGCCTTTGCTCGCCTTGGCCGTGACAAGAGCCGCGGCGGTGAGCCTCCTTTCACCGTCGTTTTGTCGGACAAAGCGGGGCGAATATTTTGAATGTGGTTGTTGTGGACCGTCGATCCTTGGATCAACGGTCCACAATCGCGTGAACGTTCGGACCATCCGAACGTCTCGATCCACATGGACCGTTGGATTTAAATCCAACGCTGAACAAATGAGCCGCGCGCGCACGCTGTGCTCCGCGCGCGTGGGTCATTGGTTTTTGAATCTACGGCTCAGATTCGAGTGAACGTTCGGACCGGTCGAAGGTTCCTTCGTTGTGAGTCGTCCATCTCTAGATCAACGGCCCACATCTATTTGAACGTTCGGACCGTCCGAATGTCTCCATCCACGTGGACTGTTGGATCTAAATCCAACGGTGGGGTTTGCGAGCCGCTGGAGCGCGCGTTGTCCTGTGGACTTGGACCGTTGGATCCAAGATTAACAGTCCATGTTCGTCCACATCGATTTAATCTCAGATTTTTCTCGAGAGGATTATTTATCAACTGAAAAATGAAATTAACTTGTAAAATGCATAACTATTTCATTTTATTTCCTTTTCGGTTGATTCAAATTTTGTTGGTTATATTTTTAGCTAAACTCTTATCTAAAAATATTTCCAACCCCATTGTAGCTCCAGAAAATTTTGCTAAGATTTTAGTTGTAATGAATAGTAGTATTTGTGATTTATAAGGCTGAGCAAATTTGTTTTGCTCATATCTTTTGCATTAAGAATCCAAATCAATTGGTTCTTGTTGCGAAATTCCTTATAAATTATGCTCTTGCTGCTATAAAATTTTCAAAATATTTGGAGAAAGTTTGCTGTTGAGTCTTTTTATTTTCTTCGTTCTTATCGGTTCTTTTTCGCTTTCTCGTTAGGTTCCAAAGAGCACATTGATAACCCTAGTGATCCTCTGCAACATCGTGAATAGCAGCAACCTGGCAAGTAGTTTGATCATGTCAATCCCAGTATTTTTCAAGTATAATATATTGTTTGCAACTTGTATGTATGCATTGCTATGTTGTGTTAAATTATAATTAGTGGATCCTATAGTTGCATAATCTGTATGAATTGATTATCCTTTACTACCATGAGCCTAGGTTATTTGTTGTGATTTGAGTTCGATGGATGAGCTCTTGTCACTTAGTAGATTGCGAATTGAAATTGCTTAGAAATGCTTAGTTTCGGTAGTAATGGGCGATCATCGATTTAGTTGATGATCTTGATCACACATCTATTTATTATTCCATTATGTTCAGCACTTGTGCTTTGTTATTTTGTAAAGTCAAAATCTAAAAATGAAAAATTGATTTGGGCTTAGGCAAGTGGTTGGATGGTGGGTTATTGGGTTTGTGGATGTCTTGCCTAAGTCAACAAGGACCGAACATCTTGTGTCACACTCTCCAAGCAATTTTGCGTGCTAACCACGCGAGAGGGATATGGGACCTCTTTTGACTTAGTACTTTGACGTGTGTTGTCTCCAAGTCGCAGGAGGGGGTTGTGTGTGTTGTGTGAAAAAGGATCGGTGTTCTTGTGTTGGGTGTGTAGTGGTGGAGATTCCGGGTAGACTCTCCACCTCGAGGGGCGTCGTAGTTGTCCAAGGCTTTACCCGTGAGGGGTAGTTGACCAAGGCTTTACGATGACTCCGACACAACGTATGGGTTTCTATCCATACGGGCGGCTCGTAGTTAATACACAATATTAGAAATATCTCGTAGGATTTAGCCGTGCCGGCATACCTAAGGAAGTGTGCTTAATAGCTTGGCAAAAAGGCGGTCTGGCGTGTGGGTACATTGGTACACCCCTGCAGGGATAAAACTATTCGAATAGCCTGGTCCTAGGTTATGGACACGCTTGGTTAGGTTTTGCAAGAGTTAGACTACAACCTTTTTCATTAAAATTTGGCATGGTTGGTATGAATGGGTAATTCATGCTATTGTTGTGGTGACTAATGGTTTAGTCACTTCCAGGATTGTTGTTGTCCTCTATCTACTGTTATTATGTTGTCTTTTACTGTTATTTGAACAATAAAAACATATTGTAAACTTGCTTTCGAATGTACTACATTATTGCAAATAAAGATTGCTTTGTGCTAAAAATGAAACCTACAGCCTCCACTTGAATAAGATTACATGTAGCGTATGTATAGGTCTGTTATTCTACATGTAAGTCTTGCGGAGTATAATTTTTGTACTCATTTGCTTTGCTTAACTATTTGTTGCAGAGGAGGAAGGTGAGCCCCAAGGGCCTCACTTTTGTGAAATATGCTGCGGGTTCGACGATTAGCTTGGCGGTCCGGTCGGTTGCCTTGTGGGTTAAAGGCACACTGATTGGCTCTTTTGTTTATGGCCATCTTATGGCACTTTTGCTTCCGCTGTTCAATTTTTGTATTTATATGTATTTGGCCGGTTAGCCTCTCTTTTGTAATAACTATCCTTTACTTACTTTATCTTCTGGTTTGTTGCTGTGCTTCGGTTCTATGTGAATGAATGGAATTGATGCATGAATTTTGTAAAGGGGTGTGTATACTGCATTTCTGGGAAGTATACATGGCTCGAAGACACGAATTATTTTGTTTGTGATGCTAGGGTCAATTGATGACTAAGCATTACAAGCCTAATAATCCGGGGTCCTCACAATGTCGACGGAGTGAAACTCTCCATTGGCGTTAACGATCTCCATCTTGATGAAGGTGCAGAGCGTCCCTCGAACCTCCGAGACCTCTTTCATAGCGAGTGCATCTAAATCTATAGTCATGTCCTGTCGCTAGCATGAGTAAAGTAGTAAGTATATATATTTTTAAATTTATATTTAGAAAATAATTATTGCGAGATTGACAAACCTCGGGATCCTTCATCTTAGCACTAACCAATTGCCGCATATGATAGCAAACGTAGAATGCACAAAGGTGATCTTGTTTTTGCTAGCGGCACTACAAAAATAGAATTACATATGTAGGTACAGTCGGTTCGAGAAGTATTATTAAGAAGTATGATATATCATTATTGTGTTGTAGCGCGTACTGAAAATCACGTCCTGTGTTGTAGTGTGGTGCTAGATCCTTTATACAGCCCTCCCTGTGCAACATAGTTGATGAACGACCTGCTTGATTCCAAAATATTATCCTCGACCATTTTAAAAGAAGGAAGACTACAATAGAGTTATGTATGGAGGAAATGAGCATACCTGTCGAGTATTTCTTTCAAAAGGGTGAAGTTGTGGTTTTTGTTTAGTAGGGAATCAAGCTATATTACCTTGTTCCTCTTTGGTATAAGGACTAATAAGATCCAGTGGAACCTACTCATGTATTTCGCTATAGTCATAAACCAAAGTTCGTGCTGCGTATAAAGTACAAATGAAATTTGCATAGCAAGTAGTGAAGCACTTACTTCTGGTTGTACGGCACCATTATGTAGTCTTTGTCGTCCTGAGCAAGCAATCTTGTCGTTATGTATTTGACGACGTAGGATGCGTCTTCGTTGATGGTTTGCTCAGAGATGACTTGTGGGTCGAGGAAACCCACCGGATCGTTCTCATCATGTATCTATACATAAGCAATGAGTTATGATATTTATCGGTATTACGTGAGTGTAGAACTTGATTGTACGCACTTACAGTGTCCAGCATTGTAGAAGTGAGGCGTCGAGGGCAGCGAGGTTGAATAGGTCGAAAAAGTCATCGAAGTCCACGACGAAGTGGCCCAGCTCGTGGAAGAAATGCTCCTTCCGTGTATTTGATGGTTTTTCCAATATCGCACCCCTCATGTTGGGTCTTTTGCATGTACCAACAATGCAAAGAATGACAAGCTACTCCAGCGCTTGCTAGCACTGTGATGGGGGCCAATGGACTTCCGAGGGAGTATTTCCCGGGCTTAGGAGGCGCCTTAATGTTCTTTGATTTTGATTTGGCCTTAAGTTGCATGCGACACGTCTTCCCATGAGACGACACAGGAACCGATATGGTGACACGCTTTTCTCGTTGCTTCAGCGTGTTCTCCACGGGAACTGATGAGGCGGCCTTCTGAAGCGAAGGATGAGGTGGAGTCATTGTCGGGACCCAAATATGCAAATCTGGACCCTTTGTATATTCTGCACTAGTCCAGGATCACGCTAGTGCACACAGTGTCAACATTGATGAAATATCAACACCATACAATGAAATATTAAATAAACGAGTAATTTGAATAACAATTAAATGTTGTGACCTTAAGGTCGAGTTTTACAATTATTAAGCCATGCAAGGCTGACAATAATGAAATAAACTGCAGCGGAAACTGTAGGACCGGAAAGGCGACAAGAGGGGGGTGAATAGACGCTTTCTCAATTTTTCGCCTTAATCAAATTCAACACGCACTTTTCTCCTATAGCTATGAAAGCTAAGAACATCAGTAAATGCACAGAGGAAGCCTTGTGCTGAATCTGATTACCCCCTTAACCACAAGACTCAACAGAACGAAATGATCTCAGGAAGACCGGTCTGACTGACTGCCAACGGGCGGTCGAAGTGGCGGTCCGACCGTGCCAATCGGCGGTCCGAGCGGTCAGCGGTCTCGATCACGTGATATAAATCGGTCGGACCGATTTAGTCCAGTAGCACTGCACAATGCCCAAATCCAAAATGAAAATTGGTCCAACTTTTGATTCAACCAATGAAACTTGACCAAACTTGGAGCACACCTCCCTAAGGATATCTGGGAACTATTCCTAGCGATGATCGTCCAGATCCACTTCAAAGAATTGATCTCTTTAGGTTTCACCAAAGAAGTGTTTAAAACCTAGAAATATGAAAAACTTGATCCAAAACTTGCTTGTGGGGGATTGAAGATTTAGATGGTTCTAGGAGTATTCCCACACATCATAGCAAGGTAAATGAGGTCAAGACACCAACCAAAAACAACCGGATCAAGGAAGCACCAAAATCATCAAAAGAGAGAAGAAAACATATGGGACTTCATCCTTGAACAAACATCCATAGATCGATTGATTCAAGATGTTGCTTGTCAAAGCCACTCCCTCAAGGAGGACAAGAGCTCAATCAAAGAGCACACAAACAAATCTCTCTCTAAAAACCCAAGCCTCTCCTCTCCTCTCCAAACCCTAGAAAACTTAGGATTTTCTCAAAAATGAATGCTTGGGGGGTTTTTCCAACTCCCCCCTTCTATTTATAGGAAGGCCTAGGGTCTCTAGTGGGCTCCATTAAGGTCCAATACAAATGGGACACACACACATAAATCTGTTGAAACAATCGCTTGCTTCACCACGTGTAGATTGATCAGTGTCTCTCATCATATTGGCAAGTCTCTCGCGTCCGAATCCCATCGGAACCTCCAAGGTACTTGCACCGACTCCCGTGCCGCTTGATCCAACCAGCTGCAACGAACTGCCCGTTCGAACCATCTTGTCCATTCTGCACCATGCTTGAGTCACACGACTCCACCCGGTATCCATGATCATTCCGGACCTCAGCTCTCCAAGCTTAGTCCCGATCCTCCTCGCCGTTGACGTCCTTGACCTGCAAGCCACCTGCACAGCAATAGAGAAAGAAATCGTCTCCGGGAACAAGTTCATCACAACTTGACCCACGTTAGCTCAACAATGCAATATGCAACAATAAAGCATTGAAACTTATACAATAGACACCATCAAAACACAACAATGCCAAAGTGGCCGAAGTTCAACTGGAAGCAGGTCTGACTGCCATACCCACCGGTCGGACCGATTTCACGCCGGTCCGACCGATTTCATAACGCCGGTTCGACCGCTCCAAATGACTTAGCCAAATTTTCAACTTGAAAATCCGAAACTCTTTGGAATTTTCAAATGAATAGAACTTTTGACTGGGAGTGTGAGGACCCCGGATTATTAGGCTTGTAATGCTTAGTCACCAATTGACCCTAGCATCACAAACAAAATAACCCGTGTCTTCGAGACATGTATACTTCCCAGAAATGTAGTATACACACCCCTTTACAAAATTCGTGCATCAATTCCATTCATTCACATAGAACCGAAGCACAGCAACAAACCAGAAGTTAATCTAAATAAAGGATAGTTATTACAAAAGAGAGGCCGACCGGCCAAGTACATACAAATACAAAATAAACAGTGGAAGCAAAAGTGCCATAAGATGGCCATAAACAAAGAGCCAATCAGTGTGCCTTTACCCACAAGGCAACCGACCGGGCCGCCAAGCTAGTCGTCAAACCCGCAACACATCTCACAAAAGTGAGGCCCTTGGGGCTCACCTTCCTCCTCTGCAACAAATAGTTAAGCAAAGCAAATAAGTACAAAAATTGTACTCCGCAAGACTTACGTGTAGAATAACAGACCTATACACACAACCCCCTCCTGCGACTCGGAGATAACACACGCCAAAGTACTAAGTCAAGAGAGGTCCCATATCCCTCTCGCGTGGTTAGGACGCAAAATTGCTTGGAGAGTGTGACACAAGATGTTCGGTCCTTGTTGACTTAGGCAAGACATCCACAAACACAATAACCCACCATCCAACCACTTGCCCAAGTCTAAATCAATTTTTTATTTTCAGATTTTAACTTTACAAAATAACAAAGCACAAGTGCTGGACATAAAGGAATAATCATTAGATGTGTGATCAAGATCATCGATTAAATCGATGATCGCCCATTACTACCGAAACTAAGCATTTCTAAGCAATTTCAAAACGCAATCTACTAAGTGACAAGAGCTCATCCATCGAACTCAAATCACAGCAAATAACCTAGGCTCATGGTAGTAGAGGATAATCAATTCCTACAGATTATGCAACTATACGATCCACTAATCATAATTTAACACAACATAGCAATGCATACAAACAAGTTGCAAATAATATATTAGACTTGAAAAATACTGGGATTAACATGATCAAACTGCTTGCCTGGTTGCTGTTGTTCAAGATGTTGCGGAGGATCACTTAGTTTATCAATGTGCTCTTCGTAACCTAACGAGAAAGCGAAAAAGAACCGATAAGAACGAAGAAAACACAAACACTCAACATCAAACTTTCTCCGAATGCTTCTAAAGTTTTACAGCAGCAAGAGCATGATTTATAAGGAATTTAACAACAAGAACCAATTGATTTGGATTCTTAATGCAAAAGATATAAGCAAAAACAAATCTTCTCAGCCTTATAAGTGACAAATGCTACTATTTATTGCAACTAAAATATTCGCAAAAATTTCTGGAGCTATAATGAGGTTAGAAACATTTTTAGATTAAATTTTAGTTAAAAACATAACTAGCAAAATTTGAATCAACCGAAAAGGAATTAAACTAAAAAAGTTATGCATTTAACAAGTTAATTGCATTTTTCTGTTAACAAATAATCCCTCTCGGGAAAATCCGAAATTAAAACGATGTGGACGAACATGGGCCGAAGATCTGAGGTCCGATGGCCCACGCGCACGGAGCACAGCGCGCACGCACGGCTCACCACTCCACCGTTGGATTTGGATCCAACGGTTCATGTGGATCGAGGCGTTCGGGCGGTCCGAACGTTCACGCGGATCTGGACCGTTGATCTAAAGATCGACGGTCCACAGCGAACTACGTTCAAACGCTCGCGCCAAGTTTGTCCGACAAAACCGACGGCGAACGGAGGCACACCGCCGGCGACTCTGGTCACGGCGACGCGAGCTAAGGCCCAAAATGGATCCGCAATAGCTTTGCGCACACAATGGGACCAAAAATTGCGGCTGCGGCGGTCTAGAACGCCGGCAAACCGGAGTGTACAGAGGTGACAAAAATGGCCAAAAAACAAAAAATACAAAGAAGCTCTGCTGCGGTCCAAGTAAGCTAGTGCCAAGCATCTAGGGACTAATGTGGAGTTACCTGAGCACGGGAAAGACACAGAGGAGGTTGGAGCTGCTCCGATGACGAAAAGAGGTGCTTTCGGCAAATGGGGAATCTCCAATTCAGCCAAGCCCTGAGGATGATAAGCAAAATTGAGCGAGGGTTAAGCTCAAGAGAGTAAAGAGGGAGCAGAGGGAGCAAGAAATGGAGAGGGAGAGCCACTGCGGTACCGCCTTCACCGAAAGCTTGAAGCTCGGCAATGGCGACCGAAATGATTTCGGTTGAATGCAGCTAAAACAAACACTGAGGTGCTAGCTAGAGTTGCGGAATTGCTAAAGGAAGCCAAGAGAGGAAACAATAGAGCTTAAATAGGCGAGAAGGCAGAGGGCAACGGCAATAAACCCTCTCGGGTCAAACCTGCCATGGGAGCACTTGAGAGCGACGGGAGCAGTTGAGCTATGGTCGTTTGAGGGCGGTGCACGACGGGCATTTAATGCGAGCAGAGAGAGCCGTTT
Organism: Hsuehochloa calcarea; assembly: GCA_036346395.1. Classification (NCBI taxonomy): domain Eukaryota; kingdom Viridiplantae; phylum Streptophyta; class Magnoliopsida; order Poales; family Poaceae; genus Hsuehochloa; species Hsuehochloa calcarea. Next base: position 43,899,776 of record CM070601.1, read on the forward strand.
AAAGGTGATCACCGAGGTGACCCAACGCTGCACCCTTCTCCTCTGCTTACGCCATGGCTTGACTCAAACGCACGCTCAGACTCGAGGAAGGAGACGACGCGGCCACCGTTGGATCTAAATCGGACGGTTCAAATGAGAAGAGACGATTGGAACGGTTTGAACGTTCACTTGATCCAGGCCGTTGATATGGATCCTACGGCTCACACCGCGAGATGTTCGGGCGGTCCGAACGTTCACGCGAATCTGACCCATCGATCTAGAATCCTACGATACACACGGATCGACGCGTTCGGATGGTCTGAACGTTCACGCGATCCCGGGCCGTTCGATGCCGATCCAACGATCCACAACACTTGCGCTCGATCGACCGCGGCGGTGCAGTTAGTTGATTGAACCAAGTCAAGTGGCTCGAGCATGAGTCTGACTCGAACCCAAGGAACAGTGAAAACCAGCTAGGGTTTGAATTAACATTTGATTTTTGGAGAATTTGCTTAATGTAGCAAATAAGCTCTAAAAATCATGAGATTTTAACTAGAGGTTTCTGACTTAAGGATTAACCTTACATAAAATTTCCAGAGATTTTCATGCATTGCATTCCTCTCCAGAAATTCCAGAATGTTGGAGTTAGGGTTTGACCAAGCTTTGACTTGGTTTGACTTGCCCCCAAAATTATCAAATAATTTCTAAAAATCATGAATTAATTCAGAGGTGTTACCAAGCCTCCCTAGTACTCGGGAAAAATATTCACAGAGGTTTGACACAAGATTTTTGCCAAGGAGGTTTTTGATTGGAGTTAATTGAGGATTTTGATTTTGATTTTTCCACAATCCCTATACAAGAATCATGGAACTGATCAAAACATCCAGGTGTGAGAAAAGTTTTAATTTCTCCTCATTTTTATACATTTGAAACATAAATCCACATTTGGGATGTTACAGGGAGCTCCAAAAATTATTTGACCACATCCAGGAGACTCCACTCTCTTGCCTTCTCAATCTATTTTCGGCCTAGCCCCAAAATCCATCGTCAACTGTGGCCGATCGGACCGGCAATGCTTGCCGGTCAGACTGCCACACGGTCGGTCTGATCGGCGGCTTGGCCGGTCGGACCGTCTGTAACCTGACAGCACAAGAGTGTTTCCGAAAACGCAAGATTTTGCAAACCAACAACGCCATTACCAATTGACTCATCATCCTAAGATCATGCACATATCCCGACGATATCCACAGAAACAAAGTAAACTCCAGCGGACTCCCATCAATACACCACAGACAACTAACTGGGATCCAGACCTTAATGATCAACCTTTGTAAAATTCCTCTTCAAAAGCTGGTGACGACTCCTCCACTTCTTTTTATTTGTTTAGCAAGAGTGAGTACACAACCGTACTCGCAAGTCATACCACATAATGCAATTATACATGATGGCTTATTCCAAAGGAATGGCTTCTGTGGTTATTTTACAGAAATACAACATTTGCTTGAATACAGATAATAGATTGAAACGTAATTGAAAACAAATAAAGAATATTAATTTAATATTTGATTTCACAAAGGATAAACAATCTAATCAAGTTATTCACACAGTTGTAGAAGTTATCTCACACAGCTGACCCTTCCCAATTATCTTTATAAAAATCTACCCCTCATGTGAAATCCCCGAGCATGTCCATATCTGAGGACGCGGCTATTCGAATAGATTGGTTTAACACTCTGCAGAGGTTGTACACTTTACCCACACGATACAATCAGTGTAGCTAACACTGACTATAACAAAACCTTTGAGATATTTCATCTCAAGCAATGACACTCCCGATGTGCTTTCCTGCCGGCCAACCGATACATACAGCGTTTGGTTACGACACACATCGTTGGACAGGGATGCAGCGAATCGTCCCGCGATGTGACATATCACACCTCCATCCCATCACACAGCTTAAAATACAACCTGAGTTGTCAATGCCAAGACTCCATAACTTACTAAGTTAGACCCGTCTCATACCAGGCATGTGGTTGTACAGTAAGGCCTAGTTCAATGGCGCACAAAGTTAAGTCCTTAATTGACCAAGGCAAGACTTCAAGTTTTTTCCAAATCACTAAGTTTGTAGCACACAGCTCCACCAATCACACAGAATCCATCACTTGCCTCAGTCCAAATCTTTTTCCACCCTGTTGATTTAGTGCAACACATGCTATCAACGAGTAATAGCACACAGCACACACAGTTTTATCACACAGTTCCATAATCACTTAGTCAAGTTTATAATTATGACTCACATGAAATGTTGACTCGTGGCATGGCTAAGCAGTCTACTCGTATCTAACCGACCCACGTTGGTGCTACGATAATACCAACCAATAATGAACCAACCTAGGGTGACAAAATATCATGGCATACAATAGACAAGGTGGATATAACAAATTGAATTAATAACTATCCCAAAAGCATTTAAATAAATACTTGAAATAGAGTGCAATACATTGAAACAAAGTAATTTTGAAAACTGGGTGCAACATGACCAAAGGTATAACTTGTCTTGGAATAGGTCTAGGTACTGGTCTTGATCTTGAGGTGCACCTTCTTCTCCAAAATTTCCCCAAGTATCGACGTCTACTCGTAAACGAGACAAAAGAAATAAAAATAAATAAATAACAGAGGCAAAACAAACTCCAGAAATCAAATAAAATTCACCATTAAATAGATCTTGATTTTATATGAATTTACAAATTTGAATGGGCTCAATCGGAGGTCGGATGCAAAACTTATGGGCTTTGGAAGATTGGAAATCAAATAGAACCCTAATTTGGATTTTTAATGAATTTCCCGAATTATTTTTATGAAGGAAAATCGGATTATTGTGCAATGCTTGCGTCAGCCGAGAATTTCCGTAAAAGGAAAAATATTTAAAAGAAATCTGACATGTGGGCCCCACATGTTAGCGATTGGGCCCACGGTGAACTGGGTTCACCGAGCCAAGGAAGATCTGGTGCAGTGGACTGGGCCACATGCGCGTGTGCTGGCGCTGATTGGGCTCCACGCGGATGCCACACAAGCACAGATCTTGTGCGACAGGCTCTGCGGCGGCGTTGAAACCACGGCGGCGGCGCTTCGGGAGGACTTCGGCCCGGCGGTGGAGGGTACCGGTGGGTTCTTTGCCGCAATGCGCTTTGTTGGTGCCCTTACCAGTGGCTAGCAATGATGATGGCGACCAGCGGCGAGGAAGAAGCGGCGGCGGAGCTTCGGGTTTTGTCGGACGGGTACTCCGGCGATGCTCCGGTGACGAGGAGGGGCGCACAAGGTAGCTCGAACCTTGCTGATCACGATGGTGCAGTCGGTGGGGCAAGGGCGACAACGACGGCAGCGCAATTCGCCGGAGAAGAAGCTCGGCTGAAAACCCTAAAGCTCGGATTGCGGCGGCGCTAGAGCGATCGGGGAGACGAGGGTGGCGGCTTTGGGTTGCGGAGGACTGGGCGATCCTAGGGGGTATTTATAGGCCCGGGGGACGCCGGAATTGGAAACCCCCAAATCGCATCCGAAACGAACGCAATCGAGAATTCCCCGATTTTAGGAGATTGAAGCCGATTTGGAGTTTGATTAGGTTGGGAATAGATACGGGATAGTCGGGGGTTTGTTTTGGTAAAGTCGGCGCGAAGAATCCGCAACAGATATGCGTTTGTCGGACGAAGCTTGAAGAGCGGCAATGGCGGGCGAAGGCGCGGGCGCGAGGAGGAAGAAGGGTCTGCGGAGACGACGACTCGGTGGTCGCCCACCAGCGTGCGGCAGAGCGCGAAGCGCGAGCGAAGGAAGCGATCGTGCAGGCGAGGCGCGGCGACTATCCAACAGAGAAAGGCGGGGTTGAGCGCGAGCGTCCGATCGAAACGAGGGGCACGCGTCGCGCATCCAACGGGGTTAAGCGGCGAGGCGCGCGGTTTGAAATGCGCGCGATGTTGGGCATGCGATGTGCGCCCAACATCGCTCGGGATTTTCTTTTGATTTTCTCTTTTTAGAAAATCCAGAAAATGCAACTAGCAAAATAGCAAATAGCAAATGATCTAGGAAAAATTTTAGAAAATTCTAGAAAATATATCCAAGCACATAGAATCCAAATAAAATAATTTTGGCAATTGTTGATGTTGGGATTAACTCCAATAAACTATTTTGGCATGAAAGTCTATAATAAGCTTTTAAATTTAAATTCAAATAAAAAGGCAAATGTTGAGACTTTCAACTAGCAACTAGTTAGAAGACTTTCAAAGACTAAAAGTTGGGATGTTACAGTCATCGAGGTCCTGATGGAGAGGCATGATCGTGTCGAGATTGCAGCACTGCAGGGTCCAAGGCAATGTCCTTCTTGGGCCACTAGATAAAAGTGTGCATGGCATCCCCTAATGTTCTGATATCCTCGTTCGAGCGAATCTCCAGCGGGATGGTCATGAAATTGTCATGTACCATGTCCACCTGGACCCTAGCGTAACCTTACACCAGTTGGGCACCATGTTGCACTGCCTCTTCTTGGTATGGATAGACCATCCCCCGCCCAGTCTCAATAGGAATGGACTCCACCATCCTCACTTGGAGTTTGCAAGGCATCTGTGAGACCCCGGTTTATCCGGCTTGTAATGCTTAACCATCCATTCGGTCCTAGCATCACAAAGCAGATAATCCGAGACTCGAGACATGTATACTTCACAGAAATGCAGTATACACACCTCTTTACAAAGTTTATGCATCAATTCCATTCATTCACATAGTGAAGGACCGAAATGGCAACAGAGGGGGGGGTGAATGGTGCTTTAAAATTAATACTCCCCTTCAATGTATTCAAAACCAGCCTACAAAGATCTCTGAAGATCTAAAGAAGGTAAATGAAGCAAGATCAAATTACAAAAACAAGTTTCAGGCGGTTCTTCCGAAATCGGAAGTTCCGGGCGAGATTGCGGAAGTTCCGCTGCGTAGTTCCATGATGTATATCGCGAAGTTCCGCTATGTACTTCATTGCATAAATCGGAAGCTCGATCATCCCGACCAAGAATGAGCGCTCGGGTTTTGCCCAAAAATCAAACTACTTAATCTTGAATGCTCTTCTCGTGTCAAGTTTTACAGACATCATCCTAAACATCATCTTGACCTTATGGAGAAGAATCGCAACCAAAGATTCAATAATCGAACCAAAAGCGGATTTCTTGAAGAAGGGCAAGAAAACCAAAACCAATGATACGCGAGATTCTCGATTCTTAGTGCATGAAACTTTGAGGAAGTAGTAGCAATACCAAAGCGATTCTAGATATGAAGTTTCATGCTATCTTATAAAACGAATCAAAAGATATGCCAAAACCCTAGATATTCAACATGAGCAGAGAGAGAATAAAGAGAGGCATAAACAAGTAATCAAAGACTCGAGTTTCATTGATAGAGATCAGCGATTACAAATGGAAACACAGAGGAATGATTACAAGAGATTTCAGTTCATACTCTCCTCTCAACAAGCTCTCAAAAAGCAAACCAATTCTTTTCTAGAGCTAACCTAATTTTCTCTCCAAAAAGTCTAACCCTAACCCTGAGGTTCTCCCTATTTATAGCCTCTGTTAATGGGCCTCCAACCCATTAAGCCCGCTACACCGAACGGAACCGCCTCCACTTTTGCCGCTTTGCGAAAAGACCCTTTCGCCTTTGCGCACCTTCCGAAGCCTCCGTACACCTTGTTGTGCACGACTACAACCGCTTCAAGATTCACGCCGTCTTGACACATCCCGACCGTTCGACCTCAACGCCTCCTGCGCCTAGTCCGGTCCACGTGTCTCGCCACGACTCCATCTTGATGCCTGCGATCAACACAGCACAAAAACACATCACATAGCATTGCACAATAACATAGCATCAACATTTGTATAAGACTCAAACTCATACAAGATCAAAATCACAAAATTACCTTCTACTTCTCGATTACGGACATAATCGGAAGTTCCGCACTTACCACGTGAAGTTCCGATTTTCGAACATCCGCATTTGTCGGAATATCGGAAGTTCGCGCTCAACATCAAGGGTACTTCCGATATCCGAACAACCGACTTCCCGTGATATTTAATTCGATCCGATATCTCGAGAGAACACTTAATGTCGAATTATCGGACACTCCGCTACCCTTGTGCGGAAGTTCCGATTTCCTTCACCAACTCAAAACCCGGAAAATCGGAAGATCCTATTTCCAACACCGTAGTTCTGATTAATCGAACTTCCGCTCCATACACGGTAGTTCCGATTTCCGACTCACTCGGCCAAGCAGTCAAACCAAAACCTCAACTCTCAATCTAATCAACACACTTGTCAAATACTCATCACTCAGAGTGGAGGACCTCTCACATGGTCTCTCAATCTCCCCCTTGATGAGTATATTGACAATTACCGAAAAAGCATAAGATGAGTTTGAGATTACAGTCAACCAAGGTCTAAACAAGAGAATAGACTTGAGATGAGATGAAGGCGCAATTTTCGCACAAAACTCAAGGCTTTTCTTCAGAAGGCTTTTTCTCACACACATTCTCCCCCTTTGGCAATAAAATCATCAATTTGTAGAAAAGGGAGGAAAAGACTATATGATGTTCGTTTTAAGCATTAGGAGCCATGTAGATTATCCAAAATGACTATTTGAGTATTACACCAAGCCATAACACAGAAGAATGCTATCAAGATCATGACAATCGATGTATAGAAGAGCTAAGACAGAAGGTCCATAATCTGATTAATGATCCAATTCTTTAGCAGGTCAAATAAGTCAAGATTGAAGTCTAGCTAAAGATATCCAAGGATGATACAAGCCATGTCAAATAATCTAAGTTGAACCAAGAAGACTCGTACTGAACAGTTTAGAGAGCTACCAGTTGAAGAAGGACTCATTTTATCCAGGACTTGGTCTCTTTGATAATAAGCAATTTTAGCACATTTTTCTTTTTTTTTTTGAAGACTTTTATGGTTTTATCTCAAGAAAGCAAGCTCAACTAGGTGCCATCCACAACTGCCTCCTGAGCTTCAACCATTTTTTTATATAGCCATGTGCTAGATCCCAAGCCTTATGCGACCACTCCAAGCAACAGACTTAAGGAGGTGATCTTAGGTCATCCAAGGCTCCCCCTGAGTTCATGCCTAGTGCAATGGCAAGCCGTCTCATGAGAAAGATTTGGTGAGATCGGTTTTTCGCACAAAAGAGATCATTTTGCTTTTGAAGTTTTTAGACCAGTGATTAGAGATAAGTCATGTTTCTTAACATACTGACATAGCTTACTCAAAAGTTCAAATGAGATTCAGGACTCAACTCAGCCTACTTGACATGGCGAATATCATAAAAGGATAGTTTCAACCAGACTAGTCTCAAGAGCTATCATGACAAAATTTTAATTCCAGTTTAGCATTTTTAATTACCTTAGCATGGCAAAGACTAAACTACACATAAAAAGTCATGATAGATCTAGCGCTTTAGCATAAATCATGGCAAGATGTAAAATAGTGAAAACAGATCATAAGGGATAATAAACAAGGCTCCATTTGATTATCATGCAATGCTTGATGAGAAGTACAAAAATCCAGATTCCCTTCAGAATGAGATGCATCTTTTAATTCAGGTTGAGTTATGACAAAATTAAGAGTATGGAATAACCAAGAATAACTCCCCCTGAACCAAAGGAACAAAAACGAGAATCTGATAAGTAAACCAGAAAAGGCAGTCCTTTAGAGCATAGAAAAGATATAGAGAAGACTATCGCTCAGACAGGTTCTTATCTACCCCATATGATTCTAGGACTATCAGCTGATCTATACAAACACTAAGGAGCAAACACTGTCCTTGTCTACCCAAGGGTGGCCCGACCCCTGCTAGAACCTATAAGAAGTGAGTAAGCTCTACTTAGAGAGGTAAGAGATGACTAATAAGCGACATCCTAGAAGCACAAGACAAGAAGTAGCATCAAAGCAATGTGGCAAGAGAAACACTCTAACCTATCTTTGGAAGGACTTGACCGAAATATTAAAAGAAATGAAACCGAAAAAGGAGTAAGCGTATAATATAATATAATATAATACAAGAGTAGCACAACGCTCCCCTCACAAAGATCCGTAAGGACAAACCACCCCAAGCTCTCCCCGCAGAGCTGAAAACCGAGAGATGTCCAGAGGCTTTGTGAAGATATCTGCCAACTGGTGCTCACTCTCCACAAACTGGAGCACAATGTCACCCTTCTCTACATGGTCTCGAAGAAAGTGATATCTGATATCTATATGCTTGGTCCGAGAATGTTGCATCGGGTTCTTGGCAATGCAAATCGCAGACGTGTTATCACGTAAGAGTGGAACGCAATCGATAGATAGCCCGAAATCCTGCGGTCGAGACCATCCAAAGCACTTGACTACAAACAATCGGGCTGCGACAGCGTGCTCGGCCTCTGCAGTGGACTGCGCAACACCGGATTGCTTCCTCAAAGACCAGGAGACGAGAGAAGTGCCAATGAATTGGCAAGTGCCAGAAGTGCTCTTCCTATCTATTCTACATCCAGCAAAGTCTGCATCGGAGAAGGCTCTAAGAGATAGACAAGAAGAGGAAGAGTACGAGATGCCATAGTCAATGGTAGCTCGAAGGTACCGAAGATGCGCTTCACCGCTTTGACGGTGAGATCTGCGAGGAGAAGCTCAAACCTAGCACAAAGACACACAGAGAAATGTATGTCCGGTCTCGAGGTCGTGAGGTACAAAGAGAGCCAATCATGCTCCGAACTCCTTTTGATCAACAGTTCGCCGTCTTCATCTGGATCGGGCATTGTAGATGCCATCGGAGTTGATCTTGGCTTTCCATCATTCATGTCGAAACGCTTCAGGAGGTCTCGAGTGTATTTGCCTTGATGAAGAAAGGTACCCTCCCGAGTCTGTTTGATTTTGAAGGCAAAGGAAGAAACTCAACTCGCCCATCATGCTCATTCCAAACTCGAGGTCCATGACATCGGAAAACGGGAAACGAGAGCACGCGAGGAGCCGCCAAAGATAATGTCATCCACATAGATGCGGGCGAAGGAAGATCGGTGCCAAGGCGGCGGATGAACAAGGTTTTGTCAATTTTACCCATCTCAAAACCATGGCTCGTGAGATAGGACTTAAGCCTTTCATACCAAGCTCACAGAGCTCGCTTGAGTCCATACAAGGCTTTGGAAAGCTCAGACATGGTTAGGGTATTTGGGGTTCTCGAAACCAGGAGGCTATCTCACATAGACTTCTTCCTCAATAAGGCCATTGAGGAAGGCACTCTTGACATCCATCTGGTAAAGCTTGAAACCCTTAGAAGTTGCAAAGGCAAGCAGGATTCTAATGGCCTCAAGTCTAGCTACAGGGGCAAAAGTCTCTTCGAAATCTAGACCCTCAACTTGAGAGTACCCCTGAGCTACCAGCCTAGCCTTGTTTCGAATGACTAACCCATCTTCACTTTGCTTGTTCTTGAACACCCATTTGGTCCCAATGATATTGTGACCTTGAGGGGGTTCAACCAGGGACCAGACCTTGTTCCTTTCAAAGTTTTCCAATTCCTCGTGCATGGCGTTAGTCCATGACTCATCAGAAAGAGCATGACAGACGTCTTTGGGCTCAAATGAGGCGACGAAGGCAGAATGGAGACAGAAGAGATAAGCCAGCTTTGGAACGTGTGACACGCTCAAGAGGTCTCCAATGATCCGCTCTGAAGGATGGTCCTTTTGAATGTGTCTTGGAGGTCGGGGTGAGATGAAGACGTGGCCTCTACCTCATTAGCGAGATGAGATAGGAGCAGAGCCACTAGCTTCGAAGAAGCGAGAAGGTAAGGGCTGATCTCCTCGAGTGCGGTGGAAGAAGGCACCTCAAGAGGAAGAGAAGGAACTGGATCGGGTAAACAACCCTCATCTCCATCCTCCTCATCGTCCACAAAAATGGACTCGATCGCTCTAAGGAACTCGAGATATCGTGCCTAGTCCTGGGATGGCCTCATCGAAGGTCACCTCACTGAGTTTCTAACAATTTACTAGACTCAGCCTCCGGACTCTATAGGCACGAGAAGAAGTCGAGTAACCCGTAAAGATCCCATCACAAGATCGTGACTCGAACTTATCTAGGTTCCCGGACTTGAATAAAACACTTGCAACCAAACACACGAAAATGCGAGACTGGGTTTTCGCCCATATCTCAACTCATAAGAAGTGCGATGCAAGAGTGCAGAAGAAAACTCATTAGAAACATGACAAGCGTAGCAATTCCTCATTAAAACTTCCTAGGTGTAGAGTACTCATCAAGCATCGTCTGGCCATCTCGACCAAGGTGCGGTTCTTCCTCTCCACAACGCCATTTTGTTGGGGGCGTATGGAGACGAGAACGGTGCTCTACACTGTCTCACCACAAAACTCTCAAAGTAGGAATTCTTGAACTCGGTGCCATTATCGGTCGAATTGCTCGTAATGCACCGGGAGCTCAGCGAAAGCCTACCAAAAGACCACGAAAAGAGTAAACGTCTCATCCTTTGAGGCTAAGAAGAACACCCAAGAATACCTCGAGAAATCATCGACCACGACAAGTACGTACCACTTCCCTCCTCGATCGCACTCTAGCCGGTCCCATCATGGTCCATATGGAGCGATTGACACAGTGCATCTGTCATAGTCATCATGTCGAGGATGTGAAGCGGCAACCATTTTGCCGTGTTTAAGAAGGAGCACAAACAAGATCCTTGACCATTTTGAGTTTCGGCAAACCACGAATGAGATCGTGGCCGCTAACTCGGGTCAGATGATCAAATCCTATATGACCAAGTCTCCTATGCCAGAAAGACAAATCACGGGATTCAGAAGCGATTAAACATCGGAGAGGATCACCAGAAGATCCAGAAAAATCAGCACGAAAAATCCTCCCATAACGAGAAATCCATAAACTAGACTACCCAAGAATCAAGAATTTTGCAATTGTTTTTCTTAAAGCTCACCTCGAAACCGTCATCGGTGGTGAGAGATCAAAGCGATTATCTGCAGCTTACTTACTAAGGCAACATCTTTTAAAATAAAAGAATCATTAATGCTCACAGTACCTTTAGCGATGACGCGCCCAAATGAAGCATCTCCGAAGGTGATCGTCTCATCACCTGGAGCACGGGCTAGGGAAGAAAACCAACGAGAATCTCCAAATCATATGACGTGAACAACCGAGTCTACAATCCGGACCTTTCCTTCCCAAACGGCGACCACAGGTCAAGCAGAGTAAAGTCTCGATCTTGGGTGAATCAACGATGATTTTGGCACCCAATCCGAGTAACACGGCGAATGTGATGAAGTAGTCAAGCAAGACCGACCTCTATCTACCCTACGCTCTCACACTCAACAAGTCAAAAGATCTCGACTGTTCTCCGAATCCATTGCTATGGAAGAGCGAGTCGAAGTGCGATAACATCTTGATCTCGCCATGGTAGCTATCTCGAAAGGAAAACGAGATCTACCCTCGGGACGGCGGAGTTACGACCAAAGGGAGCATGAGGACGAAAATCGAAAAACTTCGGAAAAACCAAGTCCTCGATGTTGCCCAAAATCATCGATGGCACAAACCTAGACCTCGTGTTGGTCTTAGGTGCACTCAAGATCCGGGTGACCAGAATGTTCCTAAGAGACTCAACACGATCTCTTGCGCGATCTTGGCGCGCTGAAGCAATGATCAACTAAATGTCCATCTTTCGATGGAAGGTGCAATGATACTTCGCCTCCGAGGGGTCGAAGCTGCAGTGGAATCACCTTCTCGTCGAAATCCTTTGAACAAAACCCGCGACTTAAAATTGACTTTCTCACCCGGGCTTAGTTTTGATCACACACAGTGCTATGGTTTTGAGCACGATGGTGGATGCTTCCTCATATCCTCCTCGGATATCATATCCTAGACCACGATTAAATCTGCAAATTTTAGATTTGTCTAGAATGAGATTGAGCTTCTTCTTGCCTCCTACAAACCTCTCGAGAGTGTTCATAAGATCTGACACTCCCGAAGAGAGAGGTGCAAGAAGAGCAGGGGAAGAAGGGACAAGAAGGTAAGGGAGCGTAAGAAGAACCAACAACGAGAGGAAAGATTGGCTTGTGCACGCACAAACCGACTTTGGGGGAACGATCCCCATCGCTAATGATTGGTTCACGTTGCTAGGCGTCTCTACCAAACCCTTAGACTTCTTCCCAAACACACAATACAAGCGGATGATTGTGTCTCTAGAAGGTCCTTAGTTAGCTTCACACATTTTTCATCCAAAGCAATCAAATCACATTTTAGTTTATTACATTGCTTGCACGGTGAGCTAACAAGATCCTTAGAAGCATCTTGAGCCAATTTGTTCTTGTGATCAATCATTTCTTGAAACCGCTAGATATCTGATTCTAGTTCAATGAGCTAACTTAGGACAGTTTAAACAAGAAACAATAGGCTCTAGTAGCGCAGCTTGGAATTCAGCAATTTTGTGATCTGCCCGTTTTAGGTTCATCTTGAGATTATTACAATTTTCACAAGTTTCAGGCAGATCAAGCAACATGGTATAAAGACCTCTAAACGAATTGTCCTTAACCTCACATGAGGTGCAAGCAGTAGCCTCAACAGTAGTGGATGAAGGAGGTGCTACCCTACTCATCTCTAATTCAGCAAGAAGGCTAATGTTCTCTACCTTAATCATGTCAAGTTCAGAGGACACACTATCATGCAAGGTCCTTAGTTTTTCCATGTCATCAAGCAAAGCACAGCAAGTGTCACAATCATCACGGGAGGGAGCAGATGTAAGTAAAGTAAGCTCCCGTGATAGTCTAGCTACTTCCTTCTCCAACACAGAACACTTAGCCCTAGACTTAGCATGAAATCTACCTAGCTTAAGAAAAGCATCATTAAGCTGGTCGTAAGTGGGACTAACCTCGTCGGAGTCGGAGTACAGCTCGCTGTCGCTCAGTTCGCCCCCGAGGGCCATGAAGCACATGCCGGAGAAGTTGCCGTCGTCCTTGGGATCATGATCGTCCTTCCCATCATCGTCACTCCACCCCTCCACCTCGCTGGTGTCCAGTTCGTCGAGGGCGGTGAGGACGCGATGGAACAGCTTCTTTGCCTTCCCAAAGTTGCGGAACTTCTTCTTGCCTTGATCAGTCTTTGAGGGCTTCGTGTTGCGGTTCTTGTCGATGTAGTCGTTCTTGCTTGGACCGCCATAGTCACCTTTGCCCTTCCCAAGCTTGGGACAGTTTGCTCGGATGTGGTTGGGGCCACCACACTCGAAACAAATCACAGGACCTCCTCTTTTACCATCCCTCCTCCTCTTGTAAGCATGGGAAAACTTCCGAGCTAGGAGGGCTAGCTGTTCATCCTCAAGTCGCTCTAACCGATCATCGCTTATGTCACGAGAGCGACTAGGAGAACCCACGTGTCGACTCGAAAGAAGATCCGAAGTGGGATCGATGACTAAAGCCATCGATTGTGACTTCGACCTTGAGAGACAATGTCAATCTCGTGAGTCTTGAGGCGCGAGTAAAGCGCATCAAGAGTCAGGGTCGAGAGGTCCGTGCTATCTTTGATGGTAGTCACTTTCATCTCCCAAACACGAAGATCAAGTGCAGAAAGCATCTGTCGAGCGTTATCCGAGTCGGGGTATGTAAGACCGACCGCTCGGAGGTTGCTCAAGATCTTGTGAAAACGCGAAAAGCACTCGTCTAAAGATTCACCAGCAAGCATTTCAAATTTCTTCAGACTCACGCTTGAACTGGTCTTGTCGAACCGTCTTAATCTGAGTGGTGCCCTCATTGGTATGCATCGAGGGTCACCCGGATGTCGTAGGCGAAAATCAAATGAGAAATACGATCAAACTCACTTCGCTTAAACCCTGAATGATTATGTTCCTTGCCTTAGCATTTGCCTCAACATCAGCCATGTTTCCAACATTGATGTTCTCATCGGCAGAACAAAGAAATCTAACCTTCACCTTTCTCCGGATGGCATACCCACGAGCACGGATGTAAGTTTCCATTCGGCTCTTCGGAAGGGTAATCGGACCATCAAAAGCGGAGGCTTGGTGGAATACTTGTCCGTTGCCATGGCTCAAACGACCGGTTAAGATCTATCAAGAAGAGCTAACCGCTCGATACCAATTGAAGGACCGAAATGGCAGCAGAGGGGGTGAATGGTGCTTTAAAATTAATACTCCCTTCAATGTATTCAAAACCAGCCTACAAAGATCTCTCAAGATCTAAAGAAGGTAAATGAAGCAAGATCAAATTACAAAACAAGTTTCGAGCGCTTCTTACGAAATCGGAAGTTCCGGCGAGAGATTGCGGAAGTTCCGCTGCGTAGTTCCATGATGTATATCGCGAAGTTCCGCTTATGTACTTCATTGCATAAAATCGGAAGCTCGATCATCCCGATCAAGAAACGAACGCTCGGGTTTTGCCCAAAATCCAAACTACTTAATCTTGAATGCTCTTCTCGGGTCAAGTTTTACAGACATCATCCTAAACATCATCTTGACCTTATGGAGAAGAATCGCAACCAAAGATTCAATAATCGAACCAAAACGGATTTCTTGAAGAAGGGCAAGAAAACCAAAACCAATGATACGCGAGATTCTCGATTCTTAGTGCATGAAACTTTGAGGAAGTAGTAGCAATACCAAAGCGATTCTAGATATGAAGTTTCATGCTATCTTATAAAACGAATCAAAAGATATGCCAAAACCCTAGATATTCAACATGAGCAGAGAGAGAATAAAGAGAGGCATAAACAAGTAATCAAAGACTCGAGTTTCATTGATAGAGATCAGCGATTACAAATGGAAACACAGAGGAATGATTACAAGAGATTTCAGTTCATACTCTCCCTCTCAACAAGCTCTCAAAAAGCAAACCAATTCTTTTCTAGAGCTAACCCTAATTTTCTCTCAAAAAAAGTCTAACCCTAACCCTGTGGTTCTCCCTATTTATAGCCTCTGTAATGGGCCTCCAACCCATTAAGCCCGCTACACCGAACGGAACCGCCTCCACTTTTGCCGCTTTGCGAAAAGACCCTTCGCCCCTTGCGCACCTTCCGAAGCCTCCGTACACCTTGTTGTGCACGACTCGCAACCGCTTCAAGATTCACGCCGTCTTGACACATCCCGACCGTTCGACCTCAACGCCTCCTGCGCCTAGTCCGGTCCACGTGTCTCGCCACGACTCCATCTTGATGCCTGCGCACAACACAGACAAAAACACATCAGATAGCATTGCACAATAACATAGCATCAACATTTGTATAAGACTCAAACTCATACAAGATCAAAATCACAAAATTACCTTCTACGCTCGATTCGGACATAATCGGAAGTTCAAGACTTACCACAATGAAGTTCCGATTTTAACATCCGCATTTGTCGGAATATCGGAAGTTCGCGCTCAACATGCGGTACTTCCGATATCCTAACAACCGACTTCCCGATATTTAATTCCGATCCGATATCTCAGAGAACACTTAATGTCAGAATTATCGGACACTCCGCTACCCCTTGTGCGGAAGTTCCGATTTCCTTCAGCCGAACTCAAAACCCAGGAAAATCGGAAGATCCTATTTCCAACACCGGTAGTTCCGATTAATCGGAACTTCCGCTCCA
This sequence comes from Hsuehochloa calcarea, assembly GCA_036346395.1. Lineage (NCBI taxonomy): Eukaryota > Viridiplantae > Streptophyta > Magnoliopsida > Poales > Poaceae > Hsuehochloa > Hsuehochloa calcarea. Next base: position 43,915,410 of record CM070601.1, read on the forward strand.
TACACAATGTAGTTCCGATTTCCGACTCACTCGGCCGAAGCAGTCAAACCAAAACCTCAACTCTCAATCTAATCAACACACTTGTCAAATACTCATCACTCAGAGTGGAGGACCTCTCACATGGTCTCTCACATAGAACCGGAACATAAACAACAATCCAAAATATAACATCAATAGAAGATAGAGATTACAAAAAAGAGGCCGACCGGCCAAATGACATATACATATAGAAATTGAACAGCGGAAGCAAAAGTGCAATAAGATGGCTGTAAAACAAAAGAGCCACTCAGTGTGCCTTTAACCCACAAGGCAACCGACCGGACCGCCAAGCTAGTCGTCGAATCCACAGCACAATTCACAAAAGTGAGGCCCTTGGGGCTCACCTTCTTCCCCTGCAAACAAAAGCAGCCGGCAAAAGCCGGTGAGTACTTTGAATGTACTCGCAAGACTTACATGTGGAATAGCAAACCTGTACATATACTATATGCAAGCTTAATCAAAAGTAGGTTGTATGTTTCATTTTAGCATAAAGCAAGTTTTCATTTGCAATAATATAATAGATTGAAAGCAAGTTAACAAATCTGTTTTTAATGTTCAAATAACTGTAAATGACAACAATATAACAGTAAATAGAGAACAACAGTCCTGGAAGTGACTAAACCCTTAGTCACCACAACAATAGCATGAATTACCCATTCATACCACCCATGTCAAATTTTAATTTAAAAGGTTGTAGTCTAATTCTTGCACGACCTTACCAAGCATGTCCATAACCTAGGACGAGGCTATTCGAATAGTTTTATACCCTGCAGGGGTGTACCAATGTACCCACACGCCAGACCGCCTTTTTGCCAAGCTATTAGCACACTTCCTTTGGTGTGCCGGCACAGCTAAGTCCTACGAGACATTTCCAATATTGTGTATTACCCCACGAGCCGCCCGTATGGATAGAAACCCATACGTTGTGTCGGAGTCATTGTAAAGCCTCGGTCAACTACCCGTCGCAGGTAAAGCCTTGGACAACTACAATGCTCCTCGAGGTGGAGAGCCTACCCGGAATCTCCACCACCGCACACCCAACACAAGAACACATATCATGTTTCACACAACACACACAACCCCCTCCTGCGACTCGGAGATAACACACGCCAAAGTACTAAGTCAAGAGAGGTCCCATATCCCTCTCGCGTGGTTAGCACGCATAAGCGCTTGGCTTAGTGACACAAGTAACTCGGTCCTTGATGACCTAGGTACCATTCCATTCACACCAACAGATCACACCAACATACCATTGTGCCCAAGTCTAAAACAATTTTATTTTCAGTTTTTGACTTTACAAAGTAACAAAGCACAAGTGCTGGACATAATGGAATAATAAATAAATGTGTGATCAAGATCATCGACTAAAATCGATGATCGCCCATTACTACCGAAACTAAGCATTTCTAAGCAATTTCAATTCGTAATCTACTAAGTGACAAGAGCTCATCCATCGAACTCAAATCACAGCAAATAACCTAGGCTCATGGTAGTAGAGGATAAACAAGTCCTACAGATTATGCAACTATAGGATACTAACCATAATTTAACACAAAATAGCAATGCATACATACAAGTTGAAATCAATATATTAGACTTGAAAAATAATGGGATTAACATGATCAAACTGCTTGCCTTTATTTGCTGCAATACTGGACATTCATACGAACTTCTCAATCGCACTTTGAATCGTCGTCATCGTCTAACGGTAAGAACTGCCAAATGAAAACACCGAATAAACACCAAGAACTCCAAGAGTCCAAAACTCAAGAAAGTAATACCGAAGATAGAAGAATGATTTTAGGTGCGATTAGGTGATAATTTTTATCGAAATTGGAGTTCATTTCAATTAGTTAGGAATTTATGATGTTTAATAAACTTAACAGGACACCTAGCACTCACAAGACTCTCTCTCCATGCATTCTATGTATACATCCACGATGATCATACACTCAAAATCAATCCTCATATATCTTTCTTCTTTTATATTCTAATACCAAGATACCAAAACACTACACAACAGACTAGTCTCAACTATAAATATTACTAAGTTACTTAATGATGTAAGAACATACTACTATGAGGGCAACTTTATATAAAAGAGTATTTGGACTAATTGAATATTTATCAACCAGATAATTATCCTACTACAGATTCACTTTCAATTTTGTTGATCCACTATAGTGACCTAATTTTCGCACACCACATTTATTAGCCTAAAAGAAATGAGTTTGCAAAAGGGTTCCCATTAACATTTATGAGTTTTTCCTAACCACCCCTTATCTTTCCATTTACTTCATCAAAGGACCTTACATGCAACACGAGAGGCGCGACCACTGCATCCATTCCACCCGTGATGCCTCCAAAGACTCACCAAAACGTACATGCATGAAATATCACCAACGCATATCAGCACAACAACTCAAGCACCAAATGATGTAATCAACAGTAAGTTGGTTAGAACCAAAGCAGCGTAGAGAAGCACCTTTAGCCAGAGGGTAATACACCACTGGTGCCGGCGGCCGAAGGCCGAGCCGGCAATGGCGAGCTTGAGTCAAGTCTGGGCCGAGGGCGGCAGCCATCGATGCCCAAAATGCGACCGAGGTGTCGAGGCAGCGTCCGAGTGTTCCTCAATGTGCACGCGAAGCAATCATCCACCATTATCATGCATACATAATCACCACTAGCATTAGTAATGGATTCAACGAGATATACTAAAATCAACATATCACAAGCCATTAGGGGAGCCAGGGAACCAACCCAGGCAGCCGAGGAGCCGCCGGCAGGCAAGGGCCATGGGCGGGGCGGAGGAGGCGGCGCCCGAGGTAGAGAGGGAGCCGAGAGGAGCACAGCCACCCGGCGGCCGTAGGCGGGCCGGTTCTGGAGGAGCCAAGGCGGCGGAGTTGACGCCGGCCGCGCCAAGGCCGAGACAGCGCAGGAGGCGACGCTAGGAGGCGGCGGCGCATGGAGGCACCGGGAGGGAGGCGAGCTCGGCGGCCCTTGGTGAAAAGAAAATGGAGGGGGAGGAATGGTGGATGAGGGGAGAGGCCGAGGAGAACTGCGTGCAGCGGCATGGGGAGCACTGGGAGGAGTAGGGAGGTCTTGGCTGCTGCTGGAGGCCGGAGGTGGTGTTGGGCCACCGGATCTGGGCGGGAAGGGCGCAGCAGCACCGCGCGATGGGGAACAGCGCAGGGGCGACGCCAGTGAGGCATAGCCGAGAGGGTGGAAGCGGCGCGGATCTGGGGGAAGAGAGGGCCGAGGGAGAAGCCAGGAGGAGGCAAAGGCGGTGGGGCTTGAGGAGCCGGGCGAGGCAAGGGCCGAGCCAAGCGGGGCGGCCGGAGGCGCGGCAGTAAGAGCGGCCGGCCGGGAGGGAGATCGGGGGAGGAAGAGACCAGGGAGGAGGAGGCGAAGGGGTGAGAAGAAAGGAAGGTGGTGGCGGGTGAGGAAAATGGAGAGAGGGAGAGTAAAGAAATGGCAGAGGGGATGGAGTTGGCGATGGACTCGATTGGGGAAAAGAAATGGCGGAGTAGAATGCTTTAATTTGGACAAGACATGGCGGGGAAGATTAAAGAAAGGAATGGATGGGAGGATGGTTCTACTGGGTAGGAAATGACAGGAGTGAAAGAAAAATGGTTGTGTCTCGCTCGATAGAAACTGAAATGATATGATTAAATAACATTTCATTTCTTTCTTTAATTAATTTTTTTTTACTCACTCAAACGATCTCGCATGCGAGAACTAAAGGTAGAAATGGATTGTCCCCGCGATGACGATCGCAACGGTATAACATGCATTGACGAATTCAAGATTTTTGTTGGTGATTGCGAGGAGAGAAGTGAGGGAGCAGAATGGACAGGCAGGTGTTTAATCTGCTAATTCTTTTATCCTTTTTGGGAATTTGCTCAAACTGCCTTGCATGCGAAAATAAATTATAGAATCGGGTTGGCCGCGCGATGCTGATCGCGGTGGTATGACATGCGTGGCTTGGTTTTGGGTTTTTAGACGAGATTTGAAGGAGAGAAGCGAAACCAGTTAGCAGGGACGGCAAACGGAAAAGATGACCGGAAAAGATGGGAACACACAGACGTTTCTCCTGCGGTTGGTCGATCCGAAAGATAAAAATGACGATACTAAGATATGCACAATGATATGACCTTTGTGCTGCATGCTGATCAAGAAATGAAAATAATTAATTTTAATTACAGTCTTTCAGACCTTCGATTTAATATTGATTATTATTACTTGATGTGCGACAATTTCAAAACATACTTTAATTAATTCCTCAATATATATTTAGAATAATTATGCTGAGTTTAAATTGAAAATTATAAATTTCCAATTCCATTTGTTTTATTTATTATTTAAGTTTGCGTTTTAAATTCAATCTCCAGATTGAACAAGCAAAATAGATAGGGAACCAATTAACCACAAAAAAAATCCAAACGAGCATATCAGAGAATATAGAATCCAACTAAAATATTCCCACAGTTGAAATCCTTTTAGTTTTTCTCTGACTTCAAATTGAGTTTTTGAAAGGGAGACGATGTATTGGATTACTAGGTTTTAAATATTAGTCTTCAATTATCACATGATTCTCAATATATTGGTTACACAAAAGTTTTAAAAGTCCAAAATTTCACAAATGCACATTAGATGCTTAACTAATCCAACTTAGGATTTGGGTCATTACAAATCTACCCCCTTAAATGTAATCTCGTCCCGAGATTCCTGTAGTTCGTAAAGAACGAAAGATCATGCGAACCTAGTCGGGTTTGGTCAAGAGTTCACTATTCGAATCTTGCCGCTAACCAAATTTAATCCGAATTGAGAGAGGTCCTTCAAAAGTTTAGTTTCTAAAGTGGGAAGCTTTGTTGAAGGATTTATTTATGATTCTTCTGGCAAGTGTTCCCTAGACAGTTCTTTCAACTCTAAACGAAATGCACCATCTGTTGTCTTGATTTCCTTCAGAGATAGTGCTAGAAGATCCTAGTGAAGTAACATGATGTTGCTAACACATTTTCCTTTCCATTGCTTTGTTTAACCTTTTCTTTCTTGATTCGAAGGCACTTCAATTGTAGCGAACTTCACAGCTTCTTCCAGTAGGACGAAAGACCTGGCTTCATTCAGTCGACTGAAATGATAGAAAAGAAAGGTTGGCTAGCAGGTAATTTAGCATCAACCGTGGGATTCGGCGTAGAGAAGAGAAGTCAGAGTAAGGTTTGAAGTGGTCTCGTAATACCCTCGCTATTGTAGTCCTAGTCGCCCGGCTTAGGGAGAAGAATGCATTGGCTGAATGCATGCACAGATGTAGAAATACAATCAACTTCATGAACGATTTAATGTTAGCTAGCGAGTGCAAGGACTTACACGCATAATAACATGATTCTATCAAACATAACCAAACAATTTTATTGATGTTAGTTAAGCATAAGATTTAATAAACAACATGAATTTCACACTACCATGAGCTAGTCTTCAGCATAATCACCAACAATAAATTTTGACAAGTTGCTCAAGTGAAAATTCTATTCTTTTTTCTTTTCTTTTTTTACACTGGAATACATTCCCATCTATCTAGGTCAAAAATCGTACAACAGAAAGGAATGCGTTTCATTTTAACAACGAGCATATAACTAAAGGTACAACCTAAACCGCTGTTAGCTGAACATAATTAAAATGAGCTACTCTTAGTTCATGTTATGATAAGTTCGCTTATTAACATTCAAAAGACAAACATGCTCTTTTACCACAATCTAGCATATCAAGCTACTTACCCAAGACCTCTAAAATTTTCAAGTTTACGAAAGGAATTTATGTGATCATAGCAAGAGGTTAAATTCCATTTTAATTCACAATTTTAAGCTAAAGCAACTCTCAATTTATATTCCTATAGACTAGTCACTTTCATGCTTCAATCATCAAAATGAATTACTAGTAATGCATCTTGATTTTTATAAATCATTTTTAGTTATGATTTCTTGCTAACAACCTAAGTAACCAATTACACTTAAGTGAACTTAAAACTATATGCATGATCAAGTGTAGGAAGGATGATGCCTAACATATACTTGGAGGTATCTTCTACCCCCCGTAAACATTTTAATGCATAAAGGATGGGGTGAGTAAAGAATGAGCAGAAGGTGAGTAAATGGGCAACGGGTATGCAATTTAACTCTAACATGTACTAATCATTCCAAAATCACCAAAATAAGATACGACGAACTACAATTAGTTTTCCGATATAATTGCTATACATACCGCCCATATGCGATGCGCAATTACTTGGAACAAAAGAGAGCAAATGATCATATTACAAAATACAACGTCTACAAGCTATGCAACATTATTAGGGTGCATATATTCTAATAATAACCCTAATTTAATCCTAATATTTTAGCAAAGCATCATCTCTTCGTCCTTTCGTCTATGCTTTTCATCAGTGACTATTTAACTTATCTAATATTGGAGAGGAGAGGTGAGCAAAGGAGAAAAACCATTGATTAGGGGAATGGGACATCACCCTAACTGAAAGCTAAACAAACAACAAGGAGCGAACTTTAAAAGCTTACAAGAAGGCGTAAGGACCAACAATGAAACCCAAAATTAAAGCTCCACTTTCCGACACGACTAACCCGTATTTAATGAACGAGTAATCGAATCAGAAGATAAAAATCAGAAGATTAAGTAAGATCTAATACCACTAAAGAGCAAGGTTACATCAACGAAAATAGTGTTAGATACATAGCTAACTAGTATCACATCTTACCCTTTTATTCCCACAAGTTTTAGTTGATTAAACTCTCATTTTCTACCCCATTAGAAACCATCGAGCTTGCTGTCCGGAAATTGAAGTTGCTGTAGCGATTTTACATCCAAGCTCCCAGTCGAAGTCTTCCATTCTAGAAACTTCAAAATCTGGCACACCTCAATTTGCCAAGCTCAGTGGTCCGATCAGAAACCATTGAGCTCGCTGTCTGGAAATTGAGGCGTGCTGTCCAGATTCCGCATCCAAGCCTCTAGCCGAAATCTTCAGTCCAGAAACTTCAAAACCCTAAGCACTTCAATTTGCCAAACTCAGTGGTTCCCAAAACCCATTTAAACAATAACAACTATCTTTGAAGGAAGGAGAGGAAATTAATTTTCAAACTCAAATTAGAGTAAGATGAGAGGAGAAAGCTAAGATAGGTAAGGAGTAAAATCTGAGAATTACTTAAGCTTTCATAAATCATTTGATACTTTGAAAATAATATTTTCCAAAATATCCTAAAAGACGACCATGCTTGGGTTACTACGGTCGAGATGGCTCGATACAAACCTTGTGAGACCCGGTTTATCCGGCTTGTAATGCTTAACCATCCATTCGGTCCTAGCATCACAAAGCAGATAATCCGAGACTCGAGACATGTATACTTCCCAGAAATGCAGTATACACACCTCTTTACAAAGTTTATGCATCAATTCCATTCATTCACATAGAACCGGAACATAAACAACAATCCAAAATATAACATCAATAGAAGATAGAGATTACAAAAAAGAGGCCGACCGGCCAAATGACATATACATATAGAAATTGAGCAATGAAGCAAAAGTGCCATAAGATGGTCAGTAAACAAAAGAGCCACTCAAGGTGCCTTTAACCCACAAGACAACCGACCGGACCGCCAAGCTAGTCGTCGAATCCACAAAGACAATTCACAAAAGTGAGGCCCTTGGGGCTCACCTTCTTCCACAAACAAAAGCGTAAGAAAAGCGGTGAGTACTTTGAATGTACTCAAGACTTACATGTGGAATAGCAAACACATACATATACTATATGCAAGCTTAATCAAAAGTAGGATGTATGTTTCATTTTAGCATAAAGCAAGTTTTCATTTGCAATAATATAATAGATTGAAAGCAAGTTAACAAATCTGTTTTTAATGTTCAAATAACTGTAAATGACAACAATATAATAGTAAATAGAGAACAACAGTCCTGGAAGTGACTAAACCCTTAGTCACCACAACAATAGCATGAATTACCCATTCATACCACCCATGTCAAATTTTAATTTAAAAGGTTGTAGTCTAGTTCTTGCACGACCTTACCAAGCATGTCCATAACCTAGGACGAGGCTATTCGAATAGTTTTATACCTGCAGGGGTGTACCAATGTACCCACACGCCAGACCGCCTTTTTGCCAAGCTATTAGCACACTTCCTTTGGTGTGCCGGCACAGCTAAGTCCTACGAGACATTTCCAATATTGTGTATTAACCCACGAGCCGCCCGTATGGATAGAAACCCATACGTTGTGTCGGAGTCATTGTAAAGCCTCGGTCAACTACCCGTCGCAGGTAAAGCCTTGGACAACTACAATGCTCCTCGAGGTGGAGAGCCTACCCGGAATCTCCACCACCGCACACCCAACACAAGAACACATATCATGTTTCACACAACACACACAACCCCCTCCTGCGACTCGGAGATAACACACGCCAAAGTACTAAGTCAAGAGAGGTCCCATATCCCTCTCGCGTGGTTAGCACGCATAAGCGCTTGGCTTAGTGACACAAGTAACTCGGTCCTTGATGACCTAGGCACCATTCCATTCACACCAACAGATCACACCAACATACCATTGTGCCCAAGTCTAAAACAATTTTATTTTCAGTTTTTGACTTTACAAAGTAACAAAGCACAAGTGCTGGACATAATGGAATAATAAATAAATGTGTGATCAAGATCATCGACTAAAATCGATGATCGCCCATTACTACCGAAACTAAGCATTTCTAAGCAATTTCAATTCGTAATCTACTAAGTGACAAGAGCTCATCCATCGAACTCAAATTACAGCAAATAACCTAGGCTCATGGTAGTAGAGGATAAACAAGTCCTACAGATTATGCAACTATATGATACTAACCATAATTTAACACAAAATAGCAATGCATACATACAAGTTGAAATCAATATATTAGACTTGAAAAATAATGGGATTAACATGATCAAACTGCTTGCCTTTATTTGCTGCAATACTGGACATTCATACGAACTTCTCAATCGCACTTTGAATCGTCGTCATCGTCTAACGGTAAGAACTGCCAAATGAAAACACCGAATAAACACCAAGAACTCCAAGAGTCCAAAACTCAAGAAAGTAATACCGAAGATAGAAGAATGATTTTAGGTGCGATTAGGTGATAATTTTTATCGAAATTGGAGTTCATTTCAATTAGTTAGGAATTTATGATGTTTAATAAACTTAACAGGACACCTAGCACTCACAAGACTCTCTCTCCATGCATTCTATGTATACATCCACGATGATCATACAGTCAAAATCAATCCTCATATATCTTTCTTCTTTTATATTCTAATACCAAGATACCAAAACACTACAGCAGACTAGTCTCAACTATAAATATTACGGAAGTTACTTAATGATGTAAGAACATACTACTATGAGGGCAACTTTATATAAAAGAGTATTTGGACTAATTGAATATTTATCAACCAGATAATTATCCTACTACAGATTCACTTTCAATTTTGTTGATCCACTATAGTGACCTAATTTTCGCACACCACATTTATTAGCCTAAAAGAAATGAGTTTGCAAAAAGGGTTCCCATTAACATTTGCGGAGTTTTTCCTAACCACCCCCCTTATCTTTCCATTTACTTCATCAAAGGACCTTACATGCAACACAGAGGGCAGCAGCCACCTGCATCCATTCCACCCCGTGATGCCTCCAGCACTCACCAAAACGTACATGCATGAAATATCACCAACGCATATCAGCACAACAACTCAAGCACCAAATGATGTAATCAACAGTAAGTTGGTTAGAACCAAAGCAGCGTAGAGAAGCACCTTTAGCCAGAGGGTAATACACCACTGGTGCCGGCGGCCGAAGGCCGAGCCGGCAATGGCGAGCTTGAGTCAAGTCTGGGCCGAGGGCGGCAGCCATCGATGCCCAAAATGCGACCGAGGTGTCGAGGCAGCGGAGTGTTCCTCAATGTGCACGCGAAGCAATCATCCACCATTATCATGCATACATAATCACCACTAGCATTAGTAATGGATTCAACGAGATATACTAAAATCAACATATCACAAGCCATTAGGGGAGCCAGGGAACCAACCCAGAGCAAGCCGAGGGGAGCCGGCCGAGCAGCGGCGGCCATGGGCCGGGGCCAGAGGAGGCGGCGCCAGGGTAGAGAGGGAGCCGGAGGGAGCACAGCAGCGCCGGCAGCCGTAGGCCGGGCAGGTTCTGGAGGAGCCAAGGCGGCGGAGTTGACGCCGGGCTGCGCCAAGGCCGAGACAGGCAGCAGGAGGCGACGCCAGGAGGCGGCGGCGCATGGAGGCACCGGGAGGGGAGGCGAGCTCGGGCGGCCCTTGGTGAAAAAGAAAATGGAGGGGGGAGGAATGGCTGGATGAGGGGAGAGGCTGAGGGAGAACTCGTGCACGGCGGCATGGGGGAGCAGTTGGGGAGGAGTAGGGGAGTGCTGGCTGCGCTGGAGGCCGGAGGTGGTGTTGGAGCGGCCGGATCTGGGCCGGGAAGAGCGCAGCAGCCATGGCGCGATGGGGAACAGCCAGGCAGGGGCGACGCCAGTGAGGCATAGCCGGAGGGTGGAAGCGCGCCGGATCTGGGGGAAGAGAGGGCCGAGGGAGAAGCCAGGAGGAGGCAAAGGGGCGGTGGGGGCTTGAGGAGCGGAGGCGGGCAATGGGCCGAGCCAAGCGGGCGGCGGAGGCGCAGGCAGTAAGAGCGGCGGCCGGGAGGGAGATCGGGGAGGAAGAGACCAGGAGGAGGAGGCGCGGGGTGAGAAGAAAGGAAGGTGGTGGCGGGTGAGGAAAATGGAGAGAGGGAGAGTAAAGAAATGGCGAGAGGGGATGGAGTTGGCGAGTGGACTCGATTGGGGAAAAGAAATGGCGGTAGAATGCTTTAATTTGGACAAGACATGGCAGGGAAGATTAAAGAAAGGAATGGATGGGAGGATGGTTCTACTGGGTAGGAAATGACAGGAGTGAAAGAAAAATGGTTGTGTATCGCTCGATAGAAACGAAATGATATGATTAAATAACATTTCATTTCTTTCTTTAATTAATTTTTTTACTCACTCAAACGATCTCGCATGCGAGAACTAAAGGTAGAAATGGATTGTCCCGCGATGACGATCGCAGCGGTATAACAGCATTGATTTAATTCAAGATTTTTGTTGGTGACTGCGAGGAGAGAAGTGAGGGAGCAGAATGGACAGGCAGGTGTTTAATCTGCTAATTCTTTTATCCTTTTTGGGAATTTGCTCAAACTGCCTTGCATGCGAAAATAAATTATAGAATCGGGTTGGCCGCGCGATGCTGATCGCGGTGGTATGACATGCGTGGCTTGGTTTTGGGTTTTTAGACGAGATTTGAAGGAGAGAAGCGAAACCAAGAGCGTGGGCGGCAAGCGGAAAAGATGACCGGAAAAGATGGGAACACACAGACGTTTCTCCTGCGGTTGGTCGATCCGAAAGATAAAAATGACGATACTAAGATATGCACAATGATATGACCTTTGTGCTGCATGCTGATCAAGAAATGAAAATAATTAATTTTAATTACAGTCTTTCAGACCTTCGATTTAATATTGATTATTATTACTTGATGTGCGACAATTTCAAAACATACTTTAATTAATTCCTCAATATATATTTAGAATAATTATGCTGAGTTTAAATTGAAAATTATAAATTTTCAATTCCATTTGTTTTATTTATTATTTAAGTTTGCGTTTTAAATTCAATCTCCAGATTGAACAAGCAAAATAGATAGGGAACCAATTAACCACAAAAAAAATCCAAACGAGCATATCAGAGAATATAGAATCCAACTAAAATATTCCCACAGTTGAAATCCTTTTAGTTTTTCTCTGACTTCAAATTGAGTTTTTGAAAGGGAGACGATGTATTGGATTACTAGGTTTTAAATATTAGTCTTCAATTATCACATGATTCTCAATATATTGGTTACACAAAAAGTTTTAAAAAGTCCAAAATTTCACAAATGCACATTAGATGCTTAACTAATCCAACTTAGGGATTTGGGCTGTTACAGCATCGACTCCTACATAATGATATGCAATTAGCTAAGGCATCCTATAGGTCTATCTTTAGAGCATTCCAGAAATGTACATTACCTTGATGTCGTCGATGGGTAATGGGACGTCGTCATGTCCAGAATTATGTGCAGACGCGACGCTACTCCGATGTTGAGGAGGACTGGCTCCCAAAAAACTAGGGGCGGCTTGCGACTGGTTCAGGAGTTGATTTATTTGATCCTCCAGTCTTATTATATGTCCCTAAAATTTTTCAGTAAGCATTTGTTCCAACCGGGCGTCGTGCTCGTCCTTGGATCTCTTCCTACTCCTGTACATGTCGGAGTAGTGTCGGAATCCATCCCTAAAAGGTATGTAAAGCCCAACACCTCGTGTGCGACCCGTGCTCCTTGTTTCCCAAGGCCGTACATAGTAGATCCTTCTCCCTGTTCGCTTCGAAGGAACTTTCGGAACACGCGGAAGTCAATGCTTCCTGCAAGAGGTCATCATGTTATTATAGACACTACGTAGTTCGACATATTTACGGACGCTGGGACACCGCCTCGCCCGCTGTGTTTGTGAAAGAGATGTCGCCCGAAGACGTGGCTGATGCCCTCGCTCTTAACCACGCTCGAGCGCGCTCAACTGAGATCTCTGCAAATAGTCTTGTAGCGCTCTCGTCCTCCGCCGCCCAGTGCGTGGTTTTACCAGCGTACCCAGCGGTGCCTAGTTTGTGGGGGCGAGTGTTTTGCGCCTGGAGAGATTTGTACACCGCACTTTGCTCCTGAAATTTGGTCGTCGTCTTCATCCGCACAAAGGCGCCCATATATCCTGCGACAAGAAATGATACTTCGTGAAGGGCGTCCGACCCGTATTCACGTACTTCGTGACAAGCGTGCTGTTGCACGCGTGTCTGGTCTGCTTCTGGGATAACGAACGAGCCTGAAAGTTTAGTCCACAGCTGGCCTCTCTCTTCATCCGTCAGAGACTTCCAGCTTGCTGTGGTGATGGGGACCCGTTCCCTTCCAAGTATCCCGCAGATGGCCCAAATTTACGTTCATGATATTATATTTGGTGGTTCTTCTAATGCTCTTGTTTCTAGCTTTTCTGAGACTATGTCCAGGGAATTTGAGATGAGTATGATGGGAGAGCTTAATTACTTTTTGGGGCTTCAAATTAAGCAATGCAAGGAAGGGATCTTCATCCATCAGACGAAGTACACTAAGGACATGCTTAAACGTTTCGACATGGGTGACTGCAAGCCAATCTCCACTCCCATACCAACTTCAACTGTTTTGGATCCAGATGAGGAAGGAGAAGCCGTGGATCAACGCGAGTACTGCAGCATGATCGGTTCCCTTCTGTACCTGACGGCCTCGAGACCGGACATCCACTTCACGGTTAGCCTTTGTGCGAGGTTTCAGGCGTCTCCGAGGACGTCCCATCGCCAAGCCGTTAAGCGCATATTCAGGTATTTACACTCTACCCTTCTGTATGGCATTTGGTATTCCTGTTCGTCATCTTTGTCCATTCGGGGGTTTTCTGATTCTGATTTTGTGGGCTGTCGGCTAGATAGGAAGAGTGCCTCAGGCACTTGTCACTTCCTAGGCACTTCTCTTGTATCTTGGTCTTCTAGGAAGCAGTCTTCCATTGCACAATCCACTCTTGAAGTGAATATGTAGTCTTTGCTAGTTCTTTGTAGTCGATTTTGTGGATGGTAACCACTCTTAAGGATTATGGGTTAAATTTTGCTAATGTTCTTCTTTTCTGTGATAACACTTCTTTCATTAATATTGCTAAGAACTCTGTGCAACACTCTAGGACCAAGCACATAGATATTCGCTATCACTTCTTTAGAGACCATGTCGAAAAAGGTGATATTGTGCTACACTTTGTGGAGTTCGAGGCTCAACTAGCTGACATCCCCACCAAGTCTTTAGACCCAACTAGGTTTACCACCTTGAGAAGCGAGTTAGGGGTCATTTATCCCTATGAGTTGGTTTGAGGGGGAGTTCGATCTTTTCTGATCTTACCTTGTTCTTTTGATCTTTTCTTGTTCCTTTTCTGAACTTATTGATGTTTTTGAACTTCTTAGGTTTTTAGGCTTTTATTGCATCTCATTGTATCATAGTGCATTCATATGAAAAATTCAACAAGTGGTATGAAAAATCCAACAAGTGGGTGGTATCCAAAAAGATGCATTGTAATATAAGTTTTTCTGCTTATCTCTTCAAAATTGATGATGCTTTGTCTATTACCCTTTGGAGCTTTAGTATTTCAATTCTTGCTCAATGCCATGTCTAGTTCTTTGACTTGCTAGAATTACCATGTTTTTACATATATAGATAAGTCTTTGCTGTATGAGCTAGAACTCTAAAACAACTCGAACTAAAAAATTGTAATTTGTGGATGTTTTATCTAGTTGCGCAATTAGCGCTCCTTTTGTGACATTGGCCCTGTCAGAATTGCTTTGTTAGCTCTTGAATCTAAAATTGATCATTACTTGAGCTTCTTGTGTTCTTGAGATTCTAAAACTGCTCTTGTGAAACATGAAAAATCAATATTGTCTAATGCTTAAATTGTGTCAAACTACTCTTACGAGACTGCTTGTCAAAGACATGAACTTTGTTGGACCGTAACAGCGACTAGAGGGGGGGTGAATAGGAGCACGCTCACTTTTTCCCAAATAATAAATTCAACACAATTTCACTCCAATAACTATGATGAAGCTATGAAGATCAATATACCAGTACAGCGGAAGACTAGTATTGAATCCAATTAAATCCCCTAAGCAAAATAACAAAATCAACTAAGATTGCAAACTCACAAAGACGGGCGGTCGACCACTGGACCCAACCGGTCGGACCGATTGTCGCGGTCGGCCGGCGTTGTCTTTGGCGGTCGGACCGCTCAAAATCGGTCGACCGGTGATGACGGCGGTCCGACCGTGACACCGTAACCGATCCGCAATGATAAAATCGGCCCGATGACGGTTGCAATTAGGTGAAACTTTTGATTCTCAACTCCAATCTTTATGAAACTTTGCACACACCTTCTATATGCTATTGAGGACCTATTCCAATCGAATATTATGATAATTCTTGAACGATCTTGAGCAATTGCCAATTGATTAATGAAGGTCTAAAATCGTGCAAGAACGAAAACTTGATCCTAATGCTTGTTCGTGAGTGATTGATGATCAAGATGATGCTAGATAGATTCACACATATCACAGCAAGCTAATTCACGTGAAAGAATCAATCACAAACTCGCGGATCAAATAAAGCCCTAAAAACACGAAATTGAAAGTAAGAACGAAAAGAGACTTATCTCAAGCAAACCTTGCATAGATTGATTTCGTGGTTGATGCTGGATTACATCCACACCATCATGGATCAGTGGACAATCAAAGATCACGAAATTCACTGTAACATCCCAAATCCGGAACTGAATTTCAAGTGTAAGAAAATCAGGAGGGATTAAAACTTTTCTTGCATCTTGAAACCCCTGGTCATTTTTGCAATTCTTTTAAAAAGAATTGTGGAAGATCAAATTCAAATCCTCATTTGACTCCAATCAAAAACCTTCTTGGCATAGATCTCATGCCAAACCCCTGGAGGTATTTTCCTAAGTTCTTGGAAGGCTTGGCAACACCTCTGAATTGTCTCATGAATTTTTAGAAATTCTTGGATAATTTTAAAGGCAAGTCAAATTCGGTCAAACCCTATTTCTCCTCTTCCGAATTTACGGAGAATAATTCAGTACATGAGAATCCCTGAAAATTTTATGGAAGGTTCCTCCTGCTGTCGGTAATCTCCAGTTAAAATTTCGTGAATTTTGGAGCTCGCTTGATGCCTTATAGGATCCCTCAAAAATCAGTTGTTCCAGTTCAAACCCTAACTGGTTTGTACTGTTCCGTAGGTTCGAATCGGGCTCGGGCTCGAGCCACTTGACTCGGTCCCGCCCACTAGCCGTACCAACACAGTCGTTCGGCGCCGATCGTGAACCGTCGGATCAAGATCGATCGGTCTTCGACCAGTCGAACGATGGAGTCGTCGTAGACCACTCGATCTAGCTCAGCCTTCCGATTTCAATCCGACGACCAACGAGTCGTCTCCTTCCTCTGTCTGCGCGCGCGTGAGCCCCTGCCATGGCGTGCGCAGAGGAGAAAAGCGTGGCGTCAGATCCACTCTATGTCCACCTTTAAACGGCTAGCTCGAGCGCATTAAATGCTGTCGCCTCCTACCTCGAAGAGGCCATGACTCAACCGCTCACGCCGCTCTCAAGTGCTCTCATGGCGATGTTGACCCGACCGAAACCGCCGTTGCTCTCGCCATCGCCTATTTAAACCCCTTTGTGCTTCACTCTTAGGTTCCTTTAGCACTTCGCAACTCCATTAGCACTCACCCTCTTGCTTGAGCTGCAGCCCTCGCACTCTCTTCGACCGACATTGTTGAGTGTGGAGCTTGGTGGAGGCGGTGCAATGGGGTTTTCTTCTTCAAGTCTTCGCCCCTCTGCTCCCCCTTTACTCTTTGGAGCTTAACTCTCACCCGGTTTGGTTCTCTCTGTGCCCAGGTCACTGTGGCCCAGTGAGGACCTTACCGCAGCCTTTCGGACGCTCGTCTCCGGAGCCACTCCGTGGGACTCTGGTCGTTCTTCAGCTCAGGTACTTTCGCGTTGCCCTATAGGAGCTTAGGTGTGTTCTCATTGCCCTTTGGTATTGGCCGTTCGGGAGTTCTCCGAGCCATACTGCTTGGCGCACTCGTGGTCGTACCAGCATTGCGACCATGCATATCGACCAAGATCGCCGCGAGGCAAAACGTTAAACCTTTAGACACTCAACCCCGCCCTTGGTTGGCGCTGCCTCGTGGTCGGAATTTCGACCAGTCACTGTAGCTTGGTAGTTTCGACCGGTGCAGTGTCATGATGGGTAAATATGACGTCGCGTAGTCCGCAGAAGTATCCCTTATATTTATAAGGAGAGGCTCGCCAATTGATTGTCGCCTCCTGCAATCACCCCCGTAGTCGTAGCCTTAATACGACTATGGCGTGGTCACGAGTCCTTCTACGACCATTACCCCGTCGTAAATTTCTGTCGTGGTCGGTACTAAGTCGTATGTCCATCTACGACTAGTACCCAGTCGTACTCTACGACCACTACCTGGTCGTAAATCCTTCCACGACTATTGCCCAGCCATAGGTTCTGTTACGACCACTACCTGGTCGTAAGAACTTCTTTTGATCGTATCTTTGGCATTAAGAATCCAAATCAATCGATTCTTGTTGCTACATTCTTTATAAATCAGTACCTTGCTTCGGTAAGATTTTTTAAATTTTTTGGAGAAAGTTTGCTGTTGAGTCTTTGTATTTTATTTGTTCTTATTGGTTGCTTTTCGCCTTCTCGTTAGGATCCGAAGAGCACATCGACAATATTGTCGACCCTCAGCAACATCCTGACCCACAACAAGCAGGCAAGCAGTTTGATCATGTTAATCCTATTATTTTACAAGTCTAATATATTGATTTCCAACTCGTATGTATGCATTGCTATTTTGTTGTTAAATTATGGCTAGTATCCTATAGTTGCATAATCTGTAGGACTCGTTTATCCTCTACTACCATGAGCTTAGGTGATTTGCTGTGGTCGGAGTCCGATGGAGGGACTTGGATCACTTAGTAGCTTCCGATTGGAAAATGCTTAGCCATGCTCAGTTCGGTAGCTTTGGGCGGCCACCGGCTTAGTCGATGGTCTTGATCACACAAAAACTATTATTCTTCCATTATGTCCAGCACTTTGTGCGTTGTTAATTTTGCAAATCAAAAACTGAAAAATGAAAACGGATTTGGACTTGGGCATAATGGTATGTTGGTGTGGTGTTTTTGGGTGTGATCGGAATGGTGCCCAAGTCATCAAGGACCGAACATCTTGTTACACTAAACCAAGCACTATTGCGTACTAACCACATGAGGGATATATGGGACCCCTCTTGACTTAGTACTTTGGCGTGTGTTATCTCCGAGTCACAGGAGGAAAAGTTTTGTGTGTGTGTTGCGTGAAACATGCGATGTGTTCTTGTGTTTGTGTTGGGTGTGCGGTGGTGGGGATTGCCGGGAAGGTTCTCCACCTCGAGGCGCATGCATTGTCCAAGGCTTTACCCGTGATGGGTAGTTGTCCGAGGTCGGGCCACGACCCGACACAACGTATGGGTTTCCATCCATACAGGCGACTCGGGTTAATACATAATATTGGAAACGTCTCGTAGGACTTAGCCGTCTTGCAGCATACCAAAGGGAGTGTGCTTAATCATGTGGCAAAAAAGGCGGTCCGACATGTGGGTAAGTTGGTACACCTGCGCAGGATAAAACTATTCAATAGCCTCGCCCTAGGTTATGGACACGCTTGGGGAGGTCTTCCAAGAGTTAGACTACAACCTTTGTTTTCAAAATTAAAACTTGACATGGTTGGTATGAATGGGTAATTCATACTATTGTTGTGGTGACTATTGGGTTAGTCACTTCTAGGTTGTTGTTGTCTTCTATCTACTGCTAGTATTATTGTCCTTTCGGTTATTCGAACATTAAAAACTGATTTGTTAAATTGCTTTCAATCTATTACATTATTGCAAATGGAAACTTGCCTTATGCTAAAATGAAACATACAGCCTCCACTTCAATGAGCTTGCATGTAGTATATGTACAGGTTTGTTACTCCACCTGTAAGTCTTGCGAGTACATTCAAAGTACTCACCGGCTTTTGCCGGCTGCTTTTGTTTGCAGGGGAAGGAGGTGAGCCCCAAGGGCCTCACTTTTGTGAGATGTGCTTCGGGTTTGGCGACTAGCTTGGCGGTCCGGTCGGTTGCCTTGTGGGTTAAGGGCAAACTGGTCGGCTCTTTTGCTTACAGCCATCTTATGGCACTTTTGCTTCCGCTAATCAATTTCTATATGTATATGTCGTTTGGCCGGTCGGCCTCTCGTTTGTAAATTGCTACCTTCTATTTATGTTATATTTTAGATTGATGTCTATGCTTCGGTTCTATGTGGATGAATGGAATTGATGCATGAATTTTGTAAAGATGTGTGTATACTGCATTCTGGGAAGTATACATGTCTCGAGTCTCAGATTATCTGCTTTGTGATGCTAGGACCGAATGGATGGTTAAGCATCACAAGCCGGATAAACCGGGGTCTCACATTCAACACAAACCATCAAGAGCCCTAGCCTCCACCTCAACTCCCCTAAAGACAATTAGGGTTTTGAAACATAAAAAGGCGAGAGAGAAGGGTGCAGCCACCACCTCCTCCTATTTATAGTGGAGGCCTAGAACTCCTAGGGTTTGACTCAATTGGGCTCCCGTTAAGGCCCACTAACAAACGGGTCACACACGCACGCTTCGCAAAGCGCCGTCTTTAACCTTTTGACCTAAACAGCTTCACCATGCGTCATGGATTTGCCAATAGGTCACCCTTGTCCATCTTGTGTCACGCTTGAGTCGTTGACCTCACCCGGCATCGTTGATCGTTCTGGACCTCAACTCTCCAAGTCTAGTCCCGATTCTCCTCGCCGTTGACCGTCGTTGACCACCAAGCTACCTGCATAACCACAGACAAGCAAACACGTATTCGGGAACAAGTTCTTCACAACTTGACCCATGTTAGTCAAAACATGCATCATGCAAACCATATGCCACGATACCAATGACTTTGACCTAACAAAACAACATCGCCACGGTTGTCCGATGTTCAAGTAAAACCGGTCGGACCGCTCGGTGAGCGGTCGGACCGCCTTGGCGGTCGGACCGCTCCTCGTGAGCGGGCGGACCGCCTTGGGACTTAGCGAAATTCAAGCCACGAAATTCAAACCTTCGAAACTTTAAACCAATAGAACTTTTCTTGGAGACTCCAAAATCATGAGACCAAGTGCATTGGGATCCTCACTTGCCTACAACACCTATTTTTGGCCCACTGCTTTGACCACTTTGGTCACCGCCGGTCTGACCGCCCCACATGGCCGGTCCGACCGATTTGGGACCGGTCGGACCGCCATGCAAGGACCGGTCGGACCGCCCCTGTCCAGTAAGCCTGTAACTTTGTCGAAAATACGTGAAACGACAAACCGTAAACGCCATTGCCAATTGTCACATCATCCTAAGATCTGGAACATATCCCCATGAAATCCACAAACTTAGAGATAGTTTGATGATCCAGACGATCTCATGGGGACTGCTTATCAGAAATGACATGATCCTCAAGATTTGACACCCTGGTAGAAGCTTAGGAAGAGTTGGGTAATCTCCAAAGCTTCTTGTAATCAAAAATTAAAAAATACAAAAATGAATCTACTGCATTGCACTTCATGCATACTCCTTCTTATGCTTCTTTCTTCATTCTGCATTTGTTATCTCTGGATGAAAGGAAGGCGTGATTCCTTGATGACTCCATTGTCAAAGGGGGAGAAGATATATCATTATTGTACAAAGGGGGAGAATATATATAAAAATGATAAAAAGGGGGAAAATTGGAGAATTTGAAATTTTTTGAAATCTGAGGATCATAGTGAGGGGTAGTTTTTGAATTGCATTCTTATTGACTTATTGACTTTTCTGAACTTGAATTGCATTTATTTATCCTCACAATGATCATAGGTCAATTGAACAATTGCTCTTCCTTATGGACCTTAAGTGAGATTTTTTACTCTTTTCTAGAAATCAAAGTTTTTATGCTTTCCTTTGCCTTATCTCACATGCCTATGCTATTCTGATGCCAGCTTGGTCGTTTCCATTGCCTTTTCTTGCTTATGGACTAAGTTGTGCCTTTGTGCGAAAACAAAAGTATCTTACTTTTCAAATCTCCAAATTACATTTTCTGGATTATTGCCAATGTGTTCATCAAGGGGGAGATTGTTGATATCATGGGGATATGCTCCAGATCTTAGGATGATGTGACAATTGGCAATGGCGTTTACGGTTTGTCGTTTCACGTGTTTTCGGCAAAGTTAGCATGTTGTCAGGCTATAACCGGTCTGATCGACCAGAGTGGCCGGTCTGACCGATTCCTGACCGGTCTGACCGGCCTTGGGGTAGTCTGACCGGCGATTCTAAAGTGAGGATTTGAGTGGGCCAAAAATAGAGGTGACGCAAGAGAGGGATTCTGCTGCACTTGGTCCTATAATTTTGGAGTCTCGAATGAAAGTTCTATTGGTTTGAAATTTCGATGAGGTTTCGGTTTTGAGGTTGAAAATCGGCTAAGTCATCTTGGCGATCGGACCGGCGAGGTGGGCGGTCGCCGACGGCCCGAGGGGATCGGCCGGTTTTCACTTGGTTCGTCGCCCATCGTGGCAGCGATTCTCGGTTGTTAGGTCAAAGTCATGAGTTTCAGGACATATATGTTGCATGATGCATGTTTTGACTAACATGGGTCAAGTTGTGAAGAACTTGTTCCCAAATTCGGTTTACTTGTCTATTGTTGTGCATGTTGCTTGGTGGTCAACGATGGTCAACGGCGAGGATGATCGGGACTAGGCTTGGAGAGCTGAGGTCTAGAACGATCGACGATGCTGGGTGAGGTCAAGGTACTCAAGCATGGTGCAAGATGGACAAGGGTGACCTATTAGCTAATCCGAGGCGCAAGATGGCGCAAGGTGTAGCTAGTTAGGTCAAGGGGTGTTAAAGACGGCGTATTAAAAGGCGTGCATAAGTGTCCCGTTTGTTTTGGGTCTTAACGGGAGCCCAATAAAGTCAAACTTCTAGAAGGTCTCAGCCTCCACTATAAATAGGGGAGTGAGGTGGCTGCACCTTAGCTTCCTCTCTTTTGTAATTTTTGTAAACCCTAATTTTCTTAGGGAGAGCTTTTGTGGAGGCTAGGGTTCTTGATAGTTTGATGTGATTTTTGTGCTCTTGGATTGAGCATTATCCTCCATTGATGGAGAGGCTGTAAGCCCATATCATATCAATCAATCAAAGGAAAGTTTGATCAATGTTTTGTCTCATTGCGTTCTTTCTCTCTATTTGATGATTTTGGGTCTTTCTTTGATCCGTGAGTTTTTGCTTGGTTTCTTCATGTGATCTAGCTTGCTGTGACGTGTGGGAATCTATCTAGGATCATCTTGATCATCAATCACCCACGAGCAAGAGTTTTGACCCGGTTTTCGTTTTGACCCGGTTTTGAACCTCTCTTCAATCAAATCGAAAAGGATCGCCATTTTTCCAAGAATTATCATAATCTTCGATTGGAATAGGTTCCTGATAACATAGAGAAGGTGTTCTCCAAGTTTTATCATGTTTGGATTAGTAGATCAAAAGTTTCATCTATTTGCATCTTGTCATCGGGCTTTTTGATCTGTTCTGGAGGCCATCGGTCAGACCGGCCCCAGTCACCGGTCAGACCGGTAGGAAATCAGTCCGACCGCCAGTAACACAGCGGTCTGACCAGCAGTGTATTGAGTTGCATTAATCTTTGTTGATTTTGTCATTTTTGCTTAGGGGTTTATATTGGATTCAATATTAGTCTTCCATTTATCTCGATATTACGATCTTCATAGCTTCCATAGCTACTGGAGTGAAATTTGTGTTGAATCCATTATTTGTGAAAAATTGAGCGTGCTCCTATTCAACCCCCCCCCCCTCTAGTCGCCTTTTCGGTCCAACACGTATAACTTTGATCGGAGATCCAGACGCATTCGGCGACGTCGATGGCGGCGGCGAAGACGGTGCCTCTGCCATCTCGCTTACATGCTATCTAAATAAGTTACATACGCAATGAACTAAAATTTCATGTATTGCAAGTTGATATCCATAATATTTAAAGAAAGATACAAACATAATACCAAAAAGTAATAATGACTACTTACAATGCCATGGATTGCACTTGACAAAGAAGTCTTACTCAGCAAACAACATCAAATTCGAGGTATTTTCTTATAAATATGTCATGTTAGCATATTTATTAACAAGCACCCTTGAACAACAGCAGTAGGGTTACGCAACTCAAAGTCTAACGTTGAGCACATTTTATTCCTAGTTTCCAACAAAATGAAAATTGACAACTCTAAAGTTGCTACATGGGAGCAATCAATAACCATATATAGAAAGGACAGAATAAAATTAATAGAACAATGACAGATCAATTACCTCTACAACTCTTTCAACTTGTTCCAATAACATGACTCTAAAATGCATCAAAGTCACCAATGATATGGTTAGCCATCCCAAGATGTCCAACTCGATTACCTAGGGGTTTTTTTAACCCAAGCTCATCCCTTTCCAGCAGCATGCCAAAGAGTAGCAGTCACAGTTTTTAGGAGACACTATTCTAAATTGCACCAAGATATATCCCTTGCCATTACTTCCAGTTGCACTATGTAAAATGAATTTAGTCTCCACGAAAATGAAGCGAAGCGGATATCTGGCAAAGAACTTTCCATTCCAATGCATCAGTTATTCAGTTTCTAAACTGGAATGGCCGCCCAAATAATTTGACCCATACTACACTGAGCAGCAAGTTTTCATTCCAATGCATCAAGCCACAAGTAGCAATTTTCTACAACATGAAGCAAAGAACAGTTCAAAGCTCATATGGAAGTAACCTTTACGTAGGAGATGTCGAGGAGCCCGCGGCACTTCTTGGCGAGCAGATCGACGCCGATGTCGGGGTCGCGGAGAATGGGCATCGGGGAGGCGGGAGTCTGTGGCGTCGGTCGGGAGGCCGGGAGTACCAGGGGCGTCGGCGTCAAGGAGGCGGGGAGTACCAGGGGCATCGGGGAGGCGGGGAGAACAGCAAGGGCATCAAGGTCGGCGAGGCCGGGAGTACCAGGGGCATCAGCGTTGGGGAGGCGAGGAAGTAGCAGGTTGGCGTCGGGGAGGACGCTTCAGCCACAGGGGAGGTGAAGGGGCGCGCGAGAGTATGGAGAGTGACGAGTTAAGGGCGCTCAAACCCTAACAATTCCTCTTAAGTAAAGGAATATATATAGGGTTTCTGTGCAAAGTCGTCACAGGCAGTTCCGTAACAGAACTGTCTGTGATATGAAACTATCACAGACGGTTCCCTAATAGAACCGTCTGTGATGACTTCGCACTGAAACCGTAAACCCTCATATCACAGACGGTTCCATAACAGAACCGTCTGTGATATGAGCACATCAGAGACGGTTTCAAAACAGAACCGTCTGTGATGTGTCGTATCAAAGACGGTTCTGTTATGGAACCGTCTGTGATGACTTATCACAGATGGTTCCATAAACGAACCGTTTGTGATAACTTCCTGACACAATACCAAATCATTTGATTGTAAATTCATTTGTCTTAAAAAATTCATATATAATACAACTCAACTCCAAATCAAATGAAACCAATTTTGATACTCCACATTACAATGAAGTCCACATTGACATCAATATCAGAGATGATAAGTCCATAACATATGACAATTCCACGTTAACATCAAATTGCAATGGAATAAATATTCTTAGTTAAAATATAGCCCTTCGTGATGATCGAAGCGCATATAGCTAGCTTCTTCACTGGGTTCTTCCTCGAGCCTGATGCCGTCTCCGAAAGGTGGCAATTCGTCAAATTGATTATACTCTTCCTCATCTACGACATTCTCAACTCCGACAATCCTTCTTTTTTCCATGAAGAACTACG
Organism: Hsuehochloa calcarea; assembly: GCA_036346395.1. NCBI lineage: Eukaryota > Viridiplantae > Streptophyta > Magnoliopsida > Poales > Poaceae > Hsuehochloa > Hsuehochloa calcarea. The sequence goes on from CM070601.1 coordinate 43,940,153, forward strand.
TGACGGTTCTTATTTGCCGGGTCCGTTACATAAAAAACTTGAACAACTTGCTTTGCGAGTACGAATGGTTCGTCCTTATATCCGACACGTTTGAGGTCAACAGTAGTAACGCCGTACTTGTCGACCTTCACGCGCTGCGGAAGTTTAACCCAATGGCATCGAAACAGGGGGATCTTGAAAAGTACGTAGTCGAGCTCCCAGGTCTCCTCTACGAACCCATAGTAGGAGTTGAACCCACGTGCCCCGGCGGTATTGAACTACTCGTGAAACGCATCTATGCGGACACCGCTGTTCTGGACTGTGCTCCTCCTATCCTGAGCTGCCATATAAAATGTGTACCGATTTATGTCGTATCCTTGCCATGTCACAATTGCAAATTTTGGTCCTTTCGCCAACCATAGCAGCGTATCATCACTTGATGACCTCCCTGTGAATCGCACCTTTAACCATTCGTTGAACCGACGGTTGTGCTCTCTCGTGATCCAAACCTCCGACCGGTTTAGATTCTGTTGGCGTACAATGTCTTTTGTGCTCGTCGATGTACGGGAACACTTGGGTCATGTGTTGCAAGACCGTCAAATGGGTTTGCGCGTACGTATCTAGATCGGGATTGATTGCTTTCCTTCCGATGGTCCCGATACCCTCCAGTCTCCCCTCATGACGATATAGAGGCACACCTATCGGTTCCACCTCAGCCATGTAGTCGACGCAGAACTCAATGACCTCTTCGGTTGCATAACCTTCGATGATGCTGCCCTCCGGCCGAGATCGATTCCGTACGTAGGACTTGAGAACTCCCATGTATCTCTCGAACGGGTACGTATGACGTAGGAACACATGGCCGTATATCTTTATCTCTTTCACAAGGTGAACAATGAGATGGACCATGATATCGAAAAATGACAGAGGAAAATACATCTCAAGATGACATAGAGTCGTCACCACCTCGGCCTGCAGAGCATCTAGTCCTTCAGGATCGATGACTTTCTGAGCAATTGAGTTAAAGAAATAACACAGCCTAAAGATTGTCACTCGGACCTTGTTCGGCAAGATACTCCTAATTGCAACAGAAAACATTTGTGTCATCAGCACATGACAATCATGAGACTTCATACCAAATAATTTCAAATCTTCCATGGAAACAAGTTTCTTAATATTGGCGGAGTAACCGGACGGAACTATCACACCATGCAAGCTTTCGTACTGTTCATATCTCTCGGCCTTGGACAAAGTGTAGCAAGTTGGGGGAGGTACGTTCGTCCTTTATCGGTCTCTTTTGGTGCTAACTCGGTCCTTATGTTCATATCAACCAAGTCACGCCGTGCGTTAACACCATCCTTTGTTTTGCCACTAATATTCAGTAAGAGACCAATCAAGCTATCACATACATTCTTCTCCACGTGCATAACATCGATGCAGTGGTGAACTTCTAAGTGCTCCCAATAAGGTAAATCCCAAAAAATTAAACGCTTCTTCCAAATGTTTTTCTGACGGGTCCTTAATTTACGTTCCTTCCCAAACACAACATCGATATCCTTAACCATATCATAGACCTCTTTAACTCTAAAAGCCCTTGGAGCTGAACCGTCCTCCTTATTTTTGTCGAATTATTTCTTCATCTTGCGGTATGGGTGGGAAGGAACCTACGGTGACGCATATACACAGTTTTGCGCGAGTTGTTCAGGCATACACTCTTGGTACCATCTAAGCAGTGCGGACATGTTTTGGCTCCTTTTGTACTGAACCCCGACAGGTTATCAAGGGCGGAAAAATCATTGATGGTGCAGAACAACATGGCGCGTAAAGTGAAGTTCTCTCCTTTGTACGCATCTCATACTTGTACCCCTTCATTCCACAGTGTCACAAGATCTTCCGGCAATGGTGCTAGGTACACATCAATATCGTTCCTAGGTTGTTTCGACCCTTGGATAAGTAGTGACATCAAAATGTACTTTCGCTTTATACACAGCCAAGGAGGAAGGTTCTAAATATGTAGATTCACGGGCTAGGTGCTATGTCGGTTGCTCATATGATAAATTAGAGTATCACAGACGGTCCGTGGTTAGAACCGTCTGTGATACTTCACAGACGGTTCTGACCACGAACGATCTGTATCACAGACGGTTTCAAAGAACCGTCTGTGATGAGACGTATTCTATGGCCTGTTTTATAGTAGTGATAGTTCTACTGCAACACAAATTAGGTGTTATACAAAAGAAAATGTGTTGCAAAGTTGCAACACCCTTTTTTATTTGTAACAACATATGTTATCAAAATATAGTTAACACATGTTAGCAACATATAATTGATTTATTGCAACATAGCTAACACATTTTAATATTTTTCTCTGGATTTCGCACCATTCAATGAGAATTTAGAAAACATACAATTTTGGCAATCATACAACTCAAAAAACAAATCATATCAATAATCAAAGATAGCTGCAATACATAGATCAAATTCAAATTATGCAAAATACATAAACCTGAAATATGATATTTCTGATAAGCACAACAGTACATGTGCAGTACATCATACAGAGTACATGCAATTTCTGAATTATGAACATTCTAATATAGCCACGGCAACACAATCAATCGATGTCTAATCGAGTAAAGCTTGGCAAACATATGAAAATACTCCAACCCCTTCTACCACAATACTAGTCTAGCTTTAACATGTACAAAACATCAACGCAAAAGAAGTCTCACATAATGAAATCATCATGCTATCGTCATTTGCAAAATAAGGACGATCACTCCATCAACAAACAATAACTTCAATGACCCTAATGTTTTGGACTCAAAAGAAATTCGGAAGTCAATAACCGAAACCATATATACTTTGCATTTAACCTATGCATTTGTACGTAAATGGAGATCGCAACCCAAACATGATATAAGCGTCAAATAGCTAAACAAGACAAGTAGGTAGACTATCCTTTGATTTCACCTTTCATACAGCACAAGAAAGTCTCAACACGCATTGCAGGTGTGAGACCCCGGTTTATCTGGCTTGTAATGCTTAACCATCCATTCGGTCCTAGCATCACAAAGCAGATATTCCGAGACTCGAGACATGTATACTTCTCAGAGTGCAGTATACACACCTCATCACAAAATTTATGTATCAATACCATTCATCCACATAGAACCAAAACACGTAATGTAATGTAAGTATTAATAATATTAAACCGAGTCATTACAAAAGAGAGGCCAACTGGCCAACAATAAAAGAGACAACAATAATTAAACAGCGGAAGCAAAAGTGCCATAAGATGGCTACAACAAAAGAGCCAATCAGTGTGCCTTTAACCCACAAGGCAACCGACCGGACCGCCAAGCTTGTCGTCAAACCCGAAGCACATCTCACAAAAGTGAGGCCCTTGGGGCTCACCTTCTTCCCTCAGAACAAAAGCAAATAAGCAAAAGCCGGTGAGTACTTTGAATGTACTGCAAGACTTACATGTGGAATAACAAACTGTATATATACTACATGCAAGCTTAATCAATGTAGGTCAGTAGGTTTCATTTTAGCATAAAGCAAGTTTTCATTTGCAATAATATAATAGATTGAAAGCAATTTAACAAATCTGTTTTTAATGTTCAAATAAGCGCAAAAGACAACAATATAACAGTAGATAGAAAACAACAACAATCCTGGAAGTGACTAAACCATTAGTCACCACAACAATAGCATGAATTACCCATTCATGTCAACCATGTCAAATTTTAATTTTAAAAGGTTGTAGTCTAACTCTTGCAAAACCTAACCAAGCGTGTCCATAACCTAGGACGAGGCTATTCGAATAGTTTTATCCCTGCAGGGTGTACCATTTTACCCATATGTCAGACCGCCTTTTTGCCAAGCTATTAAGCACACTTCCTTAGGTATGCCGGCACGGCTAAGTCCTACGAGACCTTTCCAATATTGTGAATTATTCACGAGCCGCCCGTATGGATAGAAACCCATACGTTGTGTCGGAGTCATCGTAAAGCCTCGGTCAACTACCCTTCCCGGGTAAAGCCTTGGACAACTACGACGCTCCTCGAGGTGGAGAGCCTACCCGGAATCTCCACCACCGCACACCCAACACAAGAACACCGAGAACACATATCATGTTTCACACAACACACACAACCCCATCCTGCGACTCGGAGATAACCCACGCCAAAGTACTAAGTCAAGAGGGGTCCCATATAACCCTCATGTGGTTAGTACGCAAAAATACTTGGAGAGTGTGACACAAGATGTTCGGTCCTTGTTGACTTAGGCAAGACAACCACAAACCCAATAACCCACCATCCGACCACTTGCCCAAGTCCAAATCAGTTTTCCATTTTTCAGATTTTGACTTTACAAAATAACAAAGCACAAGTGCTAGACATAATGGAATAATATTTAGATGTGTGATCAAGATCATCTACTACAATCGATGATCGCCCAGTACTACCGAAGTTAAGCATTTCTAAGCAATTTCAAATCGAAATCTACTAAGTGACAAGAGTCCATCCATCGAACTCAAATCACAGCAAATAACCTAGGCTCATGGTAGTAGAGGATAAACAATTCCTACAGATTATGCAACTACAGGATACTAACCATAATTTAACAACAAAGTAGCAATGCATACATACAAGTTGAAATCAATATATTAGACTTGAAAAATAATGGGATTAACATGATCAAACTGCTTGTCTGCTTGTTGTGGGTCAAGATGTTGCTGGGGATCACTCTCGGTATCAATGAGCTCTTCGGATCCTATCGAAAGAACCAAACAGAACCAATAAGGCAAAAGAAACCGAAAAGATCCAACAGCCAACTTCAACAAAAAGCTCTCAAATTTTTACAGTAGAAAGAGCATGATTTTTATGAACTAATGCAACAAGAACCAATTGATTTGGATTCTTAATGCAAAAGATATGGCCAAAACAATTTTGCTCAGCTTTTATAAATCAAAAATGCTACTATTCATTAGCAAAATATTCTGGAGCTATACTGAGTTTGGAAACATTTTTAAATTAAAGTCTAGTTAAAAACATAACCAACAAAATTTGAATCAACCGAAAAGGATTTAAAATGAATTAGTTATGCATTTTACAAGTTATCATATTTTTCAGTTGATAAATAAATCCTCTCGGGAAATTCAGAAATTAGAAATGACGTGGCCGAACCTGGGACGTCGATCTTGGATCCAACGGCCCAAGCCCCGGGATAACGCGCGCACGCGGGATTCACAAACCCTAAACGCTCACCGTTGGATCTGGATCCAACGGTTCACGTGGATCAGGACGTCCGGGCGGTCCGAACGTTCACACGCATAGGAGCCGTTGATCTTGGATCCAACGATCCACACGGATCGAACCTTTCGGACGGTCCGAACGTTCACTCGAATCGGGACCGTTGATCTTGGATCCAACGGTCCAAGTTCCGGCGCTGACGCGCGCGCGCGCGGCCGCGAAACCCTAAACGTCAACCGTTGGATCTGGATCCAACGGTTCACGTTGAATCGAGCGCCGGGTCAATCGAACGCGCCACGCGACGCGAACCGCCGATCCGAGATCTAACGGCCAAGATCGATTGACAACGAAAGCTCGCGATTTTCATCCGACGACAAAGACAGAAGCTTACTCCGCGAATGCGCGACTCGAGCTAAAGCGAGCAATCAAAGGCTACCAAAGACGCACAATAACGTTGCGCACTGCCGGTACCAACCATACCTCGGATGGAGGACTGAGAGCGGCGCAAGAACGGCGACAGCGGCGCTAAGCACTGATATGACGACAATGCGATACCGCGGCGCCGAAGGCTAACTAAAGGTTGCTAGAGCATCTATGAACTGCTATGAAGCTACTGAAGCGATGAATTGGCAAATGGAGGACTTACCCGAGCTGGAGACGAAATTGAAAGTTTTTACCGAATTGGGAAACCGAATTGATTCGCTCTCTGTTTGTCAAAAGCAAAATTGACAGAGGGTTAATACTCTTCGAGATGCTAAGCAACCGAGGAAGCAAAGATTTTGAAAGAGAAGGCGGAGCACCACTTTCACCGAAGGACTCGAAGCTTCAACAATGGCGGCCGAGAGCAATTTTTACGATTGAGCTCACTCAGTGCACTAGAAGCGATGCTGGAGCTCAAAGGTGTTTAAAAGAGGATAAGGAAGCCACTGGAGGAGTCTTATAGGCCGAGAAGCAAGGAAGAAGCAACGGGAGGGAAAATGGTGAAGCACGGTGCTAAGGTCTACCGAGAGCGACAAGCGGTGTAATGTTAGGGCGATTTACGACTATGGAGGCGACGGACGGGAGCAATAATGCCGAGAGCCGTTGGTAAAAGGTAGAAGGGACGACGACCGCCACGCCTCAAATTTTCACCAACTACAGATTGACCATGGCGAGCGCGAGCGAGGAAGACGAAAGAGGACACCGCTGGATCTTAATCGGACTACCGAATAGAACGTTGATTACAACGATTGAACGCTCACTTAATCCTGGACCGTTGATTTGGATCCTACGGTTCACGTTGCGCGAGGCGTTCGGATGGTCCGAACGTTCACACTATCGTGGGCCGCTGATTTAGAATCCAACGGCTCAAGTGGACCGATCGCGCTTGATTCGGTCCCGAACGTCCACTCGAATCGCGGGCCGCTCGATGCCGATCCAACGACGCTGCCTTCCGCGCCGAACGATCGAGCCGCGTTTAGTTGATGGACCAAATCAAGTGGCTCGAGCCCAGTCCGATCCGAACCCGAGGAACAGTGAAAACCTGTTAGGGTTTGAATTTGAAAACGATTTTTTTGAGGAATTATTTGGGATAGCAAACAAACTCCAAAAATTATGAAATTTTAATCGAGCTTCTTGTGTAAGAAGGAACCTTATATAAAATTTTCAGAGACTTTTATGCAATCGCATTTTCTCTAAAAATTCCGAAGGCTATTTTAGAGTTTGACTAATGTTTGACTTGTCTCAAAATTATCAAATAATTTCAAAATTATGAAATAATTCGAGGTGTTAAACATCACTCCTAGGTCCAATGAAAATTATTTCCAAAGGTTGGGCACAAGATTTTCATGAAGGAGATTTGTGTTGGTGTCCAAATGGCAATTTGATTTTTGATTTCACATAATTCCTTTACAAAAATTATAGAACTGATTACAAAAATCAAGATCAGAGAAAAAGTTTTAATTTCTCCCCATTTTCATTACATTTAAAACACAAATCCATTTTTGGAATATTACAGCAGGCTAAGGCCAAGAGGGAACTTCATATCAGCTTCCAACTAGGACTAATCAATTGGATTGTTAACTATAATTCGTTACACTTGGCCTACTTGTATAACGTAGACACACAATATCTAATTTAACTACAAAACTTTTTTTATATTTTGGTTCCATGCACAGATGCACTTGTTTGTGAGTTGTGACAACAAACATAGCTTGCAAGGAGCAAGGAAACAGCCCTAATGGACACAACAAAACCTTATGGTTTGTGGTTGGCCTCCAGCTTGTCTCATTAGATCTGCAGTTCTGCACACACATACAAGATTGTCCCTATTAAGCTCTCATAACACTATCTAGTTGTACTAATCATAGTTTGCACTTTGCATAATCTTGCTTTTTCTCTCTCTTACTACGATCCTATAACAACAGAAGTAGTAATAAAAAGGAAAGTGTAAACACATTATGGTATTATTTGTTTGTGGCTTACTCTGGCTTCAATACATCTACAATGGTTAATGAGCCTCACCCGGTCATCTTCACGAACCCTTACATCACGGAGAGCAAAAAGTTCCTCATCGCTCTTTGTATTATCAAAATATTTTGACTTTAAATATATCTTGAAACCCTGCCGTTTTCTCGAAGTAGTTGGCATAAGGCCCATAACCCAGTCCTTAACACTTTCATCCACCTCGAAGAACTACTTTATGCAAAAAGAGGCATAATTTCATCAGTCAGCGCAAAACAAAACAAAAACAAGTCTAAGTATGCCCATTGATAAAAAAACATGTCAGCTATCAAATTAACTAGAAAAACATGTCAGCTACCAAATTAACTAGAAAAAAAAACTATGGAATTGCCAAATTGGTATAACATAGCAGCCAGTAAAGCACCCAAAATATAGGTACTAAGGTGCAGAAGTTGTCGGCGCCCCGGGTATCACATAACCCCGAGACCCTCTGTGCATACCAAACTAGTCCCATGATCAGTAGCTAGCTCGCACAGTTGTAACAATGATGTTATCATAACCATTCAACAACGAACTAATGAAGCAAACAAAGTAATATTAGTTAACAAAGAAAGGACCTTATGGTCAAGTTCTTACAAAAGTCGCCTCACGTGGCTTAGCAACAACAGAGTATCCGCGTGGAAATCTCAAAATACGTGGAGCCCAATGACATGCCCACAGCAATCGAGTGGAGGACGTGACCTAGTTCGCAAGTCTTCAAGTAGCCTTCCTCATAGTACGCAACTCGTCCCGATTCTTCTCACTGACCGATCAACAAAGGGCATAAAACCGTGAGTACATAAAGTACTCAGCAAGTCGTAGAGAAATGTATGCACCTAGTATTCATGTCAGGCTTAAGCAAGGATGGCTTTATGGTTAATTTGCAGAAAGCAAGTTTAACAATAAAATACAATAATTAGATTGCAAAGCAGGATTTTAAAAGAATAATACATAGATAGCCAAGTTCTTTTGAAACAAACAAAGAACATCCGCTCACTTCCCAACCATTCCAACCAAACCTTTCCATCGAACCAAACCACATTTTTGAAAATGCTACCCTTTGCGCGAAATCACTGTGCATGTCCGTGAATCGGGACACGGCTATTCGAATAGATTTTAACACTCTGCAGAGGTTGTACACTTTACCCACAAGACACGAATTCTCTAGTTTGTTTGGCATCCGTCGATACCACCGCCACTTCCTTAGGTGAGCAGCCTAGAGCACGTGACAAGGCCTTTACAAAGTTCCATTTTGCCTCGGTTACGCCTCGCTAAGGTTTCGCCATCACGACCCCTCTTGCGCCAATAATCACCACAACAGTAACCGACTCAAAACTTCCCTAATTAGTTGGCGGTCCGTCCCATACCGGACTTGTGGTTGCACGAGGTGGCCCAGATCAATGACTTGCAAAGTTAAATCCTTAGTTGGCTGCTCAGACAAGATCTTCCACATCCCAATGTGCATCACACACCCACCTTAACTCCCTACCACAAGCCCGAGCATAAATCATTTTTGTTCATTCCCGACCAAATGGCAATCCCTACCATGGCTCAACACATTTTAATTACAGTGGCATCACACCACAATTCCATAGTTCCATTAGTCAAATTTCATTCATCATGAACATGTGATCGAAAGTCTCGCGGGTAACTAAGGCAAGACTAAGCAATACTACGTTCCCAAGTTGGTATACAATCATGTCCAACTAGTAATAACCAACCTAAGGTGTCCAAGGATATATGTCAATCAAGGAGACATTTCATTTTCAATTCATCAAGGAGGCATAATGGCAATTTGGTAATTATCTACTCCCAAAACCATTTTTAATAAAACTAGCCATGCATGATAATTTAAAACAATATACATTTGTAAAATGGGTTCAACATGGTCAAAGGACTACGACTTGCCTTCGTTGACGAGGAGCGGGTCTTCGGTTGTCGGGTCGAAGAAATCTTAGAAATGCCTAATCTACACGTGCGAGAATAGCAACAATAAATAAAAAAACACCAAATGAACTCCAAAAATTACAAAACCGTAACCAAATGAAAGGGGCTGAATTTAGATGAATATAGAAATTTGGATCACCCAAATCGGAGTTCGGATGCGAAAGTTATGGACGAATGAAGTTGGAAATCACATGAAATGATAGAATTAGGGTTTTCTAGATTTTTGGATATTTTCGGATTTATTTTTCAACGGGAAATCCCGAATTAAACAGTCAGCGACCACATGGCGCCAAATGGGCTGCCACGTGAGCAAATCCGCCTACGTGGCGCTGACGTGGCGCCACGCGGCCGGCCACATCGGCTCGGGAGAGAGGGAGAGAGAGAGAGAGAGAGAGAGGGGGTGGCCAAGGCAGCGAGACCGAGCCGAGGGAAGGAAGCTTCGGCGGGGAGGAGCAAGACCGACGACCAGCGGCAAGGAAGGTGATGGAGAGATCACCGGCGTCGGAGGGGCCGAGGAGGCGCAAATGGCGACAATGCAGAATCGGCCAAGTCGGGGAAGAGGAAACAGGAGGCAGGAGGTGAGAGGAGGAAGGAAGGGCGGGAAAGGAGAAGAGAAGGAGGCGGGGCGAGCGAGCTTTAGGAGGTGGAGGAGGGTCACGGGGGGGCGGGGAGGGGCGGCGGCGGCGGCGGAGTCGCTGCAGAGCTCGGACAAGACGCCGCTGGGACGAGCGAAAGGGAACGGAGCGAGGCCGAGGCGCGGACTTCCGGACGCGGGACAACGGCGCGACCGAGGCGAAGCGCGAATCGCATGGCAGCGCGCGCCGCGAGCGAGAGAGATGGAGGAAGGCGTGGAGAAGGAGGAATTGGGCGGCGAGATGCGCCGTCCGATTTGATCGGACGGTGGGGAGCGGCGGCGCGCGAGACGCGAGATGAGCGGGAAGAGATCGGACGAGTGGCGAGAGGAGACGCGCCGATCGAGAGCCAACGGATGAAGATCCAATGGCCGGAGCGACCGAGCGCGGCGGCGGTGGACGCGGCCGGCGGCGGAATGAGCCGCGGCATGAGGCAAGCGGGCGTGGGGAGAATGATGATGGGCGAAGAGATTCGCCCACGCACAAACGAAGGGATTTTTCGGATTTTGATTTTCGTAAATACAAATAATTAAAAAGGCTTTTTAGAAAATAGCAAATAGAGTCCAAAAATTCTAGAAAAATTCACAGAAATTCCTTGAATTATTCTGGACTTAATAAAAATACTTTCAGCTTTAATTTTTCTTTTTATTTTGCAAATAAAATAAATTTTAATTTTGGGTAAAATGAAAACCATTTCTAAAACCCAATAAATCCAAGAAAACACTTAAAATAATAATTTTAATTTTAAATACCAGAAAACTCAATTAAACCAACTTTAATTTAATTTTAGTTTGATTAATTCATATTAACTGCAATTGACTCTGAAATTCCAAATTAAGCTTTTGGCAAATAGAAGCAAATGGTTCTCTTTTTTAAAAATTTTTTTGAACATCTCTGAAAAAGCGGGACGCTACAGAAGTACAGATGCCTAAATTCAACAAATAAGACTTTCTTACCATTTCTCCAACTGGCAGTTAGGTTTGCAGCTGTGGTTAAAAAAGGGTCAAGCATTTCCTCTGAAAGTTACATCTATTACAAAGTCCTTGTTGACTTTACACATGTAGAAATTCTTATCTCCACACTGTTTCATGTTCTGAAGCCTTTCTTCACATGTCACATCATCTATAACTGGAATGAGGTGTTAATGGCAAAGAATTAAACGAAGGTATATGATTTAGAAAATAAAAAAGGAGTATATTGGCTAGCACCAATCAAGACTTGCCTTCAATAGTACCGATATTTCAAATCAAAAAGATAATTAAAGTATGCTACTTCAATTGTATACTTGAAAAAGAAACTAGGTTTTGATTTCAAACAAATAATGCAACCAATTCTCAAGTTAAAAGCAACATGCACAGGAAAACATATCAGAAATCAGAGTGTGTTACACAATTAAGTCAGAATTGTGTTATTGAATAAAACGAAAGTGGCTCACAGAAAATCATAAGGAAGGTAACAACAAGAGCCATTTCCTCCGGTGCACACTACAAACCAATGGAAATTGGAAATAAAGCCTAGAAAAATCTTTAATAAGTTGAGTGGATCCACAAAATGAGGGCATGATCTCTGCTTTGTCCCAGTGCTTCAATTTTCTCATATCTTTATTGCAATGACAGTAAGGCCACATAACATTAGTTTCATTTTCATCAGCCAAAAAAGGTCCAGGGCACAGATAAAAGAAGGGCCAAATACAATGTACAGCAATGTGCAATTCATCAACTCGCGAGATTGTTACAATATGCCAAGAACCACAAACCACAACATAGAAGAAAAAGAACATATGGAAGCAACTAACAAGTTACTGTATCGAGTGTTACAGAAGTAGGCACAGAGGGAGTCACTTTATGCCTACGGATAGCTTACTCCTTTACACTATAAATTATAAATCATATGTAACATTAAACTATGCTAACACTACGACCATTCGCCTAAGCAAGTATACCTTGGCATTTGAAATTACGGCATATTGTCGTGTGAATAATGATTTTACCATATGTAAATTGGACACTAAGCTAAAATGGATCTAAATTTATTCTAGAAATTAACTTAATAGTAGCTCATCTTGAAAACAAGAACCGATTGTTAGTAAGCTTCTGGATATCTATAGCAAGCACCTGTGAAATAGGTTAATCAGGAAAGCTAACCGGTATGGAAAGGGAACACTTATTGTCCTACCAATGAAAGAAACTGGGCAGCATCAGTTTGTCTGTCAAGTTCCTTTAACCATAGTACAATAATTTAAGAAATTTCACACAGATAGGGGAGCAGCTATAATTAAGCCCACAAGAGCATAGACAAGAACCAATAAGTAGAGGTTGGAAGCAAACCAAAGAATGAATCTCAAATACCTTCTCCAACAAACTATATCACAAAATCATCTTTCTCAATGGTTTCCAGTGCTATAGCACCCCATCCACAATCTTGTGTCTACAGAAGAATTTCAGGCAGTTATTTGCTACACCAAAATCTCTTAATAATAGGTAGATTACCAAAGCAAAACAATAATTAACAAGATGTCCTAAATGAAAAGAAAACATAGAAGATCTTATATTGTTGGAGCACTTAGGCTTGTTTAGGCATGAAATTCCTAATATAAACATAAAATAATTCTTAGCAATGGGAGTAGGAAAAACAGTCATGAAATAAAGGAATGTGTTGACATTGTAGAAAAATATTCTAAGTGTTGTATGAATATCACCAAGCCAATTAAAACCTTGAATTGCCTTTTGAAAAGACCAGCAGAAGTAAGTAGTTAATGGCAAGCCTTACCTTAACAATTTCAATCCATTTCTCTCTACGGAATGGTTTGTTAGTGCACTTATCTGAGCAATGGCAAGCCCGAGAGCAGCTAATCAATGCAGACCTGTAAGAATTATCTTATCTTTCTGTCAGTAATTTTAACATTTCATGGAAAAATTGTACAGCAGACATCAGAGATGCACCAATTGGAGTATAAGAATCTAAAAGTTCCTTCTCTAATGATATGTATTTTGATGAAACACGACTGGTCAAAAGACTATACGTAGAGTATAAGCAAATCTCCGACAAGCATGCACACAAGAAATGGAATCGGTAGCCTGTGCCTGCATGAGCAACTTATTTTACAGGTCAAAGCAGGGCCACAATCAGTGCATCAACCTTCAATGGCATCACTGTCACCTTTGTTCTTGAAAAGATAATCATCTTAGCTCATTAAGAAAATGGCAGTTTCTGGAGTACCAAAGTTAAAAATGGACAAACATGAACTCCTTGGACAAAACGGACAAACACGTGGAGATGGCACCGAATCTAAGCGGGGGGCGTTAGATCCAGATGGAGGGAGGCGACACCAATTTTGTGTTTTTTTGGAGCAGTAGATGGGTTGCGACGGCAGGGCAGGGGCTTGCGGACACAGCGATGAAGTGGTGTTGTGAAGGGGGGAGAGGAAGGGATGGCGGCGTCAGGAGCTAGAGCGGCGGGGCTGGTGTGCTGCAGAGACACCACAATAGGAATGAGCTATAGTAGCGGATGGACAGAGAGGGAGGAACCGGCGGAGAGAGGGAGAGGGGAGGCACCGACGGCAGCGGATGGACGGAGAGGGAGGCACTGGTAGAGGGAGGCACTACGGGAGGGGCGGCTGCTTGGATTAGATGCGAGCTGGTGGATTTGGGAAGGGGTTCAGGGAGGGGAGAAAATGAATGGAGATGGGCCTCCCTCGGTTCGTTGGATTCAGGGGCGGGGTGAAAATGAATGGAGATGGGTGAGGGTTGACCATGAGGCCCTCCTTTATCCTATTTTTTTCGTGGATTTGGGCCAAGTAATTACATCCGGAAGGAATAAGATGCCTTGGTGTAATATTAGAAATGATATCCTTTGTTTGGAACAAAAACATAGTTGTTTGGTTGGTTGTGGGGTTGGATGCAAACGTCAGGTCCTCCTGGGTTCGAGCATTATTGACTCTGCAAAATAATTGTTTGTCATTTATTTCATTTCACAAATTTTAAAAAATATTTTTTTATTTATTAATAAAAGAATGAACACAAAATCAAAACAAATGGAGTGGTATATAACTTATAAGCCAAACAAATATGTTTCTTCGATATTGAACTCTTATTTGTCATGTATCGTTGATCTTAAACTAGACTGTCTGTAATATTATAAAAAAACAATAGATGTTCCAATGTAATAACTTATATAGTCACTCTACATTGGATGCAACTGCCATGGTGAGATAATCGATAACCACATTCTGATGGCATGCATAATCCTTTCTAATAAAAACAAATAAACAGATTAGTAGAATTAGAACAACGAAGTATCTTAGCCCATTGTTCCTACTACTGTAATTATCAATTTATTTTTATTAGTACTATAACATTAGGTGGTAATTAAATGGGTCATAAAATTTATTCAATGACCTAGCAACACGTCTATTAAGTGTTGTAATGTACACTACAAAGTGTTGTAACATATTAGTAGCTGAGTATGTTTGAACTTTCTACACTTGGGTCGTAGCAACATGGGAATATGTGTTGTAGTTGAGTTTTTCTACAACACATGCTATATGTGTTGCGAAGTGTGTGTTAGAATAGAATGGTCCTATTGTAGTGTCAAAAGTTTATTGGGCGTCGCTTTAGATTTTACTGCCATGTCTCGACGTATTGCGTGCGTAACCGCTAGGGATCTATGGCCCATAACTGTTGGTATGGGCCACGCAGCTCACTGGAAGCACGCGCATGCTGGCGTGTAGACTAGATATTCTACGCTCAGCTACAGAATATTTTGTGTGTTTGTGTGTTTGTATGTATATATATATATTATCATAGAATAGTTATTCTATGGCTAAGCATAGAATAGTTATTCTATGCCTAGCCAGCCCACCGTGAATGTCCCAGGCCTGGTGTGACGTGTGCACGCCCAAATCCCATACGATTGGCCCATCAAACACAATCGTCGGGCTATAATAGTCGATTCACGCAGAACTCGATTCAACGGTAAATGTTAGAAGTCGTAACAGTAATTTGTGTGTCCCTTTTACTACACATTTTTGGGAATGCAGCTATTTTGAGCTCGTACGTCTTACAGTAAAACATAACGATGTGCATAGTAATCGTCTCCCATTTTTACCGCCACACCATACTTGTGGGCAAGCTAGATTTTTTGTGACAATAAAGTGATTATGCTAAGGATAGTAAACTTTAGATATATTCATGGTAATTGCATTACGTTGTTTTACTGTGTAGTTCCAACACAGTAAATGGGCATTTGTAGAATAGTAAAAGTGAACGTTTCTACGAGTAAATATGTAAGACTTGTTTTCACTGGTAGTTTAATGCTGACATTTTGTTATACTGGGACCATATATAGAAGCCAGTAAGATAAAACACGTTATTTAGTAACCATGTTCAATATAGACACTAACTACAAGTCCAAAATGGTTTTTTTTTCATTTTTTTTATTCATATATGGTCAAACAGTGTGGCCATACACTTCTTACAAAATATTAAAAAAAAAGTATAATCCTAATAGATTAAAAAAAAAGTAGAATCTAGTGCTGAGGTACACTACTATCTCCATCTTCAATTCTTCCCCGCTGACATCGTCGGCATCGGAGGGTTCGGAATCAGCATAGGTACCCCGAAACACATCCACCTATTGACGCGCTCGTTGGAGACTAGCCCAAAGATGCTCCAACTCAAGGACCAAGTCGAAATACGCCCAAAGGCTCTCTTCCCTTACTTGAGGTGTCTTGGCTTGGTCAACCCGCTCGCCCGCCGTCTCGATGTAGCTGTCAAAGTGATGGTAATCCTCTTGGAGACGTATAATGTAGTTCTGGAGGGCCACGTCAATGGCAAGGTTAGCTCACCGGAAGAAAGAGACCCCCTGAAAGACACGGCAGAAGAGGTTGTCAATATGATGGAAGGTGGACATCATGTGCCCCGGCATAACCTCGGGTGGAGGAGAGAGGACACTATTGACACAGTATCCTTCCGCAGCATTCACCAGCGTACAGACGGAGAGGTGCTCATGAAGCTACTAGCAAGGTATAGTGCAGAACCTATCAAAAGACATTGACAGGGAATAAAGGACATCTTTCGATACCTCCAAGGAAGTAAAGATCTTGGTCTGTTCTATAGAAAGAACCAAAACCTAACTATGACTGGCTATGCAGATGCTGAGTACCTGTCAGACTCGTATACAACTAAGTCGTAAAGAGGCTATGTATTCCTATATGGTGGAACTACAATTTTATGAAAATCGTCTAAGCAAAGTCTTGTATCTACTTCAATGAACCACTCGGAAATCATAGTACTGTACAAGGCCTCACGACAATATTCCTAGCTTCGACAGATGATTCACCACATCCAGCAGTCATGTGGATTGAATACCGCGTAAACCCCACTATTATCTATGAAGATAATGCAGGTTGTGTTGCACAAGTGCAGATGAGTTATGTGAAGAGTCATCTCACAAAGCATATCAACGCCAAGTTCTTCTATACTCATGAATTACAAAAGATGGACGAAATTAAGGTATTGCATACTAAGTCATGTGAAAATATTAAAGATTTATTCACTAAATCACTTCCAGCGTCTAACTTTGAAAGATGCATAGGTGGAATTGGAATGATGAGGCTTAGAGAGGTGCATAATTCAGGGGGAGAATCTTCACGAATTCATTATTAAAGCTTGATCACGAAGATTGAGTGCCCAAAGAACAAATCCTAGAGATTAAATGAAATTGGGTGGATTGTACTCTTTTTTCCTTGACAAGTTTTCGTGAAGTTTCCCAGTTAAGGTTTTTAACGAGGCAATTTGTGCAACATAGCGGAACACATGTCATGTACTTTTTCTCTAAATTTTTCTCACTGAGTTTTTATAGAGTTTTGACGAGACTTGAACATGTCGGATGAGTGCCCAAGGGGGAGTGTTAAGAAACCGGACTCAGGACCAGAGAGTTCTGACCCAGGTGGACTCTTCATCTATCCAGTTGCCTATTTAAAGGAGTGGGGACCCTCAACATTGTGTACAGTTTGGAGAAGAGTAATAAAGAGAAACTTGAAGTTCCTTTATATCTCTGTGTTTAATCTATTATTTTATTTTTATATTTTTGTATTATTCTTATGATTCTGAGTTTGTCTACGAAGTAATCGCTCGAACGCGACGATTCCTCAGCAGAAACCAGCATTGCTTAGTCCATGGAATTGCCTTTCGCCGAAAGCATAACGAGAGACGTTTTGCGCTGCATCCAGAGCAGGACACTGACCGGTATCCGATGCAAATACGAACCCCTACATGATTTACCGGCAATCTGTTGCATATTCGTGATATCAAAAACTTAGTGCTGGTGTGTGACACACATGATCGCATGCCTATTGGCCTATATGCAAAATCAACGAACCTCTCCGCTTTACGCCATTAGCATTGGACAGCTTCTCTTTTCTTCTCTCTACATTTCCTAGTCCGTTAATTGATATGGCATTTCTTCCGCTCTACGTTGCCGTGATTCATAGCATTGCTTTCATCAATCCTAGTCACGTCGGAGTGCAAGTAATCTATGGTACGTATTTGCTTGTTTGTGTCGTTTCAGTTAGCATCCAAGTTTCTAGCTGCATCATCCAGTTTTGGTGAGAGAAACGTACGATTGCTTGCAAAAGGATTGAAATGCTGTCTAGATAGCGTAACCTCCTTGTCTAATGAACTGACAACTTCTATTGAACTGTAAATTAAAAATTAAAATGAACCATTTTCAGAGTTTCCTTTTAACATTCCAATTTTCAGAGTCTTTCTGAAGTTTTAAAAACTAAAATAAACCATTTGAAACTTATTGAATTAATTAAAGTCTAAATTGAAATTGTAGAAAATAAAAATATTTTATATGATTAAAATAAACTTTAATTAAATTCAAAATTATTTTATTCAATCTATTCAGCTTCCAATGATTTTTGTGGTATTTTCTTGAATTTTCCTAATTTATTTTATTTTTTGATTTTCTTTTCTTTTTCTCCTTGTTCTTTCTTTTCTTCTTCTCTTTCTTCTTCCTCAGGCTTTCTTTGCTTTTCTTCTCTATCATCCCGACACCAATCAGTGCCATCCCCGCCGCATGTCCGGCGCATCACCCACGCTAGCGTACTCGTGCTCGCACCGCCCACTGCCTTTCCCGCCGTGCCGCACGCTTGCAAGTGCCCTGTCCCGCGTAGCCCGCCGCGCCCGTGCATGCTCTGCGTCGTGCACACCACTCCTCCCTCGGCTTAGCCTATAAAAGGCTTGCCCGAAGCTCCTCTACCCCTTCCCACCTCCTCTTCTTCCCCCTTTTTCCCTCTAGAGGCGCGCCCCCACCCCTTCCCCACTACTACAGAAAAATTCTTCACAAACAGTTCAAAAATATCATCACAGACGGTTTCGTGAGCCGTCTGAGTTTATGGGTCAGTAATGATATGAGGTCATCATAGACGTTTTTTGAACCTTATCACAGATGGTTCTTATTCAGAACCGTCTGTGGTAGTCTATTTTCATAGACAGTTCTAAACAAGAACCGTCTGTAATAGTAACTATCACGGACGGTTCTTATTTAGAACTGTGTGTGATAGTTTTTTCTATTGCAAAATATTAGATTTTAAGCAAAACTAATCAATTGCTGGACAATAGTTTCCATATGCAACCTCTAGCAAGACAACTAAAATCCAATTAAAATTCTGATGGCAAACACATTGTAGAGAATACCTATTTAGCAAAAGGGAAACCAAAAGGTTTCACAACGTCCCCTCCGAATGAGAAAAAAGAATAAAATTACAAAGTTAAACTAGCTAGAAACCTTCTGTGCCTCCAAGCTCCTAAAGAACTCATCGGCTTCTTGGATTGGTTTTGTGAGCTCCTCTATGTATCTCACCGGCATATCACAAACTATTCTTGCATGTCGTCCAAATTTGACTCAAGCTCGTCGGCAAGGAAAAGGAGAGACGACCGAAAACCTCCGGCGGCGCTCCGACCTTAGGTAACACAAAATTAAGATCATTTTTTACCAACATTAAATCACAAAAGTACAAATAAAATAAGAATCATCAAACATCCAATAAAATGTGTATGTTTTAGGGATATACACGTACCTTCTGGCAGTCTACCTCCTGCGGCAAACAAGGAGCTCATGCGCGTCCCTCCTCCTCCTCCTCGTCTGTCACATCCCTATTTTTAATAAATAGAATTATTATGCATCTCATAAGTATGTATGTCATTTCTAAAATATTTGCACAAAATATTGTATTTGAAAAACTTCAAATCAAAGTTCAACGCACAACTCAAATATGAAGCTCCAAAATAAAACTAAGATAAGTGCTTATAAAGTTCTTTGGAAAATAATTTATTTAAATATTATACTATTTATCATTAATAAATATATATTTTCCCAAATTTATAGAACTTATTTCACTCTTATAAAAATTCAAATCCCTTTCTAAATGGCCCTGCAATTTTGAATTAAAATTAAGCAAATAAGTCATGAACAGTGAGGTTTAAAATTTATATCAGTACTAGGTCATCTCAGGAATCTCTCTGATTAATTTCATAATTTTCAAAACTTATTTTCTATATTTAGTATCTCGGTCAAAGTAGGATCAATAGGATTCCAATCAGTCAAATGGCCGCACTATTCCTCAGACCCCAACTGCACTCGACTGCACCCAAACAGTAGCGTCTTGATTCGATGGAGCCACCTAGCTGCACCACGCCGCACCTGACTCCGGCTCACTCCACTCCGAGTCACTGACGTGCCGGGCCCACACGTCAGACCCGTCCCTTAGTTCGTGCTGGTGCCACGCAGAATCACTGTGCTACGCAGTCGAGCACTCTCTGCCCCGCGCAACTTCACACCATGGATTCACCACCTCCATCCACCACTCCTGGAGCTTCCCCGCTTGACGGCGCCTTCTCTCCGTCACTTTTCCAAGGATAATACCCCCTCGGCACATTTCTTCTCCCTCACTTCTCCTCCTATTGACCGAGGAGAGGGAAGCTCGCTCTAGCTCCGCTCTAGAGTAAGCTTCCAACCTATGCATCCTCTCTCATATACGTTCAATGCTGGTTCTATTTTGGCTAATGCCGGACCATGGTTTTGTTTGTAGATTCCGAAACGACGTCGAGCTCTTTGCTTCTCCAGAGCGAGGACAGAGCTTCACCGCTGTGGCTATACTTGCCATCCTCACCTCGGGTGAGTTTTTTTCTCAGCCTTGCATGTCACCATGTGCCATTTGGCATACGAATGACTTCCCCTCAAACAATTTTTGCAATCATCCGCAGGAGCTCACAAATTTTGAAGTTTCCTTTTGTCGACCGAAGAACCCTATTCTTCTTCTCCGACGCAGGCCGGTAAGGCAATACCTAATTACCTCCTGTTTCATCATCTTAGTACCACCCTTGAGCTCCTCCGATAACCTTTGACTTCTCTCCATCTCCAGGTCATCCTCTCCTCGTGAAGCCGCAGCGCCGCCTTCACCTTCTTCATTGCCGGTCAACACTAGAGCTCCTCGGAACCCCTCCTAGCTCCAGGTAGCATCCTTAGACTTCGTAGAAGCCGTGGCACAACCGCTTACCCTTGCCTGGCACCGCCGTGGCTGGATTCACTGGCAAGGCACCGGTGAGCGTAGGTCGTTGTTGTCGGACCGACTGACAACACTATAGCTAGGTCATTAATTGCTGAGTCACTTACACGTGGGACAGTGCACAGAAATGATGCTTTAAATAACGGTTTAAATGAGAGATTGATATGTGGACCAGAGTCTTTAAGTGCACAGTCGTGGACCCTGTGAAACGACTCGTAGACTCGCGGTCCACGCACTATTTCGTGGACCGAGTCACTCACATGAGGGTCCCACCTGTCGGTTAGATTTTAATTCAGAAATTAAAATGGAAAATGGCACTATTCATTGGACCCCACTAGTCAACGTCTACGGCTAGCACAACATTCGGTGAGAAAAGTATAAAATGCATTTATAAATTCTGAAATGAATTATTGTTGCAATAAAAAATTATTTAACTTAAAAAATGCATAACTAATTCATTTTAACTCCAAATCCAATGAAACCAATTTTGATAATTTTCATTTTTAGTGAACTTTAAATTGAAATAGGTTTCAAATATGTATCTGTCCTAGAACATATAGTTTTTGTAACATGATCTATAACTAAATTATTTTTACACTAGATAATGCTGAGAACTTTGAAAATTCATAACTAATTCATATGAACTCCTAAAGAGATGAACCAAGTTATTTTGGTCATATAATATCATTATATATCCATCCATATAATCCTTATCTCCACCACTGCTCTACAAATTTTTGCAAAAAAAACCTATTTTTGGATGAACAGTGGCCGATATGATTTTTCTAGCATTTTCCTGAAAACTGGTTTTCAAACTACTATAACTCTTACATACTAAATATAAATAAAATAATTATTTAGCATAAATTCATCATCTAGCTATTGTAGAAATTTCATGCATTTTTTAACACTTTGAATTTTTTTGTCTTTTTTCGATGTTTATTCATGTCGTATTTATATAGATTCCGAAGTAATCGACGTAGACTTCTACGCTACTGAAAGTGAACAACTTGAATACCAGCAAGGCATGTATTATTTGAACTTTCTTTTCGCATCATGTTGATCCTACTTTTTGATAAGTAGTATTTTGAAATGCAATGTTAATTGTTTGCATGCTATTTTGATATGTCAATATTTTTGAATTTTGGACTGTTTTGGCCCTGTACCGTACCGAAATTCCCGTTCTAGCCCCATTACGTGCGAAATCCCCGACGGCAGCAGGTGGCTGCCCCCGCCACCTGTCCAATTTTTTTTTTTGAAAAATCTAATTAATAATATTTTTTCGATGAATTTTTAAATATATTAAATGAGCTCAAAAAAATATGAAAATTTTTATGGAGCCTCCTGGAATAGTGTTCTTGGTTGTGTAATTTTTTCGAATTTTTATCAATTTTTATTTTCTCTGCATAATTCTTTGAAATCAAATATTTGTAAGAATTTTCTAATATAGAAACTGAGCTCCAAACATTATGAAATATTATTGTAAGACTCCCTACGCAGAGGACTTGATTGTGTAAATTTTATGTAATTTTATATGCTCCAAAATTATCTCGACAAATTCAGGGTCTAGGTCTGGAAATTAGGACGAGACGTTTCGGAAATTAGGGTTTCATGATTTCATGTGACTTGAAATGTGTGAAGTTTACTACCACAACATGACTACTCTTGGTCGCTATGGTTCTTGATCATATTTTCGAAGATGCTGAGAACTTAACTGAAGGTGCTGAGAACGTTGTGATTACGAATATGCCCTAAAACATAGAAGAATCGATGTCGATATGAATAGTTATTTCTGGGATTCCACCGGAAGAGGCATACTTGCAATATAGTATTGTTTTGATGGCTCAGCGGAGGCACAGAACCAGAACTACATTGCAGTCCGCGGACAGAAGCACGTTACATGTGGTCACATAGTATGATGGTTCGGCTAATTGCTTTAGTCATGCACGCTACTACTACGGTACATTGCGACACAAGCCTCCAGACTATGTAAGCACGCATGCCTTTAGGGGATAGTAAAAATATGGCAAGGTGAGGGGATTACTACGGAATGGCCCGACCTCTCACGTGGGACCGGGCCATTTGCCCTTCCTTCCGAGCTCGGCGTTGTACTCCTCGCCGCGCCTCAGCCTCGGCCGCGATTTCTCGCTTTTCTCGCTCCTCTCGCGTGCCTCGCGCCCTACTCCTGCGTCTCGAGATGTGCCCGTCTCGGCCGATACACTCGTTGTGCTCCTCGATTCGACGCTCATCCTCCCGGATCTCGCGTCCCCTTTCGGCATTCCACTCCTCGAAGTCGAGCTGCCACTGGTCATGTGGGTGGATCTCTAGGTCGATCCACTTGCGGAAGCCACACAGAGGCTCCGGGGACTACGGGTAGATGGGAGAGATTGTAAGTGCATATTCGAAAAAGAGTGATGCGTGTCGACGATCAAATCGTCGATCTTATGAATATATGAAAGAAAAGAGGAAAATGATGCTCATCTTCTAGAAAGTAATGAGGCTGCTCTTTATTGCTATGAACTGGCTATTACAATGAGTGTATGTAACCTAGACTAAAGACTAATTCAAGAATACAATGCTCTTCCGAGAGTGTCTCCCAAATGATCTTCAATGCTGGTCGGAATGAACTTGCTAAGAAATGAAGATATAGATTATATTTCGCAATACGTGTTCGTGCTCTAGTCCGACCGCAATGAGGATCATAAGAAAAGGGTCGTCACTAGGAAGCTCCTTCTAGTGGGCAAAAGTGCGGTCGGGATAGTCAGAGGAGTAGTTGGGACGTCGTACTTTGCATAGTGCGGTCATTTCGGTCTGAAAAGCTAACGAGGCAGAGCGTTGTCACGTCGTACTTTGCAGTCACGGTCATTTCGTCTGAAAAGTCGGCGGCGAGTGTTGTCACGTCGTACTTTGAAGAGTATGGTCATTTCGGTCTGAAAAGCTGGCGAGGTAGTGTGGTGTCACGTCCTACTTTGCAGAGTGCGGTCATTTCGGTCCGAAAAGCTGGCGAGACAGTGTGTTGTCACGTCCTACTTTGTAGAGTGCGGTAATTTCGGTCTGAAAATTTGGAATGTATGATTTCGAAATTAGGGTTTCATTAATTCACACACAAAGTATTCATAACAGAATTAGACAGATGCATACATCATTGCAAAGGAGTACAACAACATCGCAAAGACATACATCACGTAGTGTAGGGATGCATAGATAAAGAGTCGATATTACAATCTTACTAGAATTGAACTTCTACTTGGCAAGAACAAGAAATAATAGAAGCAAAACTGCTAAACTAGTTATGTTAGTTAATTTCTGAAGCATTTTCTCAACCCTTTCCATCCTTTCATCCAGTCTTTTAAGAACATTATCTATATTTTCCATTGGTTCATCAGAGGGTCGTGGCACTTGTCGAAATGCAGCAACACCGCGGGTGTCTTCTTGCAAGGCAGCAATTTGCATTGCAATGTCTCGAACCTTTGGCACTGCTTCATCTGCCCACAGCCAGAACCGACATGTTGTGTTCTGTAAAGAGAATTGAAACTGCAAGTGAAAAAATATACTATCTCGAAAGAAGTTCATTGGGGATGATCAGGCACAAGTTACCGTAAGATTTGAACACTTCATGAACACTCGGGATGGATTGGTTGGCGTATGGGAGGTGAACACATTCACCGGATCCCTACAACGAGGGCAAACCAAGTGCTGCCGTAGTGTTTCTAATTGCCTGCTCACTCGGAAGTTTGACGAGGCCGTAGACATCTCTCAGATAGGCAAACCAAGGCTAACCAAGACTTGAAGAAAGGAGAAGAGGAAGTGAAGAGTGAGGGAATAGCACCAAAACATCCATATATATAGCATGCGGGTAAATTTCAATTGGGTTGAACAAAATTGGCGTCCATGAGGCAATGGGCCGAGGAGGTATCGCGAGCGACATTGCATTACGTCTTTACGGTTTAGTAAGTTAAATTCGGAGGTAGAGTTGTGGGCACTCCCGCATTGGGACCGAACGTCGTCGTCAATGAGCCCAACCATTCGTCTCATGCGCGGCGAGTCGAAGTCGGTGTGTGGAGTGGGAACCAAAATCGCTTCCACCGTTCTATGTTGAATGGAAACAACATATGCCCATTTTTTGCAATAGAAAAAACTATCACAGACGGTTCGGACAAGAACCGCTGCGTGATAATTACTATCACAGATGATTCTTGTTCGAACCGTTTATAAAATAGACTATCATAGACGGTTCGAACAAGAACCGCTCTGTGCTAACTATTTTCACTGAATGTTCAAAACCGTATGTGATGACCTCATGTCATCATAGACACATAAAGTCAAGCGGTTCACAAAATCGCCTGTGATGACGATTATGAACCGTCTGTGATGATATTTTTGTAGTAGTGGATTGACTCGAACTTAAACTAAAATCTCTTCCAATCCAAGAGATTGGTTCTAATACCTTTCTATCCAAATAAGCTCTTAATGGGTTAGGTTCGGGAACCAAAATCGCTCCCACTAGCATAAAACAAGCCCAAAACCATAAGATAGCACCACATATCTTGGAGCGGATCGATGGCTAAAAATCAATCAAACATAAGATATTTTCAAAGACGGATAAACAACAATAATGTAATCTTATTTTTTAAAAAGATATTTTACGCCATCGATAAGTAGCAATAATGTAATCGCATTAAGAGGGCCAAAGAGTAGCGCGATACATGCGAATGCGATGAGGTACATCGATTGCTCCGAGGGCACGCCTTTATTAGAGAGACAAAACAACCAAATCTAAAACATGCAATAACAACCATGCATTCTGGAGAAGGAAGCAACCGGACGGGGGCCGAGAGAGACACACACAGATAAACGTACGTCGAAACAACAGATGAAAAACAAAATGGCGCCGGTCGCGGGATCGCCCCGCACCGGCAGATACATATGGGCGGTAATACGACTTGGTGCATAAGACCACGTCGTCGCAAAGAACTCCCACAGATGAGACCGACCGGGTGTATACAGTCAGTGGTGATAAGCACGGGTATGTTAGGATCGATCGATCGATCGAGTTCATTTTGTTGAGGCTAGCTAGCAGTTGTATCTCCACTGTTTACAAACAAGAGTTAGTGGTCGTCTATCTTCTTTACCTTTTTCGGCGTCTGTTGGGTCGACGAGTAAAGCACCAACAGTTCAGATCGTGCCGCTGAGTATAATAACGATTGACAGTCTGACATAATTGGACTATAATTTTTTAAATTTGCAGCAAAGTATGAGCATTAAACTAGTCTATTATATATTAAGATATAATTATGTGAGGTAGTAAGATGACCAATGCATGCACACACATTATATATTAGTATAAAATTATGTGAGGTAGTAAGATGACCAACGCATGCACACACATTATATATTAAGATAAAATTATGTGAGGTAGTAGGAGGACCAACGCATGCACACACATTATATATTAAGATAAAATTATGTGAGGTAGTAAGATGACCAACGCATGCACACACAGACGTTGAAAACAAGACGGTAAGTGGCGGTGAGGGTGCTGGGCCGGCGTCGTCGCGGATTTATTCCGTGCACTTGGGAATTCTGAACTCTTCATCCAAGTCAAACTACTACCAGTCTGTGCAAACGTAACGAGGAGGATCCTCGGACAATCTACTGCTAATAAATTAGAGTTGGTGGTCGTATATCTTCTTTACCCTTTTCGGCGTTTGTTGGATCGCATGAGTAAAGCATCGACAGCTCGGATCGTGTCGCTGAGTATAATAACGATTGACAGTCCGACATAATTGGGCTATGATTTTTTTTAATTTACAGCAAAGTACGAGCATTAAACTAGTCTATTATATATTAAGATAGAATTATGTGAGGCAGTAAGATGACCAACACAGGCAATAGCCAGCAGCTATCTTATTGATCCCCGATGGGTGTTACAAATCTTACAATAAAGAGAGCCTACGGAGCGTGGCGTAGTCGACGTCGCTAGCTTATATTGCTCCCCAAGAGTAGTCGTGTTGTGGTAGTAAACTTCACACATTTCAAGTCACATGAAATCATGAAACCCTAATTTCCGAAACGTCTCGTCCTAATTTCCAGACCTAGACCCTGAATTTGTCGAGATAATTTTGGAGCATATAAAATTACGTAAAATTTACACAATCAAGTCCTCTG
The DNA here is from genome assembly GCA_036346395.1 of Hsuehochloa calcarea. NCBI lineage: Eukaryota > Viridiplantae > Streptophyta > Magnoliopsida > Poales > Poaceae > Hsuehochloa > Hsuehochloa calcarea. The sequence goes on from CM070601.1 coordinate 43,967,194, forward strand.
CGTAGGGAGTCTTACAAAAAAATTTCATAATGTTTGGAGCTCAGTTTCTATATTAGAAAATTCTTACAAATATTTGACTTCAAAGAATTATGCAGAGAAAATAAAAATTGATAAAAATTCGAAAAAATTACACAACCAAGAACACTATTCCAGGAGGCTCCATAAAAAATTTCATATTTTTTGAGCTCATTTAATATATTTAAAAATTCATCGAAAAAATATTATTAATTAGATTTTTCAAAAAAAAAAAATTAGGCAGTGGCGGGGCGACCACTCACTTGCCGTCGAGACAAGGCAGTGAGCCTGCAAGACGGTCGCCTTTCGCCTTGCCGCTACACGACGGCAGTCGTCTGGGGCTAAAAATGGAATTTCGCACGTAATGGGGCTAGAACGGGAATTTCGGTACGGTACAGGGCCAAAACAGTCCAAAATTCAATATTTTTGTGATGTGTAGTTAGTTATGTCCTACTCTTGATGTTGTCCTTGTTAAATCCCAGTACATATATTCTTAAGGATTTTACCATGGCTTGAAATCACTAACACTCTGATTTTATCGTAGAGTTAGTGATTTCAGGTAGTCATGGTATGATTTTACCACGATTACTTGAAATCACTAACACTCTGATTTTACTATAGCTGAAATCAATAACACTCTGATTTCAAGCCATGGTAAAATCAGACGGTATTTAATACAACCCGTCTTTGATGATGACGCGGAGTCACAAACGGTTTGTATTGAAAATCGTCTGTGAAGTATCACAGACGGTTCTGGTTCTTGTTCAGAACTATTTGTGATACTTCACATACGGTTTTTAATACGAACCGTTTGTGATATTACTTCTTCACAAACGGTTTTTAGTGCATCCAGTAACACAGACGGTCGCTAAACCAAAACCATCGGTTATTGTATTTAATACATACGGTTTTAGTCAACTATCTGTGATGAGGTGTCCAGTATTAGCCTTTTTGTAGCAGTTCCCTTTTCTTCCCCAACTCCGACCGTGCCGCCTCGTCGTCGATCTCCCTCTCTGGTCAACCATTTGCCAAGCCGAATGCGTCATGGTGTGTTGGTCCTCCTCCCATTCCCCGATTCTCCCCTTGTAGGACCGTAAAGGCGACTAGGGGGGTGAATAGGCGCTTTCTCAACTTTCTCGCCTAAATCAAATACAACACGAACTTTACTCCTTTAGCTATGAAAGCTAAGAAGATCGAGAAGCGCCGCGGGGAAGCCTTGTGTTGGATTTGATAAACCCTCAACCACACGACACAAATGGAGAAAAGAACTCACTGCTACGACACGGCATGCTTGGCGGTCGACCGGCTACAACGGGCGGTCTAACCGACATTCAATCGCGGTCGGACCGGCTACTAACTAGCGGTCGGACCGTTGGATATCGGTTCGACCGGCAAGATTAGCGATTCGAAAAGCGGCGGTCGGACCGCGCCAGTTGCACCCGGTCGACCGGTTTAGTCCAAGATCGAAAATCAAGTCCAACTCTAAAACGAAATTTGATCCAACTTTTGATTCAACCAATGAAACTTGACCAAATTTCGAGCACACCTCCTAATGATATTAGAGACCTATTTCTAGCGACGATCCTTCGATCCACTCCATGAGAATCGATCTCTCAAGGTTTTACAAAAGAAGTGCACAAACCCTAGAAATATGAAAATCTTGATTCAAGAGTTGCTTGTGGGGGGTTGATGATCTAGATGACTCTATGAGTATTCCCACACATCAAAGCAAGATAAAATAGGCCAAGGGACCAAGCATAAACCTTTGAATCAAGGAAGCACCAAAATCATCCAAAAGAGAGAAAAACACAAAGGGGACAATTGATCTTTCAATTAAGCATCACAAGATTGTTTGATCACACTAGATGCTTACAAAGCCTCTCCACAAAGGAGGACAAGAGCTCACACAAGGAGCACACTCACAATCTCTCCAAACCCAAGATTCTCCTCTCCTCTCCTCCAAACCCTAGAAAAAGGAAGAAGGGGCCAAATGAATGCTTAAGAGGGTTTTCCACCCCCCCCCCCCTTCTATTTATACTAGAGACCTAGGGTTTCACTTTTGGGACCCAAATACACATGGGACCCACACACACATAACTATTGAAGCAATCGCCTGCTTCACCACGTGTAGGTTGATCAGCGGTTCTCATCACGTCGCCAAGCCTCTCTTGTCCGAATCCCATCGGAACCTCCCAGAGACTCGCACCGATATCCGCACCACCTGATCCAACCAAATTGCATCAACTACCCGTTCGATCCATCTTGCCCATTCTACACCATGCTTGTGTCACACGACCTCACCCGGTATCCATGATCGTTCTGGACCTCAGCTCTGCAAGCGTAGTCCCGATCCACCTCACCGTTGACGTCGTTGACCTGCAAGCCACCTGCACAGCAATAGACAAACAAACCGTTTCCGGGAACAAGTTCTTCACAACTTGACCCACGTTAGCTCCGCAATGCAATATGCAACAATAAAGCATTGAACTCCATACATAAAACACATTCAAATCAACTCAATGCAAACTTGGCTAACCTCCAAGTCATCGGCGGTCTGACCGCCCCACAAGGCCGGTCCGACCGATTTCAGGCCGGTCGGACCGATCTCACAACGGCGGTCGGACCGCCCGAAAAGACTTAGCCAAATTTTCAGCGTGAAAATCCGAAACCTTCTGGAATTTTCAACTCAATAGAACTTTTAACTGGGAGCTCCAAAAATGATGTGACCACATCCAGGAGACTCCCCTCACTTGCCTACACAACCTATTTTTGGCTCACTCCAAAACCACTTTTCAATTTACGGTTGGACCGCCAAGATGGCGGTCGGACCTCTCCAGCGATCGACCGCCCGACACAACCGGCCGGACCGCCGTGGTCCGACAAACCTTGAGCAAACCCGAAACGCGAGATTTTGCAAACCAACAACGCCATTGCCAATTGACTCATCATCCTGAGATCGTGCACATATCCTCACGATATCCACAATCTCCCCCTTGATGAACACATTGGCAATTTTCAAGAAAATGTGGTTTTTCGAAATGAAAAGTAAAAACTTCGTCGTTTTCGCATAAAGGCACAACTTGGTCCATATGCAAGAAAAAGCCTAGGAACCGACCAAGCTGGCTTCAGAATAGTATAAGCAAGTGAGATAAGGCAGTGAAAGCACCAAAGGATTCAATTTCCAGAAAGTAGCTAAAAATCTCACTTAGGTCCAAATGAAAGACAATTGTTCTATTTTGACCTTTGATCATTGTGAGTCTTCTTCAATTGCAAATGAAATCAGGAAAAAGCAATAGAACCACGAGACTTAACTCACTATGATCACAAATTTTTAAAAGGTTCAAATTTTTATTTTATGAAGTTCTTTTATATTAAACCTTAAGTATGAAACCAAAAGCTCCAAACAGCATTTTCTTCACAATCTTTCTCCCCCTTTGACAATGAATTCATCAAGATGCATGGGAAAAAGAAAGAGCATGAAGGAATGACTTTATTTTTGAACTTTAGTAAAAAGGAGCCATGACCATTATACATGTAGACAATACAAGTATTATAACAAGCCATAAAAAGAGTAGACGCTATATTCAATCATGGCAAAACATGTACTGCAAAGCTAAAACCAAGATAGCAGTTATCTGAGATTAACAGAATTAAAACCATGAAAGGTTGCTCAATATCATAGTTTCACTAACAGCAACCACAAATGAGTCAAGCCATATCTATAAGTAAAAAGAGTCTCAAAACAAGAACTGAGGCATTTTGAGCATTAAGAGTACACTTTTGAAGCAAAACTCAAGCACTTAGCCTTTTTGAGCATTTTCCTAAAAGGATTTTTTTTGTGCTAGATCTCAAGCCTTGCCGCGACCATCTCAAGCGATAAGCTTAAAAGAATGATCTAGGTCATCCAAAACTCCCCCTGAGTTCATGCCTAGTGCAATGGCAAGCCGTCTCATGAGAAAGGATTGGTGAGATCAGTTTTTTCGCACAAAAAATCTCATTTTTCATTTGCTTGACTTAAGAAGATAAAAGCTCATTTTCATCTCAAAATAAGTTCAAGACTCAATTCAACCTATTTGACATGGCAAGAATCATAAGAGGATCACTAGAGCAAAACTAGTCACAAGATCCAACAAGACATGATTTAATTCGAATTGCTCACAGATACAAAGCTAGCAAGGCAAAAGCTAAGCTGAACAAGAAGAGCCATAAAAGAAGTCTAGCAGACTATCACTTGATATGACAAGGTATAGGATATGAAATCAAGTCATACAAGGATAATGATCAAAGCTCCACTAATTTTATTATACAATGCAAGACAAATGAATTGAAACATGCATTATGATACAATGAATGCAAAAGAACAACTTCCCCTCAAAAGCAGCCCAATAGGACTAATAACCCCTAACTCTCCCCGCAAAGCAGCAAAACGAGAAGAATCAAGAGCTTTAGTGAAAATATCTGCAAGCTGTTGCTCAGACTCTACAAAGTGAAACACAACATCACCTTTCTCAACATGGTCTCTAAGAAAATGAAATCGAATATCAATATGTTTAGTCCTGGAATGTTGCACTGGGTTTTTGGCAATATTAATTGCAGAAGTGTTGTCACAGAAAAGAGGAACACTTCTCAAAGATAACCCATAGTCTCGCAGCGTGGATAAAATCCAGAGAACCTGAGAGCAACCACTGGCAGCAGCTACATACTCGGCCTCAGCTGTGGACTGTGCAACCGAAGACTGTTTTCTAGAAGACCAAGAAACAAGAGATGTGCCCAAGAAATGACAAGTGCCAGAAGTACTCTTCCTATCCACTCTACACCCGGCAAAATCAGCATCAGAAAATGCTCGAATTGAAAGAGCAGAAGAAGAAGAATACCAGAGTCCAAAGTCAAGCGTATCTTGAAGGTACCTGAATATGCGACGTACTGCTTGACGATGAGAAGCACGAGGGGAAGCCTGAAAGCGAGCGCACAGACATACGGTGAATTGTATGTCCTACCTCGTATTTGTAAGATAGAGGAGGAGCCAATCATCAGCGGTACTCCTTCCGTCCACGGACTCTCCATCCTCATCGAGGTCCGGCCACGGTGGTTGTAGCAATGGGAGTAGACATTGGCCTACTGCTTCCCATATTGAAGCGCCGAAGAAGGTCCTTTGTATACTTACTCTGGTGAACGAAGGTGCCTTCTTTCAGTTGCTTGATTTGAAGACCAAGGAAGAATGTCAGCTCTCCCATCATGCTCATCTCGAACTCACTGCTCATAGAATCTGAAAATCTGGACACCAAAGCATGAGAAGAACCACCGAATATAATATCATCCACATAAATCTGAACCAACAAGAAATCAACGCCATGCACGAGAGTGAACAAGGTTTTATCAACCATTCCTATTTTGAAATCATTTTCAAGCAAGAAACTCTTAAGCTGTCATACCAAGCTCTAGGAGCTTGTTTCAATCCATCTGAGGCTTTAGAGAGTTTAAACACATGGTTTGGGAATTTTTGATTTTCAAAACCAGGAGGTTGCTTGACAAAAACCTCTTCTTCTATGAAACCATTCAAGAAAGTACTTTTAACATCCATTTGAAAAAGCTTGAAACCCTTGGATGTTGCAAATGCTAAGAGAATGCGAATGGCTTCCAATCTAGCTACTGGAGCAAAGGTCTCTTCAAAGTCTAAGCCTCTACACAGGAATAACCTTGAGCTACGAGTCTAGCCTTATTGCGAACAACCAATCCATCCTCACTTTGTTTATTTTTAAAAATCCATTTTGTTCCAATAACATGAGAATCAAAAGGCCGCTCAACTAAAGTCCAGACTTTGTTTCTTTCAAAATTCTCAAGCCTTCATGCATGGCATTGACCCAAGAAGCATCAGATAAAGCATGGGTGATATCTCGGGGTTCAAAAGAAGCGATAAAAGCAGAATGTGCATGAGAATCAGGAAAAATAAACGTGGAGCGAGTGACTCGCTCTTGAAGATCCCCAATCATCTGCTCAGGTGGATGTTATCGCTGAATGCGAAGAGGTGCTCCTGGTGCAGAAGTGGCCTCTACCCCATGAGTTGTGGAGGTAGGAATAGAGCCACTCAGATCGTCGGTGAAGATAGGAGGAGGTCGCCAATTTGGCCCGAGTAGTAGTAGCGGGCTCTCCACCCTCTCGAGAGGTAGGCGGAGGATGGTTTGGTTCTTCATCCTCGAGTCATCATCGACGAAGATGCTTCCTTGAATTTCAGGAACCTGTGTACCTGAAGCATCGGGTCTAGTACCAGGACTAGTCTCATCAAAAGTGACTTCGCAAGTCTCAATAATTTTGTTAGTATCAACATTAAAAACACGATAGCCACGAGAATGAGCAGGATATCCAAGAAATATGCCATCAAAACATCTAGACTCAAATTTATCAAGGTTGTCATGTTTAAGAATGAAGCACTTGTAACCAAAAATCTTGAAATGAGAGACTTTGGGAGAATGACCAAATCTAAGCTCATAAGAGGTCTTCCCAACCACAGATCTCAAGAAAACCCTATTGGAGATATAACAAGCAGTAGAGATCGCCTCAGCCCAAAATCTCCTAGGAGTAGAATGCTCATCTAACATGGTCCGAGCCATCTCTACAAGGGTTTTGTTCTTCCTTTCTACAACACCATTCTGCTGGGAAACTCTAGGAGAAGAAAACTGATGCTCAATTCCCTATCGGTCAAGTAAGGTAGAAAAAGAAGAATTCTTGAACTCATCCCATTGTCACTCTAATGGCTTTTAAAGCTCGGGTATATCAACAAAGAATTCTAAGGACCAAATCTCAAAATAATCCAAATGCTTCGTCCTTAGAAGCGAGAAAATAAACCCATGAATACCGGAGTAATCATCCACAACCACCAAGACAAACCATTTCCCACGGTGGATGAACTCTAGAAGGACCAATCAGATCTAAGTGAAGAAGGCATCACAGTCCATCAGTCATTACCAAAGTAAGAGGTGGGTGGGAAGCAGACACCATCTTACCATGTCTACTGAGGTGAGCACACAAGATCTCTAATGACCTTGACCTAGGCAAACCTCTAATCAAGTCCTTGCAATGACTCTAGACAAATGATCAAAACCTATATGCCCAAGTCTACGATGCCACAAAACAAGGTCATGAGAATCGGAGGCTACAAGACACCTAGGACGGAAATCAAGAAATATCAAATTTGCACAAAAGATCTTCTCAAATCGGAGATCTCAAAAACAAGCTCACCCGAGGAATCTAGAACACTACACTCTCCACTTTTAAACTTCACTTCTAGACCCTCATCAAGCGGTGAGAAGCAGATGGAAGATTATACGTCGACTTACTTACCAAAGCGGCGTCTTTAAGCATGAACTTGTCGTTGGCGCCACGCTGCCCTTTGCGATCCACGGTCCGGTAGAAGCATCCCCAAAGGTAATCAATTCGTTCGGATGCACGTGTGAGGAGGAGAACCATCTAGAATCTCCGGTCATATGTCGAGAACACCCGAGTCCACAAGCCATATGTCCTCCTTCCTCGCATGACGGACCTAAAAAAGCACAATCAGAAAACATCCGTGCCTCAGTACTGGGGTTAGTGATAAATGATCTAGGAATCCAGTACTGAGAAGCACGATGTCTGGGAGCAGCAGTAGAAATAGCAGAAACATGATCAGGAATAAAATCATAAGGATGCACATGAGAACCACCTAGACCTCTTCGAAACGATCTACCAAAAGATCGATACTCCCCCTGTCTAGGTGCTACCCGTGGTCTCTCCTCACGATGTCCTAATCCAACATGCTGCCTAGACCCACCAAAAGAGTCTACAAAGTTCTCTACAAATCTAGGCCTATATGTGTTGCGATAAATAGGCTGCCTAGCTCTAGAGACTACAGCTGGAGAATGGACTCCTCTAATGGATCTCAGGACGCTCATCCTCTCTTTTCTCTCAAGTTTTGCTCTCCGAAAGCAGAACTCAACAGTATGGCCTTCTTTCTTGAAGAAGGTGCAATGATACTGGACCTTTTGAGAGGTCATGCATGAATGAGTGAAAGCACCTTTCTTGCCGAAAGAGTTTGAGCAAAACCAATGGTTTGAAAACAACCCCGGATGGCTTAGGAGGTTCTAGTTCAAACAGACCATTCTTCACAACTCTAGCAATCCTAGGTGGGTTTTTCTTGGAATACTCTAGGGGATTGAAACCTAGACCACTATTTTTCACGCTCACCTTGGATTGATCAAGAATCATGTTGAGTTTCTTTTTCCCACTTGAAAACTTCTCAAGAGCACCTTGAGGTAATCATTCTCTTTAATTAAACATTCACATCTAGTGCACTTGCTAGAGTTGGATCTTTCAATTTTAGCCTTTTCTTCAAAAGTCTTATTTAAGGCTTCAATCTCAATTGTAAGCTTCGGATAATTTTCACAAGATGCAACTCTAGAGTAAACCAGCATTTCTGTCATCTCTTGCATCTTAATCCTATTATTCTTACAATGAGAGCATGTGTGACTAGCATCAATTTTTTGCAATTCTTTTAAAGAGATATCCAGTTTTAATTCTAGCAAAGCACACTTTGAGCAAGTTAAAGGAATAGCTTCTATGGCAGTCACATCAAGTGAAATGGCATCTAAGCAAGCAGAACTAGACTTGAGAGATTCTAGTTCATCGAGAGCATCTTTTAGTTGATTAGTAACAGAGGAATGAGCAGATTTCAAGCTTATCAAATCTTTAAGCAAGCTAGTGCAGGAATCACAAATATCATCAGGATTAATAGATTTAAGCCTAACAACTTCTAGGTTCAAATTATCAATCATAATGTCCTGCTTCTTAATCATTTTTACTTGCTTATGCAATTTCTGTTCAGCAAGCACCAAAGCCCTTTTCATGTCAGCAATAGAAGGGCATACCTCATCAGGATCACTAAAAGGATCCTCATCGTTGGAGTAGTCGCTGTCGTGGCTGTTCTTGGCCATGAAGCACATGCCTGTGAAGTCATGAGCCTTCTTCTTGCCACGAGAGTCACTCTCGTCGTCCTCCGTTTCCGAGTCCACATCGCTCATATTTACATTCTCAGATCGACAAAGAACTGGCTGACAAACTTGCTATAGTTTGTCTTCTTGGGTTTTGCATCCCTCTCCTGGGGATGTCTTCTTGTCTCCTTCTCCTCCTTGCCCTTTAGCTTGGGGCACCTGGGGCTAATGTGGTTTGGCTCACCACATTCGAATCACGTGATAGGTCCACTTCTCCTCCTATTCCTCACCTTGTTGTACGCTCTTGTGAATTTGGTGGATAGGAGGGCTAAGTCATCCTCGGGCAGTTTCTCAAGTTGCTCATCACTCAAAGAATGTAAAGCAGATAATGAAAAGCCAGATGAGCTACAATCAAGAGACTCAGAAGAACAACCCTTAGATTTGTCGACCACTAAGGCCATCGACTCTGTCTTGGGGAGACGCGAGATAAAATCAATCTCATGCGTCTTCAACCTCGAGTAAAGCTTATCCATGGTAACCTCACTCATGACAGTGTTGTCATTGATGGAAGTGATCTTCATTCCCCAGACCTTCACATCAAGAGCACCCAAAAGCTGGCGTGCATTTTCAGACTCAGAAAATACCAAGTCAACAGCGCGGAGATCATGAAGAATCTTAGAAAATCTTCCCCACAGCTCATCCAAAGACTCCCCAGGCCTTTGCTCGATCTTTGAGTATACTTTCTTGAGATGGTTCTGTCTCACTTCCTTGATCGCAGTGGACCCTTCGTGATAGTCACAAAGAGTCCGCGGATCTCATGAAGCGAACCGCAAGTGAGCAACACGCTCAAACTCAGATCGACTAAGGCCTTGGATCAAATAATTACGAGCCTTGCTATTGGCCTCCACATCTGGAGTGATCATATCGTCATCGGCTGGCACGACATAAGGGTTTTTCACCTTAAGCCAAATAGCGTGCCCTTGAGCCTCGATATATGCTTGCATCGAGCCTTCCAATATGCAAAGTCAACTCCATCAAAATATATGGCTTGGTTGAGTACTTGTCGATCGCCATGGCTCCAAAGACCTGTTAAGATCTATGAGAAGAGCTAACTGCTCGATACCACTTGTAGGACCGTAAAGGCGACTAGGGGGTGAATAGGCGCTTTCTCAACTTTCGCCTAAATCAAATACAACACGAACTTTACTCCTTTAGCTATGAAAGCTAAGAAGATCGATGAAGCGCGATGGAAGCGTTGTGTTGGATTTGATAAACCCTCAACCACACGACACAAATGGAGAAAAGAACTCACTGTTTCGACACAGGTATCGGGCGGTCCGACCGCCTACCACTTCGATCGGCCGACATCAATCAATCGCCGGATCGGCTACTAATCGGCGGTCGGACCGTTGGATATCGGTTCGACCCGGAGCATTAGCGATCTAAAAAGCGGCGGTCGGACCGCCGTTGCACCAATTACCGGCCGGTCGACCGGTTCACCAAGATCTTGAAAATCAAGTCCAACTCCAAAACGAAATTTGATCCAACTTTTGATTCAACCAATGAAACTTGACCAAATTTCGAGCACACCTCCTAATGATATTAGAGACCTATTTCTAACGACGATCCTTGGATCCACTCGCAGAATCGATCTCTCAAGGTTTTACAAAAGAAGTGCACAAACCCTAGAAATATGAAAATCTTGATTCAAGACTTGCTTGTGGGGGGTTGATGATCTAGATGACTCTATGAGTATTCCCACACATCAAAGCAAGATAAAATAGGCCAAGGGACCAAGCATAAACCTTTGAATCAAAGAAGCACCAAAATCATCCAAAAGAGAGAAGAACACAAAGGGGACAATTGATCTTTCAATTAAGCATCACAAGATTGTTTGATCACACTAGATGCTTACAAAGCCTCTCCACAAAGGAGGACAAGAGCTCACACAAGGAGCACACTCACAATCTCTCCAAACCCTAGATTCTCCTCTCCTCTCCTCCAAACCCTAGAAAAAGGAAGAAGGGGCCAAATGAATGCTTAAGAGGGTTTTCCATCCCCCCCTTTCTATTTATACTAGAGACCTAGGGTTTCACTTTTGGGACCCAAATACACATGGGACCCACACACATAACTATTGAAGCAATCGCTTTTTCACCACGTGTAGGTTGATCGGCGGTTCTCATCACGCCGCCAAGCCTCTCTTGTCCAATCCCATCGAACCTCCCGAGACTCGCACCGATATCCGCACCACTGATCCAACCAATTATGCATCGAACTACCCGTTAGATCCATCTTGCCCATTACGCACCATGCTTGTGTCACACGACCACCCAGATCCATGATCGTTACGGACCTCGGCTCGCAAGCGTAGTCCCGATCCACCTCACCGCTGACGTCGTTGACACGCAAGCCACCGCATAAACAATAGACAAACAAACCATTTCCGGAACAAGTTCTTCACAACTTGACCCACGTTAGCTCCATGATGCAATATGCAACAATAAAGCATTGAACTCCATACATAAAACACATTCAAATCAACTCAATGCAAACTTGGCTAACCTCCAAGTCATCGGCGGTCCGACCAGCAAGGCACAAGGCAGGTCCGACCGATTTCAGGCGGTCGGACCGATCTCACAACGGCGGTCGGACCGCCCGAAAAGACTTAGCCAAATTTTCAGTGTGAAAATCCGAAACCTTCTGGAATTTTCAACTCAATAGAACTTTTGACTGGGAGCTCCAAAAATGATGTGACCACATCTAGAGACTCACCTCACTTGCCTACACAACCTATTTTGGCTCGGCTCAAAAACCACTTTTCAATTCTGCGGTCGGACCGCCCGGCATGGCCGGTCGGACCTCCACGGCGGTCCGACCGCCTGACACAACCGGCCGCTTTGTGGTCCGACGACCTTGAAACAAACCCAAAATGCGAGATTTTGCAAACCAAAAACGCCATTGCCAATTGACTCATCATCATGAGATCGTGCACATATCCTCACGATATCCACACCCCTCCTCTCCCGCTTTCTCCTCGCCACAATCCGAGTGTTACCACTGCCGACCGAAGGTCCCTCCACCACCATTTGTGCCACTGTCAGTGAGTTTCCGGTGACATCATCTTCACCATTGGATTTGCCATGCCACGTTCTACGTGGTGCTTACCTCCTTGTCACGGAACATGCGGCCAAATATGCGCCGTCGTTGGCCACTATTTTCCATACCGCCACCTCCCCTGCCCTCCTCAGGCCCAGGGCAACCCATTTTGCCCCTTGCCGACGACAGCCACCCCTCCCCTCGCTGGCACCGCCAGCTTGCCCATGGAGCTCCCAGCCTTGCACTCTACTTCTCCTTCTTTCTCTCTATCATCTCTATGATAGTGGGCACTCCTTGTCATCCACTCCTTCCTCTCTCTCTTTCCATCTCTCACTCACTTCCATGTAGGGTACAAGTCATTGGCTATCTCTTTTCCCCTTCTCTCCCTTGGTATCACTTACTAGTGGGCCCATGTGGTCATCCTCTCAATTGCTTTGCTCTGTAAAAACAAAAATCAGCGTAGTACTTCCAGGTATACTATTTTCTTTTTCTATCTTTTCATGTTATTACAATCTTCTGGAGATTTGTTCTCCCTCATACGAACTCCGATTCTGTCGATTCTTGTTTCTAAATTCATCTAAATTCAGCCCATTTCTTTTGGTTCTAATTTTATAATTTTTTGATTTTATTTGGATTTATTGTATTTATTCACCTCATTTTATGTGCATAGATTCCGGTGTTTTTGAAGCTTTCTCGGAACCGTCTGTCGAAGCAACTCAAACCTTCAACGAAGGTAAGTCATAGACTTTTGATCATATTATACCAATTTTTACAAAAGTCTATTGTTTGATATCAACATGAATTGCTAATTTTATATTTATTGATTTTGAAAATAGTTAAATACCTATTTGACAATATGCTGCCTTGAATAATTGTGAATGACAAATATCCTTTGACACCAAAGGAGGGGTTGATATTAGTTGAAAAATAATTGTAATAACAATAAGGTATCATAAATATACTTAGTCATGCTTTAGTTGTACGATAGGTTCCCTCACAATGATTGATCATGAAAATTTAACTTAATGAAATATGGAATTGTGACGTGGCCACTGTTATTAAAATTTATTTTGTCACAGCAAGGGTCGTCATTTGGCCGGGTTGAACAAAAATAGTTTCATAGTCGGGCGAGTGATCGTGTAGTAAACTTGGTGGACAAGGCACAGTGCGCGAGGTACAGTGCGTGAGGCACAGTGTAGGGTACGGGAGGCACATTCGGTAAGGTAGTCTCGCCTGAGTAGTCACTAAAGACTTAATTTTATGCGCCATTAATCCGGGTCATACCATACAATCACATATCTAGGATGGGGTGGATATGGCTGAATAATTAGCAATGTTTTGATTTAGTTCTGTTTGGGTTGTTGATTTAGCGCAAGAGGGGGCCGGATGGCGAATCCTTAGTGCAGAACTGGGTCAAAACATAACTTTGTAAAAACCTTGTGATAATCACTTAGTTGCACGCATACGGAAGTGTGTTATGGTCGACATATTAAGTTGATTATCTCTTATGGGTCAAGATGTACAACCTCTGCAGAGTGTTAAAAAACTATTCGAATAGCCGTGTCCTCGGTTATGGACAGTGCTTAGTGATTTCACACGAGGGGTAGAATTTTCATAAAATGTTCGGATGGTTGGTTGGGAATTTAGTCAGATCTGGTTGATGGTTGAAAAGTGAACGGGTCATTCACTAGTTGTATCAAAGTACTTGTTTACTTATGTATTTAAATCTTTTAAATTGTGCTTTCCAATCTATTTACTGTTAATATTGCTTTCTACAAAATAGCCATAAAGCTATTCTTGTTCAAGCCTTGTATAAATACTATTTGCATATATTTCCCTACGACTTACTAAGTACTTTATGAACCCATGGCTTTGCGCTATTGTTGATCAGTCGTCGAGAGGAAGAACGGAACACCAAGTTCTACGAGGAGTAATTCGAAGACTATGCGAACTAGGCCATGTTCTCTACTCGATTGCCTGTGGGCACGTTGGATGGCTACCACGAGTTGTTTTATTACACTGCAAGTTTATTCTTTTGCTTAAGCCTTGCGTGGCGAACTCTATAAAACTTGAACATAAGGTCCATTGCTACTAAGTATTATTAATTTGTCTGCTTCTTAGATATTTTGTTGTGTGGATATGATTGTCATCGATGTTGTCACAATGTGAACTAGCTACTGATCACAGGACTAGTCACAATATACGGAGGGCTCGGATTCAGAGATCTGGGATTTCGACAGAGATAGTATTAGAGCTATATCGATCGATTGTATGACGCAACCATAGTTAGCATAGTCGTTTTAGTCAAAACAAATTAAAACATATTTTATAAATCAAACCAACCAATTAACATGAATAATTCTTCTTCTCTTGTCTTATTCTAATCTTTTCTCATCTTATTCTAATCTTTTCTCATATCTTTTTCAGGTTCTTACCTCTTATTTTTTTTGAAATCTGTTTTCGAATTTAAATGGACTTTCTCACGTCAGTAATCTCTATAGGATCAAGTTTTCATGATCAAAGCGATGGATGCCCTCGAAGTTTCAAGAAACAGTTGGTATTCTTTTTCTGTCTGTTTGGGAAAAGGAGTTTTATTTTTACAACTCAAGTAAAAATACCTTTCCTCACCAAGTCAAATTCTGATCAAAAGAAAAACCAGTCGAAAACACTCAATCTTCGACCATGATGCTACGACATATTTTCCAAGTAAGTCATTTTCACTTGAAGTTGGGGGACTAGATGATGAGGATCTAATAATCCTCAATTAATTAAACTATTTATCAGTAATATTTGTTTTGTATAATATTATCTTTATACAACATTCAAAGGTACCCTCATTATCAATGATGAGGGAGATTATAAGCACTTAGTGGTCGTAAGCTATTCTACAACCACCCTGTATGATTGTAGGTCATCCTACTATCATCTTGGGGTCGTAATATCTTCTACGACCACATACTGATCGTAGGTTCTACTATGATCATCTCATGGTTATAAGGCTTACTGATGAGGACATCCCTCTTATGGATACAACCGTGCCTACACACACAACTCGTCCACAATAAGTGTTACAAGGATCACTTACTCGTGCTCACCAACTTAATTGCCAAGTGAATTTGTTCTTAGGTTTATATATTACTAAGAATAAACCTCTACCTAATGCAAGTAATTTAATTGTGCTTAGGAACATGGGAAAGGACGAAGGAGGGGCATGTGGAGTCATGGACATGCATGGAAGGCATAATGGAGGTCACCACGTCACTTTGGGTCTGAGTCAAGTAAGAGTTCGAGTTGGGCTCGTCCTGGATTCACATTCGGACTGTCACGATAGTACTAAGTTTAAACAGCCGTAACTTCTTCATAGGGACTCCGTTTGGGACGTTCTCAGACTTTATGGAAAGCTTATCAAGTATACTTTCCAACGGATCTAACCTCATCTTCAAATTCCATACGATCTGACCACAATCGTCAAAACAGTCCGCGTCTATTTCTGAGCCCAAGTCAAAAGGGTGTTGCGCCACCTCCACTTGGGTCCATGGGCCTTGTAACCCTAGGGGCGTGCGTCCACTTCCCTGGCTGCCACCCTTGGTCATATCCCCATATAGGAGCCGCCTCCTCCCTTTGCTAGAACTTGGATTTAGCTGAGTTTAGGTTTAGCCATTGTGCAAACTTCTGTTGTTCAGTTGTGTCAGATGACCACCTGTCAAGACAGCCTTCGGGATCCTACCTTTGTTTTTCAATACCATCTACACTACAATCTTATCCGCAATATCATATTAACTATATCTTATTCTTGCTAGTTCTTCAGTTGCTCACAGGGATTGAACTTCATGTTCGGGTTGATCGCGCTTCCGGCAAGGTCAATAACATCTCAGAGTTGGTTCAAAGATTATAAGGTGCAAGCATCGTCGTACGGTTGTAGTCGGATCGCGAGAGTCACTTCCACCAAAATCGATAGTTATCAATCTCATCGAAAAATCGGACACCTTGCCTGCATCAAGTGGTATCAGAGCTCATGGTTGCTCGGTGAGAATTTCCAGTTTACCATAGATTAGATTGCTTTTCTTTACCTACAGCACACAAAAACCAAAAAAATTAGTAGTAGATCATCATGTCTAAACCAGTCTTAGCCTCATAATTTTTCCTTTCAGTGATTGCATTGTTGAACTTTCGGTTGCATCGTTGTATCCTTTGCTGGTTTTAGTGTCTAGTTCCTTTAGAATTTCAAGTTCTGCTCACGTTTGGTCTCACCGTTGCGGTTGGGTTCGATCTGCCACGACAAGAGAATAAAAGGAGGAGAAGGACACCAACTTCAGCCAGGAATAGGACACACCATATAGGGAGGCTTTGCCCTAGTTGGTCTCGGGTAAGGAAACCCTGCCCAATTCAGAGACAACCAAAACAGCGTGGTGTTCGCAAAAAGAAAAAAAAGAAAAACGAAGAAGAAAAAACACACAACTTTTGCATACGACCTCAGATTGGGGTGATTCTTGATCTGCTGGAAAGGAAACGAGAAGTCTGGGCAATCCATAGATTTTATCATACATTACACACACAGGCGCCTTGTGAAACTTTGACCCCAAAAAACATCGTTTAGATACTCAAAACGGGCCCGCAAACCCTAAAAAATTCAAGTTTATCAGAATTCGCTCAAAATTGATAGAGCCCTTTTACAAGTAATTCTAAGGTTCCTTGTGAAGACAACATCCTTCTTCGAGCTTCTGAACTCCTTGTGCGGCATTCTCTATTTCTGCCGCGTTGTGATTTCGTTTGTGTTCTAGGCTCGCGTCTCTAGTATGGTCTAGCCTAGGACCAGCAATAACTTGCGTTGAATGATTTTTCATCATACATTATCTGATTTGATTATTGCTACTCCTTGCTACCATACTTGAGCATTCCCAGCTACACCTTTTCTACACCGTACAGGCTGAGCTTCACCTGGCAATCGCTCCATCCAATCTTCGAAGATACGTTGACACTGCTAATTGTCGATCACCCCTGTATGCTTGGTAAGCATTGGTAAGAATTAGATAGAAGGCTTGAGTGTGAGCGACTTTTAAACCACCACATCCTAGTAGTTGTTATGGATATATTCTTATGATTTGCTAACAATGGTAGGTTCTACAGAGCTTTCAAATGAGAATACATCTCAAACTCCTCGTACGAAGGCAATCGTACAACATTTCTGGCGCCTCATGAACCTTCGTACGAAGGGGTTTGAGAAGGATGTCAGGGTCACGAATGAACGACTTGCTCAACTTGAGGGCGCCCAGATTGAGACAAACTTCACACTTGCCGCGATGGAGAGAGCGCAATGCGTCACTAACACCTCTTTGGCAGGCATTATGGCGCGCCTTGAGGAGATTGCCCAAGCATCCACTGCTATTCCCCCAGCTGTCCTGGTAGAGGGACAAGATGAATTCGACTACGTGGCTGATACCGAGGCCGATGACATGGGTAACTACAACAACGATCGAGCTCATTGACAGTTGTGTTTTAATCGACAAGGTATGTGACGAGACCCCCATGACGTGAGGTACGTGACCACAATGATTCTTTTGCTAAGGTTAAATTCACTATACTCTCTTTTAATGGTAAATATGATCCTGATGGTTATCTTAATTGGGAACTAGCTGTTGATCAAAAATTTGTTTGGCATGACTTTTATGAGATTAGACGAGTTACTGCTACTACAGTGAATTTATCGACTTTGCTTCTGTTTAGTGGAAAGAACATTGCCGTCAACTTCTCAATAACATACATAACACTTGGGAGGCTTTAAAATGGCTTATGCGGTATCGATTTGTTCTCTCATATTATATTCGTGATTTGTTAAATAAATAGCAAAGCTTACGACAAGGTACAAAGTCTGTGGAAGACTACTATCAAGAATTACAAATTGGTATCTTGTGTTGTGGTTTAGTTGAGAATGAGGAGGCATCAATGGCTAGGTTTTGGGGGGGTGAATCGAGAAATTCAAGACATCTTTGATTATAATTGCACGTATTAATCTTTATATCTGACATAACCACAAGGAGAAGGGCAATGGCACCGGCTCGATGCTAGCAGCATTGATTAAACTTCCGTCATCGATCGTCATGGCATAATTTCTCTCACTTTACAATGAGAGTGAAATAAACAGCTTGTGCCATTGCCCTTCTCTCCATGTGGAAAGTTGCACCCCAACTTTCCAAAACTCTCCTCTAAAGGCAGTATAATAGATCCATCTCCACCACGAGCAACCACAACTCTAATACCAACTGATGCAGATCCAATCTCCTGTCTAAGCTCTGATACAAACTGATGCGGATCGAACCTCTAGATGATATTAAATCTTGTAGTTTGCTCAATCTTTCGCGGTGGAACAACAAAAGTGCAGTAACACTCCGGATGGCACGCAGTAATACTTCGGCTAGCATGAAGTAACACTTCGGTTGGCGTGCAATAACACTCCTATAGTGCAGTATTAACGCTCTGCCTTTCGTGCGGTAACACGAGTTTCATAGCGTAGTAATGAGCTTGATAAGTGGTTGAATCGCCCTAGATCAGCAGGACCCGAAGTAGAAGCCTTCAGCCAAACCAAGAGCAAAGGATTGATCACAAATTAGAATATCGAATCGGATAGACTCTGATAGATGGTTTCTGTAACTTGGAACCGAAACCCTAGATATAATTCCTCAACCGACGTACACAACATCACGTGAATGAGAGATATAGGATCAATTGATCCAACTGATGAAAATCGACACCACAGCTGAATCCCACGCACCTAAAGAAGAACCCTCGATGAATTCCTTAGGAACACTCACGATACAAGGATAAACCCTAATGGCACACTGCCGAAACACAAGTGTTTTCAATTCACAACACAACTCCCCTTACATTGGGTGCACCCCATAGGCTTATATAGCCAACACACGCACTAACTCATAAAGGCTGATTAGGACTCTTACGCATATATATATGATTACGTGTCCAATCTGGACTCTTAACAAACGTAATCTCTTTTTACATCTCGGGGCTTTACATAACAGACTCGGTTTCCTAAATAAATAAAGTAAATAGACTCAAACTTTTGGTGTGCCATATCGTTGTAGTCGACCATGGATGGGTGAACCCCAACCCAAATTGCTCAAGGAAAGGACTGAATGAGAAGAAGGATTTCCATGGGTAGGACTTAATCCAATCGGACTTCACACGCGCGCTCTCCCTGATCTCCCATGAACAACAACCATGCTTCTTCTCTGCTTAGCTAGCAACGATAATTCTTCGTGCAAATCTGGTTGATCATTAGAAATTAAGCTAACATCACAAGTTAATGCAGCGAGGGTTTCCTGGCCGCATCACAAATTGTCCTGAATGGTGGTGCAGCGAGTTGGCAGAATATGCGAGTCTCCAGTATGGCGACAGGTCAAGCTCAAAGGGGGGGATAATCTGTTGTGTGAGAAGGCATAAGAGAAGGGAAACCTCCGCATATTCCCGCTCGCCGACCCACCACCTTCCCCTTTTCTCCCGTCACCGCCCGTATGTTTAGTCGCCTCTGCCACAAACTTCTATTCCAAGTCAGTTCATTAATTAATCAATCCATAGCTTTGCTTGCTTGATTAATCAAGTCTAAGCAGATCATCCAGAATTCAACTTTAAATTTCTAGGAGAGCAAGCCAATTATCTTGCAATTTCATTGTGCATCATGTTTCATTTTTTTTTAAAAAAAAGATTCGCATGTACGCACACTCAAAGGTGAGAATGGATCTCATCCAACATGTCCAAGATTGGTATGACCAAGATCGAGCGGCGCAACAAGCTTGAGCCGGCAACCGTGATACAAGTCCTGTTTGAGATGAGTCCACAGATAGTTGTCGGTGCTTACGAAAGTACGGTACTGTAGGAGGATGAGTAAGGAAAAAAAAGATAAGACAGATGGGGTCATTTTTGCATTTTTGTATAATCGACTAAGTGGTTAAAAATCTGACCCAGTCAACTTTTCTAGGGTGATAAAGTATTACTAACATTAAAGGTGGGAGAAACTCAACCCAACCGCGCATGCTACGTAGGCGGGAAAACTGCCGCAGTCGGATCGCGCCGCTATCGGTTCCGGGCCACACGATTTGAGCCGGTGCGCTCGGTGGGAACCAGCGACGCTCGCGCAGCCCCGAGACCTGCTGCGTCGGATCCATCTTTCTCCTTCCGTCTTCTCTCTCACGTGAGCCCGCGCTACATCTCCTCCCCTCTTTCCCCACTGCTTCATGTCCCCTCCCTCTCCGTGCCGCGCCCTCCCTCTTCCTCCCTCCTGCACCCTTGGCCTCCCTACCTAGCCGCTGCGTCACCGCTGTCCCACGTTATTTCTACCCCATCGCCCACTCAATTTCCCTCCCCCATCGCTGTTGTTACCTCCTCCCCCCTATTCTCCCTCCCCAACCACCTCTTTGGCACTTCCCCTCCTCCTCCCCGTCGCCACCACCGGTATCCTCTCGCCTTCTCGCGGCCAGTCCTTGCCCCCGACGCCTCGCGCACTCGCCGTCCGTCCTGCTCCCACGGCCTTCCCGTTCCCTCTCCTCGAGCCTCGTGCGGCTGTGTCTTCTTCCCCACTCCTCTCCTCTTCCCTTCCACCTCCCTCTCCGCTCCTCCCTCGCTGGCCAGATGGGCACCCGGAATTGCAGATTTTGTGGGCGCCGCCATGTGTGCTGGATCAGGTCACAACTGTGGTCAAGTAAAGGATAGTGGTGAGATTTTGGGTATCAAGATATTTGAAGAGAAATAGAAGGTGATTTTCTTTGATCTATAACTCTTGGAGAGAATTTGATGGAATGATTGTCATTGAAATAAAACTTAATAGTGTTACAACTAGTAGAGTCTATTGTAAATTGAAATCCAAGAACCTCAGTTCATGTTGGAATGTTGGGATTATCAAAAGTGTGGAAATCTTGATCAATGTATTAGAGTATCACGATTGGGTAATTTTACGGGGTTGTGTAGGTGATTTATGATGACGTAGTTTAATGAGAGTGAGATTAGCAAAGCAATCTAATTGTTATGGCAATTAATGAGATAGTAGGGATTGTTCAGTTATTGTCAGGTCTGGCTTGGCGTCAGTGGGTAACCCTTTGGGAGTTAGAATCTTTATAAAGATAATTTGGTCCAAAAAAATATTTACATGTTGATATTAATGATCGAGTGTGTTTGGATTGTGGGACTTTTAGGGATTTAATATAAGGATTTTTCCTATCTTTTATATAAGAAGTTCATTGTAGGAGTATTGGAGGTTAAATTTGGGCTTTGCATTTTTATACTAAGACTTTGGTCACCCAAGGATTATGTGTAGAGGAAGTAGAATAAGGGTGGATTCCTCATAGTGGGATAATCACTGATAGTACCCTTTTGATGCAGTACATGAGAGTGTGTGATGTGAATTCTGAGTTGTTTATTCTTAAAAGATTGAGGTGATGTGATTGCGTGTGAAATCTATTTTTAGATGCATTGGGAGTCATCTATCAAAGTAATTCATTTGGTAGAGGAGTTGGGTAGAGTATATTTTTGTGGAGTCATTAGAGCCTCTCTAGAAAGGTGTGGATGATGAATTCGATTTGAGCATAGCGCTGAGGCTGCCAATTTAAGAGAAACAAGTTAGTGTGGTATACGATGAATTGGAATTCCATAGTTTGAGAGAAATTTTATTCCTAAAAAAGAAATTGAGAAAAGAATATTTCCTCGGGTAGTGAAACGCTCTCTTGATTCTTGCTTGAGCTATATGTTTATGACATATATCTTTCGCAAATTGAGCTTGGCTTTATGTTGGCATGGTGGTTCTTTCCGGTTTAGGAAAATAAAGGAAGTGTTTGATTTGGGCATTCGAGTGGTTCCTGCTTTGGCTTATGTGGTGTTTTTCTAACTTAGAAAGTGGAAAAGTTTTTATGATGAATATTTTGATTTTAGATTGGAGTCTTTTGAATGAAAGTTGGTTATGAGTGGGTTACATTGTAAATCCTTTGTTTTCAGTTGTATTATGATTATAAAGTGTTTGTTTAAAACAAGTTCGTTTGTGCGTCCCCGGTTAAAGGAGATGCTCCTTGTTAAGGTGAAGATGTCGATTGAGAGTTGGAACCATAGTTCCATGTGTTACGTGTAAAATGTCTGGTTTGGTACCAAATGGAAGGTTGGGCCAAGGTACATTGGTTTGATTTTGAAAGCTAGCGTTTTGCTAGGACCATCTCGAGTCCATGCACGGGGTACATAACGTTTTGTATGACCTAGTGACGAGAGAGTATTTGAGAGTCTAGACTATGAGATTTCGTTAGGGACGATGAACCACGAGTAAAACCTTACGTTCGAGTCCCGTTCGTTGAGTGTACCTGATAAGGTCGAGGCGAGTATTGAGGTGTAAGATGTTGGAATCCATCAAAGTGATATGGTCCCATAAGTCCGAGAGAGAAGCAACTTGAGAGTTGGAGTCTCGCACACGTGAGCTATATTTAGAATTTTTCACGTCGGGTACGTGTTAGTTGCGATTAATTTCTATTATGGTTGTTATTTCGAGGGTGAGTAGAATTCGGGATCAAATTCTTTTTAAGGGGGGGTAGAATGTAATATCCTATTTAAAAATAAAAAATAAGTGATTATTACTGAAGTTAAATAAAATTAGAAAGAAAATTTCAAAATTTTGGGAAAGGAATGGGCCGCCAACCCATTCTTCAAGTGGGGAGAAAACTGGTTAGTGTGGCCCAAGGCCCATGACTGTCCATGTAATACTTCGAATTTCAGTTTGAGAAGAATTTATTCGGGAGAGAGATTCTTTTTAAAATTCAACATTTTTCAGAAACTTTTAGACCCGGGCCTCGACCCGGGGGCCGCCTATGGTCGACCAAGAGGGGCCAAGTAAGGGGCGGCGCACTGGCCCAAGGCCCATGCGCCCCACCCCCCTCCCAACCCTAGCCGGCCCCCTTCTCCCCCTCCCCACTTTTCCTCCCCCCTTGAGCCGCCACCCCCAATCCCCAACCGGCGCCTCCCCTGCCCCATGGTGCGGCCTCCTCCCCTTGGTGCTGGCCTCCTGCAATCCCCAGCGCTGCCCCAAGGTCTTCCCCGAAGCCGCCTCCTCCTGCCGTCTCCTCCGGCCGGTTTCTTCCCTCACTTTGGTCGGCCGCTTGAAGGGAGGAAGAAGGAGAAGAGGGAAAGTTCTTCGGGAGGTTAATCCTCATCTCCCTGCGGGTCTTCAAGGGTAACCAAGGATCTAACTCGTTGTTTGATATTGTTTGGAGGAGGAATTGATGATTTGGATTGAACCGGCGTGCTGTAATAGAAATTTCAGAAAGTGTCTAGTATGTTGCGCGGTCTGTTTCGACATGTTCGAGGCCGATCTGGAGGCTCTTCTCTCTTAGAGAATTGTAGCCACGGTTGTTAGATTTCCAAAGCCACCAAGATCACCAAAATCCGATCTGTGGTTCAAAAGTTATGATAAATTCCTTATTGTTGTCCTAAGAAACCCGACGAGTACTGTCAGTTTAGTTGTTTGTTGAAATATAAATTATTTAGGGTCAGATTCAGACTTGTCACCCAAAATGTTTTCTGTAGATAATTTTATTATCTTTCCAGATTGATAAAGAACACTCAAATTGGTCTTATGGATTAAAACTGTTGTTTAGTCAAATGTTTTGGCAGAATTAGGAAATCTTGTCAACTAGAGTTTTCTAGGTTTGCTTGCTAAGTTTCATTGGGCACTGGACTCATGTCATTCCGAGGTCCAGATCATTAATTATGATTTTTTCCGTGTCGCTGTCCAGAATTATTTTAGGTGGGTGAATTGTATGTTTTCAGTTCGGGTCTATTCGTTGTGTTGGGTAGTCAAGGGGGGGGGGTATTGTAGGCCACCAGTAGCATCGTCATACCATGTATTCTTATTTTTGAATACACATTCGTGTAAGTGGCGAGTGCAGGAGCACCTTCGTTGCCTCCTAGTACGTCACATCGCGGAAGGCAAGTACAATGTGTTAAGACATGTTGATTTCTGTTAAATGTTGTTAATGCAATGTTACTTCTATGATCCATGTTCATACTTTATGTTATACAGTTGAATATTGTTGATGCGAATGTTATTTTTATGATCCATGATTCATACTTCATGATATTTATTCGTTCTTAGTTGATAATCCATGTGAATGAAAGAGGTGACACTCATTGCATATATTCATTCCATTCTTGCATTGTTCGTGTTCCGTCCACGAGAGTGGAATTGTTAAGACCCATCAATTCCAGTATGGGCACGTAAGACCCAGCATTCCAATGTGGACAATTTCGGACACCCGTATGAAACGTTCTTCATACGGTGATTGGATCGCCGGATTTTTTAAAGTACGGGCTTAAGTGAGCACCGACGTGTGTGTCACTCGCTATACCGGTATGAGCTTGTGTGCAGTCATTTTCTTTCAATGCATCCATTCATTCCATTCATACTCATAAGTGTTCAGAGATAAGTTCAGATTTGGTATTGAGATAGACTTGTTCATAACCTTGTATGTTCAATGGTTTACTGTACTTGCTAAGTTTCAACTCACTCTTATTTTTATTTATTTATTTAGGTGATCGTTGATGATGGATTTGTTGGTAGGGAGTAGACAAGCACATTTCACATTGTCCACCATAATTTACTTTCATTAATATTGCCGTTTATGTCTTTCATTTGTTAACCGAGGAACTGTAATAAATAAGTTTACTATTGCATAATATTTCCCTTCCCGTTAGGTTTTCTTGTTAAATAATGCTAGTGGTTCACTTTAATTATTCCTTAATTATGTTTGATGAATTCAGTCTTTATTCCTGCCATGCTGGTATTAAAGTGGTCCCTACATATACTTAGAAGAGATTCAGTTTAAATTCTTTTGTAATTTGGTTGTATGTTAGTTCTTTAGGTAACATCTTGGCTTCCGAATAGCCAGGGTGTTACAGTCCATGAGAAGGCAAGGAGGGGATCAACCAAACCCTAGCACCTGCTCTGATCTTTGCATACACACTCTTCAGAGCACCGTTATCTTGTAACCCCCTTCCTGTTGCTATGCCAAGAGGAGGAGATCAACAAGGAGAAGAGGACAAAGGAATGAGAGTAAGGAAGACGAAGAAGAAGAAAGAAAGGAAGAGGGAGAATGATGAGGATATCCCTACTAATTATGAGGTTGTTTATGAAGGAAGAACTAAACTTCTAAAACAACAGGTGCATTTGTTTCTTAATGAGTTTTCTTATATTTTCCATGAGAATTGGATACTACGTAAAAGCAATACTTTGTGCATTCTCAGGTTTGATAAGCTTAAAGTCTTTGGAACCGAGAGGGAGGCCGGAGCCACAGTAATGGAGGAGCACAAGGAAGAGGGTAACCATATTTGTTGCCTAGCGATGAAGAACAAGAAAGTCAAAGTGGTTGGGAAGGAGAAAGTCAAGCAGCCCATGCGGCTGATCAAGGAGGAAAGAAGCTCGTGTGGTGGGAGAGCAAAAGGGGAAGAAGCCCAAGAACTTAAAGCTCAAGTTTTGGATAAGATTTTCAAGCCCAATTTGGATCTCCCACAAGCCCAACCAAAATCAAATTCGGAATCAACTCAGAATCAAATACGGATTCGGAATCAGCATCAAATTCGGATTTGGAATCAGCATCAAGTCCAGCTTCTATTTTGTTTGATTTGGGAGCATATCATTCTTTCATCAAAAGGAATATGTTGCACATCATCAATTTAGAATACATACACTTCAACCACCATATCAAATCCAGTCGCCGGGATCAGTTTTTCAAACCGATCAAGTCTGCCGGGATGTAAAAGTGAAGATTCAAGGGTGTTAAGTTTTTGGCAAACCTAATAATAATAACTTTGGTGAGTATTGACGTGATATTATGGATAGATTGTATATCTAAAAACCAGGGGCAAATCGATTGTGCTCAACGGTCTATTTTTGTCACAAGGGAAGACCGTCAAGTCATTTTTGCACCAATAGTGGGCAGTTCTCATCTCTATGCCATGGAAGCTAGTATGTCTCTAGAATTGGAGAAGGTACTAGTGGTATGTGAGTATCTAGATGTATTCCCTGAACCACTCCCAAGCATGCCCCTTGATCGTGAAGTTGAGTTTGTCATCGAGCTTGCACCTGGTACTGCGTCAATTTCAAAATGGTCGTATCGAATGCCTCCTAATGAGTTGATAGAATTGAAGGAGAAAGTCAAGGAACTTCAAGATAAGGGCTTTTTTTGGCCGAGATCCTCACCTTGGGGATGCCCGGCTATATTCGTCAAGAAGAAAGACAAAAGTTTATGGATATGTGTTGACTACCGTCTATTAAACGAAGTAACCATCAAGAACAACTATCCGCTTCCGCGGATTGATGATCTGTTTGACCAACTGAGTGGAGCCCATGTATTCTCCAAGATTGACTTGCGATTGGGCTACCATCAAATTAAGGTCAGAACCGAAGCTATACTGAAGACAACATTCTCCACTCGTTACGGTCTGTACGAGCTCACTGTCATATCATTTGGTCTACTTCATGAATCTCATGAATTCGGTTTTCATGTAGTACTTGGACCAGTTTGTCGTCGTGTTCATCGATGACATCCTCATCTACTCCAAGTCTAATGAAGAACACGAGCAGCACTTGTGGCTTGTGTTGGAGAAGCTTCGTCAATATCAACTCTATGCAAAATTTAGCAAATGCGAGTTCTGGCTTCATGAAGTTAGCTTCTTGGGTCATGTGCTATACAAGGGAGGTGTCGCTGTTGATCCTAGCAAAATGCAAGATGTACTTGACTAGAGACAACCCAAGAGTGTCACCGACATTCGCAATTTTCTCGGACTTGCGGGCTATTACCGCAGGTGCATCAAGAACTTCTCCAAAATTGTGAGGCCGATGACCTAGCTGTTAAAAAAGGAGAAAAAGTTTGAATAGACAGTGAAATGTGAGACAAGATTTCAGCTCTTGAAAGACCCCATGACCAAAGCTCTGGTGCTCATCCTACCGGATATTCGCAAGAGCCTCGACATGTAATGCAATGCTTCTCGCCACGGGCTCGGTTGTGTGCTCATGCAAGAGGACCGAGTTGTGGCGTATGCATGAGGGTAATTGAGGCCTCATGAAGCTAATTATTCCATGAATGACTTGGAGCTTGCAGCTGTAGTCCTAGCTCGGAAGATTTGGCGATATTACCTCATCAGCAATCGTTGCAAGATCTATACTGATCATAAGAGCCTCAAATATATATTCACCCAAGCCGACCTGATCCTGAGACAAAGAAGGTGGCTTGAGTTGATCAAGGACTATAATATGAGACTTCATTATCACCTAGGGAAAGCCAACGTAGTGGCTGGCGCTTTGAGCAGAAAATCTCAATGCAACTGTTTATCGGTAACTCCTACTTCGACAGGCTTGTGTGCTGCAATGCAACGTCTGCACTTGAAGATAATTGAAGAAGGGTCTCTTGCTTCTCTAAATATAAAATCCACATTAGAGGACCCGATAAGATAAACCCAGAAGACCGATATGGAAGTGGCCTAAATCCGGGGAGAAATAAAGCAAGGCAAGGCCAAATGCTTCACCGAAGATGTGCAAGGCACCTTATGGTTCGGGAACCATTTGGTGGTTCCTTTTGATAAAAAAATTAAGGGAATTGATCCTCAAGGAAGCTCACAACTCTCAATTCTCTATCCACCCCGGGAGTACCAAGATATACTAAGATCTCAAGAAGTGACTATGGTGGAGCCGAATGAAGCAGCAGATCATGTAATACGTTACCAAAGAGTCAAGGCTGAGCATTTGAAGCTAGCAGGCACTCTCCAACCTTTGCCCATTCCGAAGTGGAAGTGGGAGGAAGTCGGGATGGACTTCATCACCGGCCTTCCAAAGACTCAAGCCGGGCCTGATTCCATATGGGTGATTGTCGATCGTTTAACAAAGGTCACCCATTTCATTGTTGTCAAGACCACCTACACCAGGGTCAAGTTAGTAGAGCTTTACTTGTCAAGGATCGTCTGTCTCCACGGTGTACCGAAGGTGATCGTTTCAGATTGAGACCCTTAGTTTACATCTCACTTCTAGAAGTGCTTACATCAAACAATGGGAACCAACCAATCTTTTCGCTCCGCTTACCAGCCACAAACGGATGGACAAACCGAGAGGGTGAACTAAATTTTGGAAGACCTTCTCCGAGCATGTGTGCTATCCTATAGCAAGAATTGGAAAAAGTGCTTACCGTTTGCAGAGTTGATTTTGCATATTGGAAGGCCCGAATGCAGGCCTATATCGAGGCTCAAGGGCACGCTATTTGGCTTAAGATAAAAAACCCTTATGTCGTGCCAGCCGATGACGATATGATCACTCCAGATGTGGAGGCCAACAGCAAGGCTCGGAATTTCTTAATCCAAGGCCTTAGTCGATCTGAGTTTGAGCGTGTTGCTCACTTGCGGTCTGCTCATGAGATCTGGTGGACTCTTTGTGACTATCACGAAGGGTCCACTGCGATCAAGGAAGTGAGACAAAACCAGCTGAAGAAAGTATACTCTAAGATCGAGTAAAGGCCTGGTGAGTCTTTGGACGAGCTGTGGGGAAGATTTTCTAAGATACTTCATGATCTCCGCGCTGTTGGCCTGGTCTTTTCTGAGTCTGAAAATGCACGCCAGCTTTTGGGTGCTCTTGATGTGAAGGTCTGGGGAATGAAGATCACTTCCATCAATGACAACACTGTCATGAGTGAGCTTACCATGGATAAGCTATACTCGAGGTTGAAGACGCATGAGATTGATTTTATCTCGCGTCTCCCCAAGACAGAGTCGATGGCATTAGTGGTCGACAAATCCAAGGGTTGTTCTTCTGATTCTTTCGATTGTAGCTCATCTGGTTTTTCATTATCTGCCTTGCATTCATTGAGCGATGAGCAACTTGAGAAAATACCCGAGGATGATTTAGCCCTCCTATCCACCAAATTCACGAGAGCCTACAACAAGGTGAGGAATAGGAGGAGAAGTGGACCTATCACATGCTTCGAGTGTGGTGAGCTAAACCACATTCGTTCCAGGTGCTCCAAGCTAAAGGGCAAGGAGGAGAAGGAGACACGAAGACATCCCCAGGAGAGGGATGCAAAACCCAAGAAGACAAACTATCGCAAGTTTGTCAGCCGGGTCCTTGCCGCTCTAGAGAATGTGAACATGAGCGATGTGGACTCGGAAACGGAGGACGACGAGAGTGACTCCCGTGGCAAGAAGAAGGCTCATGACTTCACAGGCATGTGTTTCATGGCCAAGAATAGCCACGACAGCGACTCCTCCAACGATGAGGATCCTTTTAGTGATCCTGATGAGGTATGCCCTTCAATTGCTGACATGAAAAGGGCTTTGGTGCTTCTTTGATGTAAATTGCATAAGCGGTAAAAATGATTAAGAAGCAGGACATTATGATTGATAATTTGAACCTAGAAGTTGTTAGGCTTAAATCTATTAATCCTGATGATATTTGTGATTCCTGCACTAGCTTGCTTAAAGAACTGACAAGCTTGAAATCTACTCATTCCTCTGTTGTAAATCAATTAAAAGATGCTCTTGATGAACTAGAATCTCTCAAGTCTAGTTCTGTTTGCTTAGATGCCATTTCTCTTGATGTGACTGCCATGGAAGCTATTCCTTTAACTTGCTCTAACTGTGCTTTACTTGAATTAAAATTGGATAGCTCCTTGAAAGAATTACAAAAATTTGATGCTAGTCACACATGCTCTCATTGTAAGAATAATAGGATTAAGATGCAAGAGATGACTGAAATGGTTGTTTACTCTAGAGCTGCCTCTTGTGAAAATTGTCTTAAGCTTACAATTGAGATTGAAGCTTTAAACAAGACTCTTGAAGAGAAAGCTAAAATTGAAAAACCCATGTCTCTTACTGCTTCCAAGAAAGTCATTGATTCTTCCTCTTGTATGTTGCATGCTGAAGTTGAAACTGTTGTTGGTAAGATACAAGAGGCTTTTAGAGTCAAGTTTAAGGAGCAGTTGAATAGGATTAAGGAATCCTATTGTGTGTCTTGTGAGGCTTTAAAAGTGGAAGTGGATCTTCTTAAGAGCAAACATGATGAGGCAATCAATTCTAGAAAGTGCTCTAAATGTGGAGTTTTAGCAAAAGAGAATGATTACCTCAAATTGACTATTGAGAAGTTTTCTGGTGGGAAAAAGAAACTCAATATGATTCTTGATCAATCTAAAGTGAGTAAGAAGAATAGTGGCCTAGGTTTTAAGTCCCTAGAGTATTCCAAGAATCACCCACTTAAGGTTGCAAAAGTTGTGAAAAATAGTCTGTTTGAGCAAGAACCTCTTAAGACTTCAAAGGTTGCTTTTAAATCTGTAGGTTCTGCTCAAACTCTTTCTAGCAAGAAAGGTGCTTCTGTTTCACCAGTACGGACCCCTCAAAAGGTCAAGTACCATTGCACCTTCTGCAAAAAAGAAGGCCATACTGTTGAGTTTTGCTTCCAGAGAGTAAAGATTGAGAGGAAAGAGAGAATGAGCACTTTGAGATCCATTAGAGGAGTCTTTTCACCAGCTGTAGTCTCTAGAGCCAGGCAGCCTATTCATCGTACCACATATAGGCCTAGGTTTGTAGAGAACTTTGTTGACTCTTTTGGTGGGTCCAGACAGCAGGTTGGGTTAGGATATCGTGAGGAGAGACCACGGGTAGCACCTAGACAGGGGGAGTATCGATCTTTTGGTAGATCGTTTTGGAGAGGTCCAAGTGGTTCTCGTGTGCATTCTTATGATTTTATGCCTGATCATTTTTCTGCTACTTCTTCTGCTTTTCCCAGGCATCGTGCGTCTCAGTACTGGACTCCTAGATCGTTTATCTCTAACCCCAGTACTGAGGCATGGATGTTTTGAGGGAATTTTGCTTCTTTTTGCATTCATTGTATCATAATGCATTTTCATTTCAAATGTCTTGCATTGTTTAATAAAACTTGTGGAGCTTTGAGTATTATCCTTGTATGGCTTGATTTCATACTCTATACCTTGTCATATCAAGTGATAGTCTGCTAGACTTCTTTTATGGCTCTTCGTGTTTTAGCTTAGCTTTCACCTTGCTAGCTTTATATATGTGAGCAAATTGAATCAAATCATGTCTTGTTGGATCTTGTGACTGCTATTTTGGTTTTAGCTTTGCAGTACATGTTTTGCCATGATTGAATATAGTTTCTACTCTTTATATGGCTTGGTATAATACTTGTACTGTCTACTTGGATAATGGTCATGGCTCCTTTTTACTAAAGTTCAAAAATAAAGTCATTTCATCTTCTTTTTCTTTTCCCATGCATCTTGATGAATTCATTGTCAAAGGGGGAGAAGGATTGTGAAGAAAAATGTTGTTTTGGAGTTGGAGCTTTTGGTCTCATACAGAAGGTTTCTTATAAAAGAACACATAAAAAATGAACCTTTTGAAAATTTGTGATCATAGTGAGTTGAGTCTCTGGGTTTTATTGCCTTTTCTGACTATATTTGCAATTGAAGAAGACTCACAATGATCAAAGGTCAAATTGAACATTTGTCTTTCATTTGGACCTAAGTGAGATTTTTGGCTACTTTCTAGAAATTGAATCCTTTTGTGCTTTCATTGCCTTATCTCACTTACTTATACTCTTCTGAAGCCAGCTTGGTCGTTTCCTAGGCTTTTTCTTGCTTATGGACCAAGTTGTGCCTTTATGCGAAAACGGCGAATTTTTTACTTTTCAAACCTTGAAACTACATTTTCTGGGAAATTGCCAATGTGTTCATCAAGGGGGAGATTGTGGATATCGTGAGGATATGTGCACGATCTTAGAATGATGAGTCAATTGGCAATGGCTTTGTTGGTTTACAAAATCTCGCGTTTTCGGTTTTGCTTCAAGGCTGTCAGACCACAGGCGGTCTGACCGGTGTCTCGGGCGGTCAGACCGCCCGTGGAAGAGGTCCGACCGGCCGTGGTAGCCGGTCCGACCGGTATTGCCTAAAAGTGGTTTTTGGAGCTGATCCAAAAATAGGGTGTGTAGGCAAGTGAGGGGAGTCTCCTAGATGTGGTCGCATCATTTTTGGAGTTCCCAGTTGAAAGTTCTATTGAGTTGAAAATTCCAGAAGATTTCGGATTTTCAAGTTGGAATTTTGGCTAAGTCCTTTCGGGCGGTCCGACCGCCGTTGTGGAATCGGTCCGACCGGCTTGAAATTGGTCGGACCGGCTGTGTGGGGCGGTCAGACCGCCGATCACTTGAAGGTGAGTCTTCTTGGCATTGATGTGTATTGAATGTGTTTATTGTTGGATGTCAATGCTTTATTGTTGCATATTGCATTGTGGAACTGACGTGGGTCAAGTTGTGAAGAACTTGTTCCCGGAGACGATTTGTTTGTCTATTGCTGTGCAGGTGGCTTGTAGGTCAACGACGTCAACGGTGAGGTGGATCGGGACTACGCTTGGAGAGCTGAGGTCCAGAACGATCATAGATGCCGGGTGAGGTCGTGTGACTCAAGCATGGTGCACAATGGGCAAGATGGATCGAACGGGTAGTTCGGTCATTTGGTTGGATCGAGCGGTCGCGAAGTCGGTGCAAGTCTCTAGGAGTTTCCGATGGGATTCGGACGGGAGAGTCTTGCCGACAGGATGAGAGCCGCTGATCAACCTACACGTGGTGAAGCAGGCGATTGCTTCAACAGATTTGTATGTGTGGGTCCCATGTGTGTGTGGGTCCCAAAAGTGAAACCCTAGGCTTTCCTATAAATAGAAAGGGGGAGATGTAAAACCCCTTGAAGCACTCATTTGGAGCCCTCCACCTTTTTCTAGGGTTTGGAGAGGAGAGGAGAAGCTAGGGTTTGGAGAGATTGTGTGTGCTCCTTGTGTGAGCTCTTGTCCTCCTTGAGGGAGTGGCTTTGTAAGCATCTTGTGGGATCAATCAATCTTGTGATGCTTGCTTAAGAGATCGATTGACTCCTTTGTGTTCTTCTCTCTTTTTGATGAGTTTGGTGCTTCCTCAATTCAAGTATTTATGCTTGGTCTCTTGACCTTTTATATCTTGCTTTGATGTGTGGAAATACTCCAAGAGTCATCTAGATCATCAACCCCCACAAAGCAAGTCTTGAATCAAGATTTTCATATTTCTAGGGTTTGTGCACTTCTTTGGTAAAATCGTCAGAGATCGATTCTGTGAAGTGGATCTGAAGGATCGTCGCTAGAAATAGGTCTCTAATATTGTAGGACCGGAAAAGCGACTAGAGGGGGTGAATAGGCGCTTTCTCAACTTTCTCGCCTAAATCAAATTCAACCCGAACTTCACTCCTTTAGCTATGAAAGCTAAGAAGATCAGCAAGTGCACAGTGGAAGCCTTGTGCTGAATTCGATACCCCGACAACCACACGACACAAAAGTGGAGACTTAATCTCAAAGGGCGATCACGGAGCACGCGGTCGGCCGCCACTACCAAGGCGGTCGACCGACGGCCAACAATGATCGGACCGGCTACTAATCGGCGGTCGGACCGTTGGATATCGGTTCGACCAGCGATGACTAGCGATGCAACGCGGGCGGTCGGACCGCCGTTATAAAACCGGTCTGACCGGTTCAGTCCAGTACTGAAAAATCAAGCCCAAATCCAAAACGAAATTTGATCCAACTTTTGATTCAACCAATGAAACTTGACCAAATTTCGAGCACACCTCCCTAATGATATTAGAGACCTATTTCTAGCGACGATCCTTCAGATCCACTTCGCAGAATCGATCTCTCAAGGTTTTACCAAAGAAGTGCACAAACCCTAGAAATATGAAAAACTTTGATTCAAGACTTGCTTGCGGGGGTTGATGGTCTAGATGATTCTAGGAGTATTCCCACACATCAAAGCAAGACAAAATGGGTCAAGAGACCAAGCTTAAACACTTGAATCAAGGAAGCACCAAATTCATCCAAAAGGGAGAAGAACACAAAGAAGACAATTGATCTCTCAAGCAAGCATCACAAGATTGATTGATCTCACAAGATGCTTACAAAGCCACTCCCTCAAGGAGGACAAGAGCTCACCAAGGAGCAACCACAATCTCTCCCTCTCTTCTCCTCTCCAAACCCTAACCCTAGAAATGGCTAAGGAAATCCAAAATGAATGCTTCAAGAGGTTTTACATCTCCCCCCTTTCTATTTATAGGAGAGGCCTAGGGTTTCACTTTTGGGACCCACTCACACATGGGACCCACACACACAAAACTATTGAAGCAATCGCCTGCTTCACCACGCGTAGGTTGATCAGCGGTTCTTATCACGTCGCCAAGACTCTCTTGTCCGAATCCCATCGGAACCTCCCAGAGACTCACACCGACTTCCGCACCGCCTGATCCAACCAGCTGTACCGAACTACCCGTTCGATCCATCTTGCCCATTCTGCACCATGCTTGAGTCACACGACCTCACCCGGTATCCATGATCGTTCTGGACCTTAGCTCTCCAAGCGTAATCCCGATCCACCTCACCGTTGACGTCGTTGACCTGCAAGCCACCTGCACAGCAATAGACAAACAAACCGTTTCCGGGAACAAGTTCTTCACAACTTGACCCACGTTAGCTCCGCAATACAATATGCAACAATAAAGCATTGAAGTTCATACAACAAACACATTCAATACACAACAATACCAAGAAGGCTCACCTTCAAGTCAACGGCGGTCTGACCGCCCCACAAGGCCGGTCCGACCGATTTCAGGCCGATCGGACCGATCCCACAACGGCGGTCGGACCGCCCGAAAAGACTTAGCCAAAATTCCATCGTGAAAATCCGAAACCTTCTAGAATTTTTAACTCAATAGAACTTTTGACTTTGAGCTCCAAAAATGATGCGACCACATCCAGGAGACTCCCCTCACCTGCCTGCACAACCTATTTTTGGATTAGCGGCCACGATCTCATTCGTGGTTTGCCGAAACTCAAAATGGTCAAGGATCTTGTTTGTGCTCCTTGCCGGCACGGCAAAATGGTTCTTTACTTCACATCCTCGATTCTGATGACTATGACGGATGCACTGGTCAAGCGCTCCATATGGACACTGAGGGACCGGCTAGAGTGCGATCGGTGGGAGGAAGTGGTACGTACTTGTCGTGGTCGATGACTTCTCGAGGTATTCTTGGGTGTTTTTCTTAGCCTCGAAGGATGAGGCGCTTACTCTTTTCGTGGTCTTTTAGTAGGCTTCTGTTGAGCTCCCGGTGCATTACGAGCAATTCGCACCGATAATGGCACCGAGTTCAAGAATTCCTACTTTGAGAGTTTTTGTGGTGAGGCAGTGTAGAGCACCAGCCTTCGTCTCCATCGTCCCTCAACAAAATGGCGTTGTGGAGAGGAAGAACCGTACCTTGGTCGAGATGGCCGGACGATGCTTGATGAGTACTCTACACCTAGGAAGTTTTGGGGTGAGGGAATTGCTCTTGCTTGTCATGTTTCTAATGAGTTTTTCTTGGGCACTCTTGCATCGCACTTCTTATGAGTTGAGATATGGGCGAAAACCAGGCCTCGCATTTTCGTGTGTTTGGTTGCAAGTGTTTTATTCGAAGTCCGGGAACCTAGATAAGTTCGAGTCACGATCTTGTGATGGGATCTTTACGGGTTACTCGACTTCTTCTCGTGCCTATAGAGTGCGGGCTGCGAGTCTAGTAAGTCGTTAGAGACTCGTGAGGTGACCTTCGATGAGGCCACCAGGGACTAGGCACGATATCTCGAGTTCTTTAGAGCGATGCTGAGTCCATCTTTGTGGGCCGAAGAGGAAGACGGAGATGATGGTTGTATACGATCCAGTTCTTCCTCCTCCTCTTGAGGTGCCTTCTTCCACCGCACTCGAGGAGATCACCCTACCTTCTCGCTTCTTCGAAGCTAGTGGCTCTGTCCTATCTCGCCTGCTAATGAGGTAGAGGCCACTTCTTCATCTCACCTGGACCTCCAAGACACATTCAAAGGACCATCCTTCGAGAGAGATAATTGGAGATCTCTTTGAGCGAGTCACTCGTTCAAAAGCGGCATGTCTCTATTCTCTCCATTCTCGCCTTTGTTGCCTCGTTTGAGCCCAAAGGCGTTTGTCATGCTCTTTACGATGAGTCATGGACTAACGCCATGCACGAGGAATTGGAAAACTTTGAAAGGAACAAGGTCCGGTCCTTGTTGAGCCCCTCAAGGTCACAATATCATTGGGACCAAATGGGTGTTCAAGAACAAGCAAAGTGAAGATGGGTTAGTCATTGAAACAAGGCTAGGCTGGTAGCTCGGGGTACTCTCAAGTTGAGGTCTAGATTTGAAGAGACCTTTGCCCCCGTAGCTAGACTTGAAGCCATTAGAATCCTGCTTGCCTTTGGAGCTTCTAAGGGTTTCAAGCTTTACCAGATGGATGTCAAGAGTGCCTTCCTCAATGGCCTTATTGAGGAAGAAGTCTATGTGAGACTGACCTCTGGTTTCGAGAACCCCAGATACCCTAACCATGTCTACTGCTTTCCAAAGCTTTGTATGGACTCAAGCAGCTCTCAGAGCTTGGTATGAAAGGCTTAAGTCCTATCTCACGAGCCATGGTTTTGAGATGGGTAAAATTGACAAGACCTTGTTCATCCGCCGTCTTGACACCGATCTTACCGCTCGTCGGATCTATGTGGATGACATTATCTTTGGCGGCTCCTCGCGTGCTCTCGTTTCCCAGTTTTCCGATGTCATGAGCTCGGAGTTTGAAATGAGCATGATGGGCGAGTTGAGTTTCTTCCTAGGCTTCCAAATCAAACAGACTCGGGAGGGTACCTTTCTTCATCAAGGCAAATACACTCGAGACCTCCCAAGCGTTTCGACATGAATGATGGAAAGCCAAGATCAACTCGATGGCATCTACAAATGCTCTGGATCCGGATGAAGGCGGCGAACACATGACCAAAAGGAGTTCAGAGCATGATTGGCTCTCTCTTGTACCTCACAGCCTCGAGACCAGACATACACTTTTCTGTGTGTCTTTGTGCTCGGTTTCAGGCTTCTCCTCGCGTATCTCACCGTCAGGCGGTGAAGCGCATCTTTCGGTACCTTCGAGCTACCATTGACTATGGCATCCGTACTCTTCCTCTTCTTGTCTATCTCTTAGAGCCTTCTCCGTGCGCACTTTCTTTGGTGTAGGATAGATAGGAAGAGCACTTCCGCACTTGCCAATTCATTGGCACTTCTCTCGTCTCCGGTCGTCGAGGAAGCAATCCGGTGTTGCGCATCCACCGCAGAGGCCGAAATGCGTTGTCGCAGACCGATTCTTTCGTAGTCAAGTGCTTTGGATGGTCTCGACCTGCAGGATTTCGGGCTATCTATCATTGCGTTCCACTCTATTGTGATAACACGTCTGCGATTTGCATTGCCAAGAACCCAAAGGCAACATTCTCGGACCAAGCATATTGATATCGATATCACTTTCTTAGAGACCATGTAGAGAAGGGTGACATTGTGCTCCGGTTGTGGAGAGTGAGCACCGCTATTGGTGATATCTTCACTAAGCCTCCGGATGCCTCTCGGTTTTGACTCTGCGGGAGAGCTTGGGGTGGTTTGTCCTTACGGATTTGTGTGAGGGGAGCGTTGTGCTACTCTCAGTATTATATTATACTATATTATATTATACGCTTACTCCTTTCTCGGTTTCATTTCTTTTAATATTTGGTCAAGTCCTTCCAAAGATAGGTTAGAGTGTTTCTCTTGCCACATTGCTTTGACTGCTACTTCTTGTCTTGTGCTTCTAGGATGCTGCTTATTAGCTGTCTCTTCCCTCTCTAAGTAGAGCTTACTCACTTCTTATAGGTTCTAGCAGGGGTCGGGCCACCCTTGGGTAGACAGGGACAGTGTTTGCTCCTTAGTGTTTGTGTAGAACAGCTAATAGTCCTAGAATCATATGGGGTAGATAAGAATCTGTCTGAGCGATAGTTTTCTCTATATCTTTTCTATGCTCTAAAGGACTGCCTTTTCTGTTTTACTTATCAGATTCTCGTTTTTGTTCCTTTGGTTCAGGGGGAGTTATTCTTGGCTATTCCATACTCTTCATTTTGTCATAACTCAACCTGAATTAAAAGATGCATCTCTTTCTGAAGGGAATCTGGATTTTTTGTGTATTTCATCAAGCATTGCATGATAATCAAATGGAGCCTTGTTTATTATCCCTTATGATCTGTTTTCACTACTTTACATCTTGCCATGATTTATGCTAAACTGCTAGATCTATCATGACTTTTTATGTGTAGTTTAGTCTTTGCCATGCTAAGGTACTTCAAAATGCTAAACTTGAATTAAAATCTTGTCATGATAGCTCTTGAGACTAGTCTGGTTAAAACTATCCTTTTATGATTTTCGTCATGTCAAGTAGGTCGAGTTGAGTCTGAATCTCTTTTGAACTTTTGAGTAAGCTATGTCGGTTTGTTAAGAAACATGACTTATCTCTAATCACCGGTCTAAAAACTTCAAAAGCAAAATGATCTCTTTTGTGCGAAAAACCAGATCTCACCAAATCTTTCTCATGAGACGGCTTGCCATTGCACTAGGCATGAACTCGGGGGAGCCTTGGATGACCTAAGATCACCTCCTTAAGTCTGTTGCTTGGGTGGTCGCATAAGGCTTGGGATCTAGCACATGGCTAAAAAAATGGTTGAAGCTCGGAGGCGGTTGTGGATGGCACCTAGTCCGAGCTTGCTTTATCGAGATAAAACCTTAAAGAGCCTTAAAACAAAATGTCTTGAGAAAAAGAAAATGTGCTAAAATTGCTTATCTCTAAAGAGATCAAGTCCTGGATAAAATGAGTCCTTCTTCAACCGGTAGCACTCTAAAATGTTCGATGAGTCTTCTTGGTTCAACTTAGATTATTTGACATGGCTTGCATCATCCTGGATATCTTTAGCTAGATTTCAATCTTGACTTATTTGACTGCTATAGAATCGGATCATTAATCGATTATGGACTTTCTGTCTTAGCTCTTCTATACATCGATTGTCATGATCTTGATAGCATTCTTACGTGTTATGGCTTGGTGTAATTCTCTAATAGTCATTTTGGATAATCTACATGGCTCCTAATGCTTAAAATGAACATCATATAGTTTTTCTTCCCTTTTCTACATATTGATGATTTTATTGCCAAAGGGGAGAATGATTGTGAGAAAAAGCCTTACAAGAAAAGCCTTGAGTTTTGTGCGAAAATTGCTCTTTCATCTCATCTCAAGTCTTTTTCTTTGTGTCAACTTGGTCTTGTGCTTAAATTCTCTTATTTAGACCTTGGTTGATTGGAATCTCAAACTCATCTTATGCTTTTTTTAATTGTCAATATACTCATCAAGGGGAGATTGAGAGACCATGTGAGAGGTCCTCCACTCGAGTGATGAGTATTTGACAAGTGTGTTGATTAGATTGAGAATTGAGGTTTTCGGTTTGGGTCAAGCTTTACATCTTGAATCGAAATCGGAACTACCGCATGTGTATGGAGCGGAAGTTCGATAAATCTGAACTACCGGTGATGAAAATCGAACTTCGCTTAATCTGGATTTGAGTTCTGCTTGAGCTAAAGTGCGAACTTCCGCACTGGTGTCGCGAAATACCGCTATGTCCGATGAGAGTCGAAAATCGGAATTAAATATTTGGAAAATCGGATGTTAGAAGATCGGAAGTTCCGCAGATGGTAAGCTACGGAACTTCCGATAATTCGACAAGTGCGGATGTTAGAAATCGGAACTTCACTGTGGTAAAATCGGAACTTCCGATTGTGTCGAATCGCGAGAGAAGGTTAAATTGTGATTTTGATTTTGTATGAGTTTGAGTCTTATACAAATATTGATGCTATGTTATTGTGCAATGCTATGTGATGTGTTTTTATGCGTGTTGATCGCAGGGCATCAAGATGGAGTCGTGGCGAGACACGTGGACCGGACTAGGCGCGGAGGCGTTGAGGTCGAACGGTCGGGATGTGTCGAAGACGGCGTGAATCTTGAAGCGGTTGCGAGTCGTGCACAACAAGGTGTCGGAGGCTTCGGAAGGTGCGCAAGGCGAAAGGGTCTTTTCGCAAAGCGGCAAAAGTGGAGGCGGTTCCGTTCGGTGTAGCGGGCTTAATGGGTTGGAGGCCCATTAGCCAAGGCTATAAATAGGGAGAACCACAGAGTTAGGGTTAGACCTTTTGATAAAAATTAGGTTAGCTCTAGAAAAGGGTGTGTGTTATCTTTTTGAGAGTTTGTTGAGTTGAGAGAGAATGAACTGAAAATCTTGTAATCATTCCTCTGTATTTCCTTTGTAATCTTTTGATTTCTATTAATGAATATCTGAGGTTTTGATTACTTGCTTATGCCTTTCTATTCTCTTTCTCGCTCATATTGAATGTTTAGGGTTTTGGCATATCTTTTGAATCGTCTTATGAAATAGCATGAAACTTGATATCTAGATTCGTTTGATATTGCTAATGTATCCTCAAAGTTTCATGAACTAGGAATCAGAGGAATCGTGT
This sequence comes from Hsuehochloa calcarea, assembly GCA_036346395.1. Lineage (NCBI taxonomy): Eukaryota > Viridiplantae > Streptophyta > Magnoliopsida > Poales > Poaceae > Hsuehochloa > Hsuehochloa calcarea. The sequence continues at coordinate 44,007,732 of CM070601.1, forward strand.
CTATTTCGGGTTTTGTTCTTTCTTGCCCTTCTTCAAGAAATCCGATTTTGGCTTGTTTGTTAAATCTTTGTTTGCGATTCTTCTCCATGAGGTCAAGATATTGCTTAGGATGATGTCTGTGAAACTTGACCGAGAAGAGCATTCAAGATTTAGCACTTTGGATTTTGGGAAAAACCGGCGCCCGCTTCTCTTGGTCGGACAATCGGAACTTCCGATTGTCCACTGTGAATTCATGGCGGAACTTCCGCAGATCCGGAACTACGGGAGTGCGGAACTACATCACGGGTAGAATCGGACCTTCCGATTTCGGACGAGCAGATCTGAAGTTTATTTTGATTCTCTGTTTTTGCTTCACTCTTCTTAAGAGATCCAGAGTGCTTTGTAGATTTGCTTTAAAAACAGTAAAGGGGAGTTCTTAATTTTTATTGCACCATTCACCCCCCCCTCTGTTGCCATTTCGGTCCTTCACCATCAAAGCCATTGCCAATTGACTCATCATCCTGAGATCGTGCACATATCCTCACGATATCCACAAATATCCTTTGGGAGGTGTGTTCCAAATTTGGTCAAGTTTCATTGGTTGAATTAAAAGTTGGACCAAATTTCGTTTTGGATTTGGGCATTGTTTTTCAGTACTGGATTAAATCGGTCGGACCGATTTCTATACGGCGGTCAGACCACCCGCTTTTCAAACCGCCCGTTCAAGGCCGGTCGAACCGATTTCAAATCGGTCAGACCGCCCGTTGGTAGCCGATCAGACCACCAGTACCCAGACAGACTTGTGAGATCAATTCTCCACATTTGTGTCTTGTGGTTGAGGGGGTTATCGAATTCAGCACAAGACTTCCACTGTGCGCTTATTGATCTTCTTAGCTTTCATAGCTAAAGGAGTAAAGTTCGTGTTGACTTTGATTAAGGCGAGAAATTTGAGAAAGCGCCTATTCACCCCCCTAGTCGCCTTTGCTTTCCTACAGAAATAATTGCATCAATTATTGCATTTGGAAAATATCAATCTAAGATTAAACCTACACTTCAAATTTAATCTCAAAAAAAGAAAACTGAGTTAAAAACATTTCATCATAATCTAAAAATAATTTATTAAAATACTATAATAATTATAATGAATTAATATAATTTTACCAAAATTTTGGAACTGAATTCAACCCTAAGAAAATTCAAATATATTTCAATGACATATCCTAAGTTTGAATTTAAATTATACAAATTAAAAAATTAATAGTGGGATTAAAATTTTATATGGGAACTAGGTCATCCCAGGAACCCCTCTAATTAATTTCAAATTTTTAGGATTTTTATTACTATTTTTAGTAGCCGACGTCTAATTTAAATCCCAGTCAAACCTTACCCTGTTCCTTTGACTCGGACCAGGTCGCCTTGACTTGATCGAAATGAGTCAACTAACTGCACCGACATGAGCCACACTCCAAACCAGCCACTCCTGTGCCACTACCAATTGGGCACCACCTGTTGGATTCAACTTCAACCTCTCGCTGACGCGCTCGCTGGCTCTTTCAGAGCTTCGACGCCATGCGCCCGTCGCATGCTGCGCCGCCCCATCAATGTCGTGAGCCATCGCCCAAAACAAACACTCCCCCAGCTACTCTGCTTCACGCCGCTCCCATCCCCGTTATTGCCCGAGGATAATACCCCCTCCCTGGCCTCCATTCCTCTCATTCTTCCTCTCGGGGCTGAGGAAGAAGGGGCTCTCCTGTGCAACCTACTTGGGTAAGCCTCAGTCTAATGCTTCCCCTCTCCTCTACATTGATTACCGTGCCTATTTGAGCTAACCTGAGCCTTTGTCTTGGTTTGTAGCTCCGAGATCACAACAGTGTCTCGGTGGCCTCAGAGCGCACCCCGAAGGCCATGTTTGTGGAAACTTCGACTCCTGTGAGTTTTGTCCTCGCCTTTGCGCATCTCATTGTGCCATTAGGTATTAGAATTGTTTCCCCTCAACTCTTTGGTCACATTGTTCACAGGAGCTTGTGAATTTGGTTCTTGCCCGATTGTCGCCCGACAACATTGTTCATCGTCTTTTGCCGACCTTGGTATGCCTTTCCCCAATTCCTTCTCGTGTAACGATCTACTGGTAGCACTCAAGCTTTTCCTACCTCCTTGTTTCAGTCTTGTTGCCCAGGGAATTATCTCTGAGTGGAGCCCTAGCGCCGCCGTCACCGTTGTTGTGGACTTCTCACCTCCGAGCTCCTCTAGCCACTCCATCCCTCTGGTAAGGCTCAGTGATCCCCCTTGTAGCTTAAGCACGCTTTAGTTAGCTCGAAGCTGGACCGTGCCATCGCTTGCACCGTAGTCATAGGGTAGCTACTGCTCGCCACCACTCACCTCCATTCTAGGCTGGCTCAGCTGCTGTCGCCACTACCAGGAGGTGCGCAAAGCTCTGAGCTTTCCATTCATGCCCTTGGCTGGCTTCGTCGTGGCCTGAATCGCCGGTGGAGCTCCGATGAAGCCAGATCTCCCTTGTTGGAACGTCCAATAAGACTGTAGCAAAGTCATTAGGGTTAAGCTCAATCATTAACACTTAATGATGCAATCTTTATCGGAAATCCTGAGTTAACCGGTTAAGTGAGAAAAGGTAGAGGCTGATAGGTGGTCCTGGAGTTAAGTGGAATGTGAAATGGTTCACAGGGTCGTGCGCCAGTGCACCAATACGCGTGGACGGTCCATGCACTATTCTCGTGAATCGTGTCTATGATGGATGGGGCCCACATGTCAGAACACGTTTAATCAGAAATTAAATGGAAAATTTACACCCCACAAGTCAGTGACTACGGCTAGCGCAGCACGCGGTAAGAAAAGTGTTAATTGCTTTATAAATTCCAGAAATTAATTATTTGCACACTAAAAATTTGAATAACTTCAAAAATACATAACTAAATCATTTTAACTCCAAATAAAGTTAAACCAATTTTAATAATTTTTATTTTAAGTTAAATTTATTTTAAAACAGGTTTCAAACATGTCTCTTTAGTAGATAATATAGTTTTAAAAAATGATCCATAACTCTATTATTTTTACAACAGAAAAAGCTAATAACTTGGAAAATTCATAACTAATTCATAAAAACTCCAAATGAGATGAACCAAGTTATTTTGGTCTGATAATAATATTCTCTATCCATCCATATGAAGGGTTACAAGTAGGCTACGATAGCACGAAATAAAAATTTACCACGCAACCAAGGAACCACTACTTGTAATAGATCACAAGATTACCACTAGACGTATCGACTCGTAGCGGAAGTAGAGTCGATGTAGCGAGCTGATGCGTAGTCGTACTCGCCGCGTGTCTTCTTGAAGTTATTCAAATCGTCCTAGTGCTGATGCTTCGCAACAACACCTCCAAGGTATCCACACGTACGGGGCAGGGATACCACGCGCTGGACTGCTAGCGCCGGCAGTGTGTATGAGGAAAGTGTGACTATTAGGGTTTCAGGAGTTCTTCAAAAGATCATCATGGCCCCATGCCACTACCCCTATATATATATATATATATATATATATATATATATATATATATATATATATATGTAGGCATCCATGATGGATCTTACCATCGAAAATCAAATTCTAGCCCTTTAAATGTGCGACCCTATAGGTTCATGTGTAATCGGTTGTGACTCGAATTTTTTTTTTCCGACCACTAGTCGTTAGTGGTACCTAGCAGGACAAAACGATTCCCAAACACACATAGAATATATCGAACGAACCTTAATGCAATATGATCTACGACTAGGTCCATGTCACTAACGACCAGCTCGTATCTCTATACGACAAGTTCATATTTGGTCTCGACCAATTCGTAACTCCTTACGACCAGGTTTTGACCATTTAGTTACTATATTTGACCAGTTTACGACCAGCTCGTATCTCCATATGACTGGTCTGTATCTGATCGAATTGAAATACCTTGTCGTATATTCTCCCTTTGCCTCATGATATCTGGTTGAACTCCAGGTGAGATGTTGTGTCATCCATGGACTGTTCAATACTTTCTCGATCAAGTGTCGAATAACTTCATGTGGTCGACACTTCAATCACTAGTGGCATGGTCATGCACTTTCTTTATCCGACCACGACGAAGGGCCCAGAGACATCTCTCCTATTATGTTAGGAGGGGCAAATCTCATATCGGCCAGTCACATCCCTCCGCATATTTCATAGCATACACAAAATCTACCTTTATAACTACCGAGTTACGAGTAGCGTTTGTCAACCACTAAGAGTGCTATTACACATGTAGGAAACCATGCTGATCTCAGGTCTAAGGATTATACATCATCATTGCTTGAGACCAACTAATGATACATATAATCATAACAATCTCAATAGTGTCTCAAGGTGGGTCTTTTCCAACACCATGTTCTCTAACATGTGTCCATATTATTGGTTTGATATCTCCATATCCATGACCTATGAAACATAATCATCAACATTTATATGTGTTTTCATATGTTTTCGACCAGGGAACATTTAAGAATAATCATCGCAGAAATATAGAGTTTCATAATCAAGTCACATACTTGATAATAAATATTATTGATATTATTATAGGAACAAGAAAACATATTGTCTAATGTTATGAACATAATGAAATATAATCATCTTTATGATTGCCTCTAGGACATATTTTGAACACCATGTAATCCTTATCTTCACCACTGCTTTGTAAAATTTCACGAAAAATCAATTTTTAGATGAATAGTGCTGAATGGGAATTTTCTGGAATTTTAAGAAAATTGTTTTTCAAATTGCTATAACTCTCTCATCTCAAATACAAATTAAATAATTATTTCACTTAAATTCATATAAAATCATCATCTAGCTACTGTAAGAATTTCATGCATTTTTAGCACTTTGTATTTTTTTTGCCTTTTCTAGATGTTTATTCGGTGTTGTCTTTATATAGATTCCGAAGCAATTGATATTGACCGTACACCACCGAAACCGAGCAATTAGACTTCCAGCAAGGCAAGCATTATTTAAACTTTCTTTTTGCATCATATTGATCCAAGATTTTGATTAGTTATGTGCAATGATAATTGCTTGCATGCTATTTTTGTTATATCGATATTTTTGTGATGTGTAATTAGTTATGTCCTATTCATGAGGTTATCCTTGATTTATTATAGTACCTACATGCTTAAGTTAGGTTGTGTGAAATATATTATATGGGATTGCTTAGCCATGCAAGTCTAGTTGCGGTAGATTGATTGTCGGGAATAACCCGATAATTATGAGAGACACAAAATTTTTATCTTCTTTTTATTCCAGATCTTCGTATCTGTTTCTCAAGTTAAACTTTGTTATTTCAAAAGAGTTTGGGGACTGGACAAGTGGTTGCTAGTATGGGTGCTATTATGCACGAGACTCGGGTTTTGTGGTTGTCTTGTCCGGACCAACAAGGATCGAACTTTGACAATGTCGTTAATTCAAGTAAAACTCATGCTATCACACGCGGGATATGGTTACCGTTTGGACAAGTAAGGGGAAAGTTTTATTGCTTTAGACCGCAAGTGGTGTGAGGACATAGAGACCATGAAATCCTATGTTCCTTAGGAACCCAGTGTAATATATACTATGTATGTGAGCACAATTACTTATGTTGAGGGACAACCAACATACTAACTACCTTACACTGACCCCTCCGAAACAACGTGTGTGCCCGCTTAGCATTTGCTATATGCATATGTACTAAGTTGGGATTTCATCTCGCATGGGTAGTCTAACTCAATAAGGTTTTTTGCCAAAAAATACCAAATCTCGATGTCCCCGGCTGACGCACCATAGGAAGTGTGTTAACTCCGGTGGCTTACGAGCTAGTCGAGTCGTGTGGGTAAAGTAGTGCACCTCTACAGAGATAAATATATTCGAACAGCCGTGTACATGGTTACAGACGATCGCTTGAATTCGGAAGTCATTACTGTTAGACTTTTCTATTAAATTTGACATGGTTACAACTTGGTATTTAGAATAAACAGGTGTTCATGCATTTTAGTCTATCAAAGTGAAATTTGTCACTTTGTGTAATGTTAATTTTAATAAACAGTAATTATATGCATTTTATATTATATTTGTTATTTCTGAAGCATTTGCATAAATTTTTGCATTTGTAAATATCCTAATCAAAATCTAATAGGTAACTCCAATCACAACTCCAAAGAGAGACAACAATTAATACTTATGAAATTCTCTGGGAAATAATTTAATTAAAAACTTTACAATGTTTATCATAAATAACAATCTTCTCAATACAAGTAAAACAAGAATTTATTTACATCAGATCAAATTATGTTTTACAACTTTGAATAATTTACAAAAATGTTAAAATAAAACTTGCATTGCATGTCGCCTAAAGCCTTCCTTGAAATCTTGCCCGTCCATCGTTGTCCAGACAAACCATCTTCCTCGACCCAATCCGAAACACCATTCGCAGCTCCATAGTCGGCCAACCAATCAAAAGACCATTAGTTGTTCAAAAAGTAGAATAATAGAGTTAGAATAAAATAAATTGCCGTCAGTATACCATAGGAATCATCGCGGTTCCCAGGCCTACTTAGATTAGTCGGCACCTTGAGTATCGCGACTACCCACACTAACCTAGGTTAACCGGCATCTTGGCTTTTCAAGTCACCTAGGCTAACCCAGATTAGTCGGCATCGGTATACCCAAGATACCTAGACTAACCTAAGTAAATCGGCACCGTCTTATTTCCGTAGGTTCTCATCATTCGGCGTTTAGGAAAATCCAAAACCTACGTATACTGAATTGCCTCAATTGTCGCAAATCCATTGCATAAGGAATTGCTAGCCAATGAACCAAAAATGCCCAGCCCAAAAATATCTGGAGCCATCTGGATAAGCACCAATGCATGAGCATCATTAGCAATTTGCAATGACAGCTCATTCACCTCACCAAGCCAGGCACTAGTCAAAGCACCAGCCTGGTAGCCACCGAAGGCAGCAAGAGAAGAGCAGAGCCAGCAAAGCACCGAGGGACAGCACAGCCCCCTTCCAGAGATTTCCCAACCTCGCAAAACCAAATAAGCAACACAATTCCTCCCGACCTAATTCCTCACCAGCACCCCATTTCTTTCTCTTCTCGTAAGCAAGAACCAAGGCAAAACCAATAAGCCGACACACAAGCCCAACATCATTCAAAGCACCACCAAGAAGGCAATCAAGAGTAGGACAATCAAAGCCAAGGCGAGGAGCAAATCATCGAGTCAAGCCAAGCCAAGCAAGCATCACTATCATCAATCGATCTCGCAACCACCAAGGCAAGCCAAGCCAGCAGCAGCAGCCCGGAGCAAGAGGGAGGAAGGAAGCCGGGAGCAAGAGGAGGAAGGAAGCCGGGAGCAAGAGGAGGAAGGAAGCCAGGAGCCAGGGCTGAGGGGAGCACCGGCAGCCAAAGATCGCCACCCTCTTCTTCCCAAACCCAAGTCCCATGAAGAGGTAACCCGGTACCCATCACAAGCATATCACTTGCACATCATCAATCACTGCACCTCGGTATGCATTGCACTCATCCAAATCATTCTCACAAATCACGGATCTTAATAGAATCAATCCCGGATCTCAAGAGAATCAAATAGCTCTCGCCCATCTTCATCACGAGCATAGTGGGGTAGGGAGTAGCGATAGAGAGTAAGGAAAGGGGTAGTCTTACGTCGGTCACGGCCACCCATCAAGACCACCAGGTAGGCTTCAACCTAACCCCGCTCACCAAGATAAAGTCCACCTCCCAAAGATCATATGCATGCATCAACCATAAGCAACATCGAAAACAACCCAAATCAAAATCATCTTAGCTGAAATCAAATAGAACGGGGAAAATCGAGTCCATGAGCGAGCCAAGCCAAGCATTGGAGTAGGGGCGAGTCGTGGCGCCAAGCACCAAGCCACCGAGGGAGAAGCAGCCATGAGAACAAGAAGGCGGCGCAGCCTCTACCTAGCCGGGAGGAGGAGGAGGTGTAGGGGGCCCGAGGCCTAGGGCGCCGAGGCGAGAGAGCAATGAGCTGGGGGTGACGGAGCCTGGGATGGCAGCGCAAGTGAGCGGGAGAGAAGCGGCGCAGGGAACCGGAGCGGCTGCAGCTGGAGCCGAGGAGGCGACAGATGGAGAAGGATCGAGAGAGAGACCGAGAGAGATAGAGAGTCGTGTGTCACTAGAATGAGTAAGGGAGGAAGAGATAAGGGGGGAGATGGGAGCATCGGCCGGGAGCTAGGGGTAGAGATAGGAGGGGAAGAGTGATTAGAGTAGGTAATTAGGGAAATAATGTATTTTGTAGTTAAGTGTTTAGTTGATTAGGTGAATTGGAGTAGAAAAATTTTGTAGAATTAAGAATAAGTAGAGAGTGTTTGTGAGTACTAGGTGTCCTGTTAAGGAAAACAACATCACCTGTCAGTCATTATAATTCCACTAGAAATTGAATTAACTTTAACCAGTCCATAAGAAATTGAATTTTTAGTAAACTAAAATCTATACCTAAGTGCATCTAGAATCATAACCTCATTGATATGTGTTTATCATGCATTTTTGAGCATTTTGGATTTCTCGATTTTATTGGTATTTATTCGCATTTGTATTTTCTCTCTAGATTACGAATTGCGCGACGGAAATAATAACGCCTCTGAGAGTGAACAAGTGGACATTCCATAAGGCAAGCATCCTCTCTGCACCATGTTGATCCCAATTTTTGAATCAGATTTACAAAACACGGTGATCTTTGTTGCATGCTAATTTTCTTAAAATTAATTGTGATCTGTCAATAGGTAGTTATAACCTGACAATTGTGGTTTACCTTGAATTGATCATACACTCAACCTAAGGTAGTTTGTGGTGATATAATACTTAATTTCAATTTTGCTTAGCCATGCAGTCCATAGAACGGTAGTGTTTGGCAGGCTTATCTTGTCAAACCTGGGGAACAACAAATACATTTTTATTTTTGTTGATTCTTCGTTCGATTTATTTAAATCTGAAATGAATCTAAATCTTGTTGTTAAACTTAATTCAAATCTGACAAGTGGATGCTAGTGATGGTGCCTAGTGCGAGAATGGGAACTGTGGATGTCTTGTGCAGGTTGGTTAAGGACTCGAACTCGACGGCCCAATTCAAGCCCAGTACTTCCACACGCAGATGTATGGGCGCCGTTTGGTTAAATAAAGGGTTAATATTATTGAGTTGGATACAGAGAGTAAGGACATGTGTATTGATTTCATATGGCATAGATGCTTAAGTCTTCGGGCCGTGTCGTATGCCATGTGGAGCTTATATCGATATCAGATGTTCTTAGAAGGGTAAGGGCGTAGATGTGTTACATCGCATGTACGTACCTTCAGGGCCCCGACTGCGGTGTAATATGTGTGGCTAACACGAGTTTGCATTTAATTGACTGGTCGGCATTCCTCTGTACAACATGTGAGCCTCGGTTGAATATATGCTATCGATCGTTGTTTAAGCGGGATCGCCACACATGGGTCATCCAACTCAATAGTGTTAACTTGTTGAAAAATACCGAATTTTAGTTTACCCGGCCGGCATACCAAAGGAAGTGTGCTATTGTTCTAGATGGCTTACGGGCTAACTAAATCGTGTGGGTAAAGATGTACACCCCTGCAGGGTTAAAACTATTCGAATAGCCGTGTCCACGATTCGGACAACGCTTGGATTGATGTCACTGTATAGAATTTGCTCTAATTTGGGTTTTGGGAATTATTAATTTCGGCATGAGGAGTGTCATGCTCGGTTTGGTAATGATCGGTGACCATTATTGATCTTGCTTTTGCTTATGTTCGATTACTTACTATTTTTAGTCCAAATTGAATTATTAAAACTGCTTTGTCAAAATTTAGCAATTGTAGGTTAATATGTATCGCTTTATGCAAATTGAACCAATTAAGCCTTCATTGATAACCTTATGCATATAAAATTCTATTCCTTTGTATAGGTTCTATCAAACACTTTCTTTTATTAGTTTGTGTAAGTCTTGCTGAGTACCTTCCGTACTCAGTGGAATTATCCACTTGTTGCAGGTAAAGAACGCCCTAGAAATATTCCAAGTTGAAGCGATTACGGGGAAACTTCGGCTTTAATCCCAGTCAAGTTGCCCTTGGGTTGTGGCGCTCCACTGGAGGTTTATTTTATTACTTCCTTTTTCATTTATGATTTACTTAATGTTTCATTTGTAAATTTTTATTAATGTATTCCAATCGTGTATGCTTGTGATATCATGTTGCAAGGATATGTCTATGTTAGCAGCTCATCCTGGGAGCTAACATGAGAGACATATCCGGGAACCTGAATATTGGAATTGTACCTTGTTAATGATTATACCTCTGGTATTATTTTTAATTGAGACTTGATTGTTCTTGATTAAAAATTTTGCTTTTGGTATGATTATTAATTTGGTATAAACCTCCAATATTCCGGGGTCCTCACACTTTGGTATTTGTTTGATTCAATTGTTTATCAATTTATCACTTTATTACATGCTTTATTTCTACTTCAAATCTGATTTTAAAATGACAATTGAAAAACTAATATGTGTAGATTGAAAATTGTTGTGCCTTTCGTAAAACTAAAGCCACTAATGCTATTCTTTAATTGTCTATTATGCATAACTAATTTTACCTTTGTGTAAGACTTGCGAGTATGTTTTGTACTCAACCCGCTTGCTGCAATTACAGGTGGGGATGAACATCTGATCGATGAATTCGTTAACGCCAATTATGGCGACGCTAACAAATAGTATTATTGTTTAACTCCCAGTTGGTTACCTTGGGTTATGGGCACACTGTTGTTAGTCTTTTGTTTATATCACTTTCTTCCACTGCAACTTTAAGTGTTTAATTGAATTTGGCAGGTCAGCTCTTTTTGTAATCGATGTAGACTTGAACTATTGTGTTGTATGTCTTTCATTCTGTCTTTGTATGAATGTTGTATGTCTGTGATTGACGTTGATGAGGGTATGTGCGTGTTGGTCGCTGATCTTAGGAGCCAATACAAGATACATACCCGCTGTTATGAATCCCATTTTAACTCGTTAGTATGGACTTAGACCGTTAGAGAACCGGTCATCCTGCAGTGCTTGTAGAGGAGCAGTGTGCATGATCACCGGGGTTCTAGTTTCAGTCGGTCCTTCTCACTAAGACGGAGTTAAGATGAGATTCATTCACTTGAGGCCCAGAGTTATTTCTATAAGACCGGGAATACCTTGGTTTTACGGAAATAACCCGGGGTCTTCACAAAATGGCATCACGATCAACAAGAACAAATTTAAAAGTAAATAGTATATTTAAAACTTAGGTCCCACTGGTCATATTATAATACTCTTCTTTCTCATCTCTCTCCCCTTCTTGGTGGGTGGGTTGGTAAGTCGATATCAATGATGTGGTCACTAGCATGGCGAAAACCACACGTGAAACCAACCTAGGATGAAATGTGAATGATTTTGATAATTCGAGGATGCAAACAGGACCGTTTTAAGTTGGAGGTGTTTTGGACTCAGGCAATAGCAGGGTTGAAAATATGACATTTTCCTTTGGAATGAGAATGATCTATGGATCTACAGTGCATAGGAATTAGGAGCGATCTCAACCGTTTGATATAAAAAATCAAAGGTCGAGGTCAATAGCCACATTATTTTGCTATAGTATTTTCACTATATACACTCACAAAACATTGTTCACATATGTAATAATGCATAGGATCCGGATCCTCCAATCTATCTATCTACAAAACAACAGACGATATTCACGTTACCTTATTCGTTTTAGAGGTCTAGAAAATCCCAAAATAATCCTTAAATAAAAAACTTCTTAGAAATTATCTCATTAATCGGAAGAAAAAGAATATACCACTTTGGTGGGATAGATAGTAACGGTGTAGATTAATCATAAATAAATATTACAACTGTTACAACTTTTTAACAAAAACAACTACACTTTGTAAAGATACTAGAGATATATAACGAATGCAATATGTTGCAATATCGACCCGCGCAATTGTGCGAGAAATTCTTCTAGTTTTATCAATAATAAATCCTTAAACCGGCCTTATCAAATTATGATAGACATGCAAATAATTTTTTTCAAAATAATATTGTTTTAAAAGAAATTTACAAAAATAAATAGTTGAAAAAAATTAAAAACTAGGCCACTGTCGCTATTTGAAATGACAAAAGGGTCCTGTCGCCATTCCAAATGACGACAATAGCCTATGCAATGACGACAGTATGGCAGAACAGTGCAGAGAGGTCCTTCTCACCAGTTGAATGGAATGACATTTGGAATGACGATATGGCTATTTCGCTATTTCAAATGGCGATGATAACTTAGTTTTGTAAAAAAAAACTATATATTTCTATAATTTTTTTTATAATAATTTTTTTAAATTCCATATACAAAGAGGCAGTTGAATTTCTTCAAAATCATATGATTGTTTTTTCCCCCGCAGCGAGCAACCACCGGCTGGTGCACGGCAGCACCAACCTCTCTTTCCCTCGTTTCTTTCTTTTCTCCTCCCTCTTAAACCCCACCTCCCGGTGACCGCACCCTCCCCTCCAACCGCACGTCCCTTTCACGTGCCGCCCGCTCCCTCCCCTTCACTTTCTCCCCACGTCACCGCCCACCGCCGCCCACGATATCGTCCCCGCCGCCGACCGCGTCCCGCCGGAGATGGCGATGGAGGGGCTGGTGCCGATCACGCGGGCCTACCTCGCACGCTACTACGACAAGTACCCGCTGCCCCCGCTCCCCGACGACGTCACCGCGCTTGCCGACCGACTCCGTGCCTTTTCCGCCGACCTCGCCGCCGTCGGCCCCCTCTCCCCCGGTGAGCACCATACCCTCGGATCTCGCAGCGATCTGCTCGCTTCTTGGTCCAGCCGGCGCCGCTACTGCTAGCGCCGTTCATCTCCCTACGATTCGGCGGGGTGGAATGGGAACTGTTTTAATGGGTGTTCAGTTATTTCCGTGCGGGTAGTTTAGCTGCTTAGGTATCCTAGAAATTCGGTGTTTGCTTCTAGGGGCGTGTAGCTCTCTGGAATCCGGTCCGGATTAGCGAGAGTTGCTTGCTGAGGTTGCTTAAAGCAGTAAAAATCGGTTCTTGATGAAGCGTAAGGATGTGTGCATGCTGTTTATACTCCCTCCAGTTCTTGTACTTTGAGTATTAATTACTATTATAATGTATTTGTAAAACCGAATAAAATTATAATACCATGAAAGTACTTTTCGAGACAAATCTACAAATCTACGCATATGATTTTCATATATCTAATCTAAATATGTAAAAAGATATCAAAAGTTTACAGGTTCAATTTTTTCCCCTTCTAGTTTTGTGAAAGTTGGTTGAGACTAATGACAATTGAGGCTTATTAGCTTTGATGTACTGCTAAATGACTTGAGAATTTAATCTTAGAAGCTGAAACCGTCAACATGATTGATCCTGTGCAAGTACGAGAAATTGGCTATTATAGGACTCCAAACGTTGGGTTTCTCTATAATAGGATTCCTAAGGTTTGTTTCTCCAAAATAGGACTCCAAACAATTACAATAAGCTTTAATGACATTTCGGCCTATTTTAATCTCTTTTAACATCTAAATACATGTATTTGTTCCTAACGTGACCGTTTTACCCTTCAGTGTTTTGACAGTGATTGTTGTGTCGTTTTGAAAAAAAAAAAATGGGGAGGAGAGGTAGCGGTCTTCACTGTGAAGGCTATGGTGCCGGTGTTCTCGCTTGAGGAAGGAGGAGCGTCGGTGTTCTCGCATTTACGGCGTATCTGAGTAGATGAAACAGCGGAATCGAGAATAGATGAATCGATACATTGCTAGCCAATTTCTCTTCTTTGAAGGGTAATAGGGTCAATACTGAAAAATACATGTATTTTTAGATGACAAAAGAGATTAAAAAAGAAACAAAATGTCATTAGAGCTTATTGTAATTGTTTGGAGTCCTATTTTGAAGAAACAAACGTTAGGAGTCCTATTATAGAGAAACCCAACGTTTGGAGTCCTATAATAGCCAATTTCTCGTGCAAGTACTGCTTTTAATTGGTTTCTTTAGTGAGTTTGGTCGTTGCATGGATGTTTGGTTTGAGGGGGCGTCTAACTTATAACATTTTTAAGGGTTTTCATTGGCCTGAGAAGCTTATTGTGTGTCATCTCTTTCTAATAGGATTGTATATGATCTACCTGTTGCTAGAAATTTACAGATTATCACAACTTTGGTGTTGTCAGTTGTAGTATGGTCGATCATGTTAGCGTGTGCTATACTAGGCAGGGCCCTTGCTATGTTAGGCAGGACCCTTGGGTTTAGGGTGGTGCGGCTGCACAGGCATGTTGCCTTGTGCGCCTCCCCCTGGTTTGGTTAGTTGGTTATAATAGGCAAGGATCTTCTCAGATAGGGTTATTTCCTATTCCCGTGAACATCCCTGCCTATATGTACTCGAGCCTTTGCTCCCATTAATTCATTCACAATTTCCCCAAAACCATTGTCTTTCATGGTATCAGAGCCAAGAGGTCTTGAGTTCAAGATCCGGTTGGTGCAATTAAAAATAATAATTGCAACCCACTTCTATTCCACGTCTGAGGTCTAAAGGAGTCTACACGTGAGGGGGAGTGTTGAAGTATAAGTGAATTGCCCGTCTTTCCTCATCAGCTTAAGCTTTTGGGTGAATTGGTTGGTGCATGCAACTCAATATGGTGAGGGCGCTGCGATAGGTCTTCGCCTTTGGAGGCAGGCTCAAAGATGGAAGGACCTCGATAGCTTTCGCACCACTTCCTCGGTATGCATGTTGGCGGCTCTGGCGATGGTCTTCTTCTTTCTCGAAGCGGTACATGATGGAGCTCCTTGATCGCGCGCCGCATGTCCGAAGTGCAAACCGTGTTGACGCCGATGGACACCGCCCCAAGGTTGCGGTGCGCAGATGGTGCCCATCTCGATGTCTCGACTTAGCGGCCTCGCCGGTGCCTTGCAGTGGCTGACCTTCACTCGGCCAGACATCGCCTACGCTGTGCAGCAAGTATGCCTTCACATGCATGATCCCGGTGCCCGCGCTACGCCTTTGAAGCGGATTCTTCGGTACATTCGTGGCACTCTTGACATGGGTCTTATCTGCGACCATCCTCAGCGACGGATCTTGTGGTCTACACCGATGGTGATTGGGCCGGTTGTCCCGATACGCGCAAGTCCACCTCGGGCTATCTGTGTTCCTCGGCGACAGTCTCGTCTCCTGGTCATCAAGCGCCGAACACCGTCTCTCGGTCGATCTTGGAAAGGTGATATCGCGATGGCTAATGGAGTTCCGAGGCTACAGGCTGCGCCGACTCCTCCTGAGCTTCACGCCCCCTCCGTGAGCTCTGGCGGTGTATTGCGACAACATCAGCGCCGTCTACATGTCTTCCAACCCCATCCAGCATCAACGCACCAAGCACATCGAGATTGACCTCCATTTTGTCCGAGAACGAGTTGCCGCTGGTGCTGTTCGCGTCCTACATGTGCCTACTACATCACAGTATGCGGACATCTTCACCAAGGGCCTACCTTCCACCATTTTTACAGAATTCAGGACCAGTCTCAACGTGTGCAGTGGCTGACGATTCGACTGCGGGGGGGTGTTAGCGTGTGCTATACTAGGCAGGGCCCTTGCTATGTTAGGCAGGACCCTTGGGTTTAGGGTGGTCTTGGTTGCATGCAGCATGTTGCCTTGTGCGCCTCCCCCTGGTTTGGTTAGTTGGTTATAATAGGCAAGGATCTTCTCAGATAGGGTTATTTCCTATTCCCGTGAACATCCCTGCCTATATGTACTCGAGCCTTTGCTCCCATTAATTCATTCACAATTTCCCCAAAACCATTGTCTTTCAGATCACACGATTGATGTTGTTGTTGCTGACGTCATTTGGAGGTAGTAATGCATATGAAGTTGTGGTATCCTTAGGGTTTCAGTTGTCTCCTTATGCTGCATAACTGGGGTTGTATCTGGTGCAAACTCCATTCTTAGTGTGAACATGCAAACTTTGCTGTTAGCCGTCCAATCAATGTGAGAATGGATCATGTTTATCGATTTAAATATTTGATAATGGGCAAAAGTATTTGCTAGCTAGCCTTGATTGGATGGATGATAGTACCTCCACACATTGATTGAACTGCACACAGTGGAGTTTACATGTTTACACAAGTAGATGATTTGGAACATATTGATAGCCCCTCACTGGCCTTCCTCTTCGACCTTGATGCGCCCCTACCATTCCTCACCTGTCCTATGGATATGATAAAACCTATGTGATTTGGAGCTCTTGAAACTACTGAAAACTAGGACCTATGACTCATCAGGACTAGGCTCCAAACAGTTATAAGAACCTTGGTTTGGATCACATAATTCTACGTTGCTCCATTCAGTGTACTTGTGTCAATTAACATAGAATACTTACTACCATGAAGGATGGAGCAAGGATTAGGGATAGAGTGGGACAAAATAAGCTATATAGTGTAATTATATTTGATGAGGGGTGCCAAATAGTAGTAAATAAATATATTTTTTTAAAAATAAAGAGGACTATGCAAACTTTCGGATCATGAGGAGGGCTAGGGGCCAGGCCCCTGCCTGGCTTACCCTACTCTCTTCTTTCATCACTGCCTGTGAGTTGAGAATGCATCAACATAACACTCACACAATGTACTGACACATTATGGTACTATTCAACCAAACAAATATATATGGAATGAAAGCGCTTGCTACACACTTTAAGGGGCACTACAAAAATGCACTTGTACCTTTAGTTTCATGCAAAACAAACAAAGAAAATAATTTAGAGAAAAAAACATTGAATACAAATGTTACTATTTTGGAAAGGGAAGTTGGCAGGAAACTGGGAGCAGGGATGTGTCAAAGGTTTCACAACTTACATTTTTAATGGAAAAAATTCATATTTTCCACTAATTTGGAGTGAATTTCGTTTTTGCCACTTAGTTCTCTTGCTGACATATGGGCACAGACTCAACCTGCCAGTGAGACAGCCAGTGGCAAAAACAAGATGAGCTTAGTGGCAAAAACGAAATTGTCTGTTTTTAAGTAAGACAAAGATGCATGCCAGCATAAGTTAGCAGTGGCAGATCTCCTGCTTCAGTTTCTTGTGACTGTTGTGTTGTGTTCGTTCGTCCATGCAGGGTATTGTTGGTTAAAGCTTCATGAATGTGTAACGGTTAATACTGTTAGGCTTCAATCATTTCATATTCATACCTAAGGAGGTGGCTTTTCACTTGACACTAAACACCAACTAAGACTTTTGCTTGCCAAATTCTGGAGCTTTAATTATTGGGTGATCTTCCTGAAGCAAACATTGTTTTGACATCATAATTCTATCCATTTTGCATGTGCAAGATGAGGAGCTCTTGGAACAAGAAGCAGGTGGCATACCTGCCCATAAAATCGATGAGAACTTGTGGAAGAACAGAGAACAAATGGAAGAAATTATGTTTTTGCTTAACAATTCTCGTCGTCCTGTTGCAGTAAGTTAGCTTTTGATCTCTCTGCAAGGAGGAATTCTACCTTTATTTTGTTGACGTTGACATTTGGCATGTGCATGCGACCAGCTTCAACAGAAGTCCACGCCAGAAGATGCTGAAACAGTTTCTATACTTGATGATGTTGAAACTAAATTGAAGGACATGTTGAAGAAGTTAGAACAGTTTCAATTAAAAAATGCTGATAATGTTTTTAATACAGGTTGGTGTTCTTTCCTTTGGCTTTATATTTCCTGCTATGCATTGCATAAAAAGAGAACAAAATGTGAATACCCATTTATGAATACTATATCATGGCTAAGCAATTGAATCTTCTATTATTGTATACTGAGCAGCTGATAGTTTCATACCGATTCTTTTTGTAAATTGAGTCCGTATATAGATGATTGGATTTCCTTTCCTGATAATTTGCCTGGTTGATTCACACCAGCACTGCACCGTATTCTGAATTTTTCTCAATTGTTGTCCCATATAATGTTTAATGATATCTCTTGTTGGAATTTTGAAATGAGTCCCTACCATGTGACTTTCCGGTCTTCTTTTTAGAGCATCCATATCCTCAACCGAAATTTATACAGTACAACAATTTTTTTCTCCTTGATTATGTCATCCTTTGGTTCCATATTTGCCTTTTTTTGTGTGTTGGGGGGGCAAGTACATGGCAGGTGTAGTATTGGTATTTGACCTGCATTTATAATATCTGCAGTTATGACATACATGCCACAAGATTTCCGGGGTACTCTAATCAGGCAACAGCGAGAACGCTCAGAGAGGAATAAGCAAGCTGAGGTTGATGCTTTAGTTAGTGCTGGTGGAAGCATTCGTGATCGATATGCATTGCTGTGGAAGCAGCAAATGGAGAGGTAGTTATCCTTACTGTTATCAGTCTACATATTCACTATCAATAAATCTATAATCTTTTTCCATTATGTTCTGTAGGCGGGTGCAATTAGCACAGCTTGGTTCTGCAACTGGTGTATATAAGACACTTGTTAGGTACTTGGTTGGTGTTCCACAGGTTAGCCTAATTGTTGGAGTCATATTCACCATCCTGATGATGTCATTGTTCTTTTTCATGAGAAAATTGATGTTGTGATTACATTGGATTACTGCAAACTTCTTTAAAATCCCATCTGATATTGTTATATCATTATCAAAAATCAAAATGTAGATTGTTCCCTTAAGTACTGATTACTCCTTTTAGCATATGTTAAATGATGACATAATTTGACATGCAGATTCTTGTACTGAATATTGCAGGTTTTATTGGACTTTATTCGACAAATAAATGATGATAATGGGTATGCATTTTTTTGTGTGTCAAAACAGCAATTAGCGCATAGTGCCCTGCATATTGAATTTGCGTAATATGGAAAAAATGACATTTATAAAATTGATGATTCAATTTCCCTTTCTTTCATTTTGAAATTTCTCTTCAGACCTATGGAAGAGCAAAGAGAACGATATGGGCCAGCACTGTATACCCTTACAAAACTAGTGCTTGCAATTCGGTTGTATCTACATCTCTCTTTGAGACAATATGGAGAGAGGAAAATGTGAGCGAACTTCTATTTGGAAGAATATACATTGCTTTTTTTAGTAGCTATAGAAAAGCTTGCAGGAACTAGATCTGTTTGCATCTGCATCATGCCCTTCTTTTTATTTTCTGAGAGGCATCATCACCCCTCTAATTCTGATATTATCTATTAATTGAAATTGAACAGAGAGAAGGATAGCGTTGCTGTGTTGCAGCAGGCTGTGGTTATCTACACAGAGGAATTTGAGAAGTTTACTAAATTCATAGGGTAACACAAATTTCATCATCAACCTCATCTAGTAATTGTGCTTTGTCCGTAGCATGTCGGTTACTAGTGTTCCCATGATCAATACTAGTGCTTCACATATATACATTTTAACTGTTAATTCGTGATCATCTTTTGTTCACATTCCCTTGAGTGCCAAACTGCCAATGCTTAGTACGCAAACAAGAAATATCTAAGATTATATAATCTTTATTATGTGGGTTTCAAGAAAGAACCAGTTTGGGCTTCCTGTTTCTTTGCATGGTTTTGACAAATATTCAACTTTTTACTTGTTTCTGTTTTTTGCTTGCAGCATTTCAGTTTGAGACATTCTTTAACTAATTAACTGTCTGCCATTTCGAGGAGAATCATCAGCTGATCTTTTGTTAAGCCATCATTGTAATATTTTTAAGGCAAAATTGGATTCATGCCACTCCAAAACAGCAAATTAGAAAAATGCCACTCCAAAACTTGTCTTCTTTGATATATGCCACTCTAGGACTGTTTTACCGTTACCCTTCTTCCTCCCACCGTCCTCCCCTACTTCACCCCATTGCTGCCGACCGCGCCGCCGTTCCCCAACCATGTCGCCGCGCTCCTCCACCGCCGCCTTGTCTCCTCACCATCTTCCACTGCCGGCTTTGCCTCCTCAGTCTTCTTCGTGCACGGCGCATCTCTCCACCCCGTGTGGGTCACTCCGCTCCTTGCCATCCTCCTGGCGAGTGTGGCGGGGAGGAGGTCAGCGCGGAACGGCCGGAGGAGGTGGCGGTGGTGGTGGTGCGAATCGGTGGCGTGGCAGATGTTGGAGGCGAGGGTGAAGGACTTGAGGGCACACGGATTGGCGGTGGCAACGCGGTCGAGGAAGACGAGCGAGCCAAGGGGAGACGTAGAAGGAGGAAGAGGAACACTGCTAGAGCTCGCTGGAGAAGCGGAGGTGACGGCGGCCAAAGGAAGTGTTGGAATGAACCTTAGTCAATTCCAATGGGCAAAAAGGCCGATATATAATGTACAGGGTCAGTCAATATGCAAAGAACACACTAAGCTATATACATATCTAACACCCCCTTAAACTCATGGCGGATCAACAACATTGAGTTTGGGGAGACAAACTGTGCTGAACTCTAGTTTGTGCCTTGTTAAAGAAATGTGCTAACTGAAGCTCCGAAGGCATATACTGAAGTGCAATAACTTGGTCTTGCACCTGCGATCTCATGTACGAAGCATCTATTTCAATGTGCTTGGTGAGCTCACGCTTCACTGGATCTCGAGCAATGCTGATAGTACCAGTATTGTCTGATAAGAGGGGTCGGTGCAAAAACGGAAACACCGAAATCATCAAGTAGCCACTGAAGCCAGGTGATCTCAACTGTCAACGACGCCATGGCTCTCAACTCAGCCTCACCACCCAAACGGGAAACGACAGTCTGCTTCTTGGTCTTCCAAGTAATCAGAGAGGAACCAAAAAGGCGACAAGTCATGGTCCCGCGAAGATATCGCAGAACACGAAGAAGATGACTATAGTGGAGTTGAGTAGGAGCAGAGACGAAGAGACGAACTGACTCAGGATGTGAACTGAGTGAGAAATGTCAGGTCGAGTGATCCCAAGGTAGACGAGGCCTCCGACAAGATAGTGGTAGCGAGTGGGGTCTTCATGACGCTCACCATTAGTATCCACCTTGTGCTGATCAGTGAGACAAGCGCGAGTAAGGATATCTTGAATGTACTTCTCTTGGGAGAGGTTGTAGCCCTTAGACGTAGAAGTGACCTCAATCTCAAGGAAGTAACGAAGAGGACCCAAATCAGACATAAAGAATTGCCCACTGAGACGCTTCTTCAGAAGGGTAATATACCGAGTCATCCCCAGTAATGATCATATCATCCACATAGAGGAGCGTCTGACCGCGAGGAGAAGTGTACAAAGAGGGTAGGGTCAGTGATCACTAGCGGAGAAGCCGACAGCAGTGAAAACAGAGGAGAAGCGGTCAAACCAAGTGACGAGGGGTTTGTTTGAGCCCATAGAGATAGCGGCGGAGGTAATAAACCATACCATTAGGGACACAATACCCAAGGGGCGGTGCATCTAGACCTCACACAGCTGGCTATTGAGAAATACATTCTTGACGTACAACTGAGATATGGGTCATGTTGAACAGAGGCCACAGCAAGGAGTGTGCGAACAGTGGTCATGTGGGCAACAGGAGCGAAGGTCTCATTGTAGTCACGACCATGCTCTTGCTGAAGACCACACGCCACGAGACGAGCCTTGTAGCGCTCAAGGCATGGTTATTAAGGCGTCTCTTATGCATCACCTAAGCGGTAAAGCGCTGCCGTGGGTCAAGGTGTCGCCCCCGCCTTGCCTTTGGTGGCTCCAGGCAGAGCTGGGTGGATCCAAGGAGGCGCTGCCTCCTCCAACCCCTCCCTATCACGCCGCCCCCTCATCACACCTCCTTCCCTCCCCTCCCTATCGCGCCTCCTCCTCCTCGTTGCGCCTCTTCCTGTCGCCATCGATGCCTCCCCGTCACGCCACCTTGTCCCCTTGCCTCCGCTCATTGTCTGCCTTTGCCAAATCTGACGAGGAGTTGGAGGAGGAAGGAGCTAGAGACTTGAAGTAGGAGAGGTTGAATCTGCTGAGTCGAAGGAAGGAGCTGGAGGCTTGAAGTAGGAGTGGGAGGAGGAAGACGAAGAGGAGTGGTGTAGCGTGGTACCATCTCTGCCATTTGCTTTTTACTTTTCTTGCTCTACTGTTGTCTTTGCTTTTTGCTGTAGGAGAGCTGGAGACTTTGCCATTTGCTTTTTACTTTTCTTGCTCTACTGTTGTCGTCTACTTTTTGCTGTCCTGCACGCCATCTCTGCCTTTTTTTTGCTTGCTGCCTCCTTGGTTTTGCTGTCACTTTTCTTTCTTAGTCTATATTTCCTACTGCCTGTGGTATTGCTAGTCTCCTCCTCGGTCTTGCTGCCATTTTTCTTTCTCTTAGTGTATCTCCTACCGCATGTCTACTACTTTATTGCCACCTAATCTTACTGGCTGCTTGGTACATATTCTGTCTAGCTGCTAAAATGCTCATTTTATTTCCTGCCTTAGCGCCTTAGGATGTGTGTAAGGCATCGCCTCGCTTCGCGCTTTAGCACTTAAAAGGTGTGAGGGGTGGGTCGCCTTGCCTCACCTTACCGCCTTAATAACCATGGCTTAAAGGTTCCATCCGAGCGGATCTTGATCTTGTACACCCACTTGCACATGATAGGAGTGACGCGCAGGTAAGGGTATAATATCCCAAGTGGTTGTACGCTCCAAAGCAGCAATCTCCTGAAACATCGCGAGCTGCCACTCAGGGTGAGCACCAGCCTCACGGTTTGTTGTAGGGTTAGAGTAGCGGCTGCGAAGCTGTAGTAGGCTCAGGAGGCCTGACAGTGCAACGACCACGAAGATCGTATCTGGGAGGAGGTGAGCAGGACCCAGTAAGGATAGAGAAGAACTGGGAATAGGGCGCAGCAAAGACGGAGGCTCAATTGGAGAAGAGTAGGCCGAGGACGGCGAGATTAGTGCAAGGGAAAAGGTGGAATATCAACAAAGGAGCTGGAAAGAAACTCCAAAGGAGTGGGAATAGGTGGACCGGAGGA
This sequence comes from Hsuehochloa calcarea, assembly GCA_036346395.1. Classification (NCBI taxonomy): domain Eukaryota; kingdom Viridiplantae; phylum Streptophyta; class Magnoliopsida; order Poales; family Poaceae; genus Hsuehochloa; species Hsuehochloa calcarea. Next base: position 44,030,711 of record CM070601.1, read on the forward strand.
GAGGAGTAAGGCGGTGGAGGCGGAAGCGAAACAGAAGTGCAAATCCGAGTGTCAGGAAAGATCAGAAAGGAGATCGACTCAAGAAGAGAATCTGAGCTAACAGTAGAGGGACGAAGGTAGTAAGGTCGGGACTCATCAAATGTGACGTCATGAGAGATCCTCATCCGGTGAGCAACAGGGTCGTAGCAGCGATAACCCTTATGCCCGAGACTATAGCCAAGAAAAACACTCTAACTTACTGAGTAGTCAACTTGGTGCGCTCACGAGATGGAAGGACGAAGCAGACACAACCGAAGCAACGAAGGTGATTGTACTCGGGAGCCCGGCCGTAGAGACGCTCGACAGGAGTAGAACCTTGAAGAGCAGTGTAAGGCTGCATGTTGATGAGAAAAGTAGCAGTGGAGACAACCTCAGCCCAGAAGTGAGGTGGAACAGAAGAGGCAAGTATGAGACACTGTTCTGAGCGTATCAGGACAAAAGTACTGGGAAAGAGTACCCTGCTTAGCGAGAAAGCGACACAAAGCAGTAGATAGGTACTCGCCAGCAGAATCAGTAGAAAAAACACGAAGGACCGAACAAACTGAGTGCGAACCATGGTGGCAAACCTCTTGTAAATAGAGAATCACTGCGAGAGGACATGAAGTAGATCCAAGTATGACGAGAATAATCATCAATAAAGATCACATAGTATCGATGACCCCTTTTTGAAACGAAGGGAGCCGGACCCTAAACGTTGGAGTGAACAAGATCAAAAGGATGAGCCGAGACAGAATCACTAGAGGGGATAGAGGAGCTGCAATTGCTTGCTAAGCTTGGAACCCATACAAGGTAAAGAGGTATCACCAGAAACAGACCCAAGAAGACTATGACCCCTACAGACGATAGTCGCGGTCCACATAGATGACCCAAACCATGGTGCCACTGAGCAAAGGAAGCAGTAGAGGACGCAACGATAGTGACTAACTGGCTGGTGGAGACAGTGGAAGGAAGGTGCAGTCAGCTCCCAAAGATGTTACGAATCATAGTGCCAGGGCAGCACCAAGCAGAGTACCCGTGCGACGATCTTGCACACAACAAGAGTCGGTCTAGAGAATAACACGACAGTCGTGATTAGTGATCTGATCGACCGACATAAGTTGCATAGTACGCTTGGGAACATGAGAGACGACAAGAACATGAAAAGAAGTGGAAAGAATACCTCGGCCTGCAATAGGAAGAGGTACCATCTGCAGTCTAAACAGTGGAAGGAAGAGCGGTGGGACTCAGAAGTGAGACGAGTAGAATCTGGTGTCATGTGAAAAGAAGCGGTGACCCGAGGCGGCGGCGGCGTCAGCCCGAGCTCGAGACATGAGCGGCGGCAGCGGCGTCCCGAGGCAGGGGCGGCGACGGCTTCCCGAGCGAGGCGACAACGGCCCGAGACCATAGCGACAGCGCGTCCCGAGACAAGGGCGGTGGGAAGGTCTGGAGCACGGCGTGGTTCGTTCCGTGTGGGGCGATGACGACAGGCAGAAGAAGACCGAAGCACAAGCCCCGGGGCCACCGGCCGCCGTCGCATGGCGTTGGAAGCTGCGGTGGCAGCCGTATGTGGCACATGTGAGCGAGTCCTCTTCCCGATCCCCCATAGCAGGGGAGCAGGTGGTTGCGTCAATGATCAGCAGGGGAGCAGGTGGTTGCGTCAATGATCAACAGGATCCGATGCGGTGCGAGATTGGGGTGTCCGGATCTGGAGTCGATAGGCAGCGGCGCTTGGAAACAGAAGCCCCGGGTAGTCGCTCCAGCTAGATCGGGAGCCGGAGAAAAGCCAAAACTAGAGAGGTGCCAGAGAAGCTGAGCCAAAGTGAAGCCGAAGCCGCCGGCTCCAAGTAGATCGGTGGAGCCGGAGTGAAGCTGAAGCCTCCGGTTCCACGTAGATCGAATAGAGCACGGGAGTTGGGCTCGGTGGCGGGGATGAAGATCCCAGGAGGCGGCGCTCGAGTCAGGGGCGGGCCTGCGCAGAATTGTTGGCGAGGAAGAACTGTGGCGGCAGCGGCGACCGCTCTGCTCGGGGATGGAGCAAAGGAGCTCGCGGGGAGAAGGGCGCGGGGCTGGTGGCGGCGGCATTGGTGATTGTTAGAGATACGTAGAGATACTATTTTATATTTCCTTATCTGTATAGGGTATCCCCTTGTACACCTTATATATTGCTCATTGGGCCCCTGAATACACACACAATATTCATAACATGGTATCAGAAAGGTTAGGGTTAGGGTTATTGTAGCGCCGCCGCTAGCCTCTACTTGCCTCCACTGACGTTGCCCCTGGGAAGACCGATCTTCGCTCTCGGGGGTGGCCTTCTTCTGTTGTAGATTTTTCTTGGTGTCCCCGCTGTGCACGCCTGGAACTCCAGCCGATCCAGATCCACCCGGCGAGCCCTCCAGGTCGCCAACCAGTTTGCTGCTTCGTGAGTCATCTTTGTTCGATCGGCGACACGGAGGAAGGAGCAGAGAGATGGCCGAGAACCCGTTGCTGTTCGGGAACGGCGTGCCGGTGCCCTTCTATGGCGTGTTGGTGACCGCCTCGGCTCGGTTCTGCGCCTCAAGCTCCGCTCCCTCCGCTCCGCTCTCTTCGCACCGTTACCGTCGACGGTGTCGCCGCGCTCGTCGCCGACCGTCTCAGCCTGAGCCTGCGTCCCTCAAGCTCAGCTCCTCCCTGCTCCGCTTGAGCCAGATCCCGCACGCCAAAGTCGGGTCTAGCTCCTCCCGCGTCGCCTGCTCCAGATCTCGCGGCCGCCGGGCCTCCCGAGATGCTGCCTCTGGATCCGCGCTGAGCTCGGGCCCCATGGCCTCAACGACGCCCTGTGCTTTGCCTCTCCACCGCTGCTCTTCCTCATCTCCCCTGACATTGGCAGCAGCGCTGAGGAACATGACGTGGGCAAGGCCTCTCGATTGCTCCTCCAGCGGCTGCGGCTGGGGGCAGATGAAGCGGAGGAGATGGAGGAGTCATTGCTTTCCTCATCACCGGATGGTGTGGGCTCGGGAAGGCATCGATGTTTTGGGAGGAGACGTGGTTTTCTGGTTTGGAGGACAGGATAGCAACACATTCGGGCTCACTGGGAGCACATGCAAGTCATCTCGTGGGAATCGGGCACCCACAGTGCGTCCTAGGCCTGGCCCATGTCGCTGCCTATCGGTCGAGATGGTGATGCTGCTAGTTATGTTTTTCTGTCTTTTTCTTCCGTTGCGTCCATCTAAATCCGTTCACTTTATCTTTGAGTTCGTCTAAGTCATGCGAGTCCACAAATTTATTGTCAAGCATAGAAGCATAGGAATTGCCTTATGCATGGCAGCAGCTGCCGCTCCCGCTCTTCTTTCTGAGCTGCGTGCATATCGTGGAGGTCATTTTGATACCGCCGCTTCTCTCTTAGCCGCCGCCCCGAGTTTCTAAGGCCGCCGCACTTCTTTTGTGCTGCCGCCGTCTTGGGCTTCGATCTGTGCTGCCATGCTTCTATCTATTCCCATTCTGCTTGATTTGATAGCTTTCTCTATTATTTGTCGTTTTTATATTCTTCGTCGTGTTGTCGCGGTTGACTTTGCTCACGCACCTTGTGCTTTATGGGCTGTCGCACGACATCAGATGTGGAAGATCCTTTGTCGATATATTTTCAAGAGCTGCATGCTACGACGATATTATCAAGACTCAGACTTTGGATTTTCCATATTTTAGTGTCAACCCTTTTCAAATATAATGCTATTGCATACGTCTTGCATTTGAGGAGGGGGCAGGGTGTTAGAGATATGTTAGAGATAAAGACTCTTTATATATTTTTTATCTGTATAGGGTATATCCCCTTGTACACACTATATGTATTGCCCATTGGGCCTCTGAATACACACATACAATATTCATAACAGCGATCACGTGAAGAACCCGAACGCTTGCTCTGATACCATGTTGGAATGAACCTTAATATATTCCAATGGGCCAGAAGGCCAATATATCTTGTACAGGGTCAGTCAATATGCAAAGAACACCCTTAAGCTATATATCAATATGCAAACAACACCCGTAAGCTCTCTCTCTATATATATATGGGAATGTATCTAGTGCTAATAGGTAATTCAATGCTAAGGTGCTAATACCAATCTTGACCGTTGGATCTGGATCTTAACCGTTGGAGGTGGGAGCATGCATGGTGTTTAATAAAGACGCATTAATGAAGGTGCATTGAAGGTGGGAGCATGCAAAGTGATTAAATGTTTTAGAGGTGAGAGCCCGTATTAATCTTAGTTGTTTAATTCAGATCCAACGGTCAAGATTGGTATTAGCACCTTAGCACTGAATTACCCATTAGCACTAGATACATTCCTATATATATATATATATATATATATAAACAGGAAGAAGGGAGGAGCTGGGGCAAAACAGTCCTAGAGTGACAAATATCAAATAAGGCAAGTTTTGTAGTGTCATTTTTCTAATTTGCTGTTGGAGTGACATTTTTTGAATTGGCGAGTTTTGGAGTGGCATGAATGTTTAATCTTGAGGAAAACGAAATGTAACCTGTAAATAACATACAAAAGTCTAGTCTTCACTTAGGCAGTTAGATGCTGATCTAATGCAGGCTCGCATGCCTGCCTAGATCTTAATATATGTTATGTAGAAACGCTATTATTTCTATTTATGATTCTTAACACTTTGTTAACTGATGAGGTAACCCACTGCAGTGAGGTTTTTGTGAACGCTCCATTCTTCATATCTGCCGAGGATGCAGGTGCTGATTCAAGGTACTTTGCTTTCAGTAGAAATCTGATGCATTTTGCATTACTAAGTTATCATTTTAGCTTACTACAAAACTAGGAAAAGTTTCGAAGAAGTGTGCAGAACTGGACTATTACCTTCTTTTGCATTATTTTGGTAGGAAAAGCGATGAATACAGAGAAACCATTATTCCAGCGGGAAAGACACATGAGGTACCAATCTAGTTGGACATAATTATTTGCCTTATTTATTGATAAATAATATAAAAGGAAAATTTGGTCTATAGTAGTGTAAGTACTTTGAATAGTAATTTGGAACGTTTAGTAGCTGATTTTTTTTGGCTTGGAGGGTCTCAAGGTGCTTATATTTTGTCATTCATATTCTTCAGGTTATTTTGAGCGTGGAGGCTGTCAACTCATATATTGCATGGGACTTCTCTTTGCAACAAGGGGCACTCAACATGGTATTGGTACTGTTTCAAATCCCTACTCCCTAAAAAAAAATCCTAAAAATGTCCCTATTTTGTACATTCATCTTTCATTAAGTATACAGGGCAGTTTTTCTTTTTCCATTCCACGGTAGACATAATCTTGTTATGCTAGTTGGAGCTGATTTAATTATGGTGCTGATCATTGAGCTCTGCTTCTGCAAATCTACAATAGCTTTAGTCTTTGAAGGGAAAATAATTGTAAGAAATCAAGTGGCTTGTTCAACTTTAGTAAAAGGAACAGCTGCATAGCTCAAGCGTAAACAATTGATATTTAGGACCAAGGACATCATTGTGATTTGTGCTAACTGTCCTTATTGTGAAACTTATGACAATACATGAACATGATCAAGTCAGTTTGGTCCTCTCCAGATAGGAACAACTCATTTTTAATCTTGAGTAAGCAATAAATCAGTAAGCCAATTTATATTATTTGTTATGAGAGACGTTCTTGTGTTTCTCATTCCTTTCAAGCCTTCATACTTGGACTATGAAAATGAATTGCATGGGATGCTTGTACTTTCACCTTAACAGAGACTGCTGCAGTTTGAAGTTTGATGTTTAACACTTGTCTCTTGAAATGCTTTGGTAGTGCATGGATTGTTTCACAATTATTTAGTGACAGATTTGATGTGGGCAGGATGTTGGATTTCATGTGGAGTACATTAGCCCATCAGGGGAGAAAACTGTAAGTTTCTTTATTCTCCGGGACAATGTGACTATGTTTTGTGTTCATAAAAGGAACTAAAATATCCTGAAGATATCTTGTCTGCTGTGATCTCATTCGTGGATGTTGATGATATTAATCCATTTAGTAGCATGAAGCCATGAACTATAGTGGTTGTGTTTATCATGATTTGCTACTAGGATTCCAGAACTAGTTCCTAATGGGCGGCTGTTGATGATTGTTGGCCAGTTACTAGCAGTAACCTCTTTGGAACTGGACAAATTGTACTTCAAATCAATTCGAAAAATTGTTGTCGGATTTTTTGTTATCTTGAACGCCGACCTAGTTGTATGTGATTTCGTGATTTCGGATCATTCAATTTCATTTTACTTGGCTTTTGGTTTTAAAGCGTGCTTACCAATTCTGTTCTATTCTGGTCGGGATGACTGGAACATTTGGTGCCATCAAAACATTATAGGCTCGCGTGTCGAGATCGAGCACGCGTGTCGCGGATTTGGGATCTTCGCCCGCCTTCTTGCCAAGGTAACCAGCGCAAATCGACTCTACATTCTTCACGTGCGGTGGCACAACCCCTCTGTTTCACCGCCGTCGGACGACGAGGCGTGGCAGCAGCACGGCGCTTTGGGCACCTTCACTTCGAGGCTGCAGGCGGCTCGGTGCCACGGAAATGGTGCGAGGCTGCCGTGCCTTGACCATGTGGAGCGATTCTGCGGCGTCTGCGGAGCTCGTGCGCGGACTGATGGTCCTCGGTAGCAAGCGAGAGTGCGGACGCCATCAGCGCGCCGCAAGCCGCTCTGCGAGGCGAGCGCGCAGCAGGCCGCGCTGCGCGTCACGCCTTACGGCGGTGAATTGCAGCGTCATCTCTTGCATGAGGGCATTCAGCGTCACTACCATCGGAGGGCTCGAAGGCCTACCGCATCCTCGACCACTCGTCACACAGCAGTAGCATTCGCGTGAAAGATATCATTCTGCTCCAGCTCAAATTCCAACCTTCTGGTTGTTCCGGCTAGAATTTGACACTTGCGATGTCCACTGCCCAGTGCTAGCCTAGATACCACTTAAAAGAGCAAGCAGCTTACAGCCCATATATGTGTGACCCTCCTCCTTATGTACACCCTATGTCATGTGTGCAACATGACATGCATAACAGTAGCAGCAGCCTAGGTGTGGGAGCTACTGTTAGCGTGACAAGAGGCCATGCCTAGGCGTGGGAGCTACTGTTAGCGTGTCAAGAGGCCATGCCCACACAAGGAGGCAACAGCCAGCATGTCGGGAGGGGATGGCGCTACCTTCATTATCGTATCTCTAGTTCTTATCTATTTGTATAAGAGGATCTTATCTTTAGTTAGTTAGTTGGACAAGTTGTTAGGGCCGGCCTATATAAGGCATACGGCAGATTGATTGGAGGCAAGCAAAGATGAATTAAGAAAAGTCTCCTAGTCTAGTCTCTAAAATCCAGTTGTGGTCTTTCCTAGACCGGCTATTCTAGATCCGTTCCTCCCCCAATCGGTGCCCTCTTTCATCTAGCGTTGTTCTACCTCAAGTCGTCTCTGTCTGATCTCTCTCTCATGGATGTTTATCCTTGTGTACTAGCGTACATGACACCCTAGGACGGCAGCCAAACTGGAGAAACAGCATCCCGATTTTGCTATTGGATCTTTCATGCATTCAGTCCGCTTCGAACTGGTGAAAGCCGGTCTAACCCGGCGGTTTTGATACAAATTGGAGAAAAAACGGGAACGGTTAAACTGGGGTCTACCAGCAACTGGAATAATGGTTCAAAAATTGGTACTGGGTTGAACTCAAACAGGAGATATGTGGGTTGGGGGCTGCAAAATCACGGCACTAGACAGCTACTCTTGGTTGATGTTGTGATGAAGAGACATGCTAGGTTTTATTTTTCTACTTACTGAACCACCGGTCCAACCAGTGATCTGGAAGTGTGGCCAGGCCGACGGTCAGTCTGGTTTTTATAAGTACACAGACACCATTGCTGCCACATTTACACATGGTTCACAATTGCAGCTGGAATGAAATTTCTGATGAGAGCTATTTTAATGGAATTTAGATGGTAAGTATTACCCAAGATTGAATAAACACAAAATGTAAAGAAAATATGGATAAGAGGGAATTATGTCAACGGAAAAACTGCCTGGAACTGGTTGGTTACAGGTTTCTGACTGAGGTCCCGGAGTTTTCCAACAACAGAGAATGTTAACCCTGTTACATGCTGGCATAGGCCATGCCAGAATGTTAACCTCCTCCAACTTGTAACCTTGACGGCAATGAAGCGTCTTTCTTAACCATGACCTTCTGCTGTGTCCGAAATTTTTCTTTGTTCCTCTATTTGATGTCAACTCTTTCCCTTGGCGAAGACCTCTAGCTGCTGCCTTACTCAAATTTACATGCACTAGCAAAGTTTGACCATGTGACACAGGAATCTGGCCGAATCTAAAACATTGACTAATACAAAGATAAGGGTTCTCATCTACGATACATGGATACTTTCCAAAACGGCCCCGATATGGCCGGATACGTATCCTGTAAGTATCGTTGATTTTCCTGTTTTTCAAAATAAGAAAATAATTCCCGATACCTCTTGGAATCTTCTCTGATACTTCCCTAATACCTCTCTACCCTAACACCCCTTATTCGACTCAGAAACGTATGGTCGATCTATTCAGCAATTTCTTTTTGTTTGGGAGTGGATTTAATTCCTTTGACTCAATTGAGGATAGATCTCATCTAGACCAAAAGCAAACAACAAAGCAATTGATATTTAAATTACTTAGGCAATCAACATCATCTTCTTGCGCTGAAAGCAACTGGAGTACCTATGGTTTGATCCACAGTTAAATGAGAAATAGGTTCTATACTTACCTTCTTTTCTTAATTTCTTAATTTTTACCAACTATATGGAATTCGATTGCAATTGCATTGTTGTAGGCTAAATCGCTAAACCCTGAAGGTGCTAAGGATCTAGTATTTGCGCACTACAACTTATGTCTTCTATATGTCTAAACTAGTAGGATGAACCCTAGATGATTGCAATTCATTAATTTCTGTAATTTATTATTATTATTATTATATATATATGCACACGCATCGCCGTATCGGGTGTATCACGCATTCGTATCCGTATCCATATCAAGGTATCCGAGCAACCCAGGTTCTCATTTATGAATTGTGCACAATATTAAAATTTTGCACTACCTGGAGGAAACTTAAGCATTTCCCTATATTATTCCACTGAAAATCATTGAAATCACCTCCACTTGAACTATTTTTTTGTTTACCTGGTAACCAATACGTTGCCTCTAGTTTTACAAACCGTTGTCTTTATTAGATATCTGCAGTTCATGCGACGATTTGACCCTGAAAAATATTTCTAAATTTAATCGCATTGTGTTAATCTTCTTCTCTCATAAACTGTATCTTTTGCAGTTAATTCTTCCCTACCGACGATATGAAGCTGACCAGGTGAGTTCATTTTAATGCTTATGTCTGTTTGAATTAAAATATCCTATTTATTAAGTCCAATCAATAGTTTTGATTTAGAATTAGTCAGGTCTAGAAGAGGGTTTGAAAATAAGATGTGACAGTATTAGTTTTTTTAGAGAATGTCGGTAATTTATTGATCACAAAACATAATTACAAAGAGTCTCCTAGATACACCGGTACACCATTACGAATAAAAGAGTCAACAGAGTGCTCACAAGATCTAGCTAGAGTATATGCTACTACATTCACCACACGACTAATATGAAAAACAACCGAGGAAAAGCCATCTGCCACAGACTTGATATCAGAGATAACCGTCCCAACAGAGGATCGATCCCGCATCGACAAATTCAACCGCTGCACCACAGACAAGTAGTTAGAAGCCAAGATGACATTTTTATATCCTTCGTCACGGGCGAGGGCTGTTGCATGGCGAAACGCCAATACTTGCTAACTCCGGCGTAGTGATCCCATTAAGTCGCTTGCTGCAGGCAGCTAAGCATTCACCAATGTGGTTTCAGACTACCACGCCAAACCCCATTCGACGAGAAGAAAATAATGCTGCATCGATATTAATAAGGACCGTACCTGCCAGCGGCAAAGTCCATTTAGGGACTGAATGCAAGGACTCACACCTATGACCTAGATCCAGATTGAAGATATGCAACACTATCAACTCAACATAAGCTTTAATTTTCGCAGCCACCCTTCGAGGATGCAACAAACCTTCATCGTTTCGTGTACCATTATGGGCCTCCCAAATATACCACAGAGTAACAGCAAGAACCATTGCCTCACGAACCAAGAAACGTCCCAGAAAATCGAACAACCACTGCTTAGCACAATTGAACGTCTTGCGGCAGAGATGGAATCCATACTCCAATTTCACTTCACGCCAAACTTCACGAGCAAACTGGCAGAAAAGGAATGTTCGATACACTCCTCCTTCCACAGAAGATAGGTATCATTAACTGGGATATGCCTCCGTTTCAGCTGGAAACCACACAGTAGACAATCATGTGCGAAACGCCACAATAGAATTTTCATCTTGTTCGGTGCCTTTATAGCCCAGACTTCTAATGTTTTTCATTCGCGTCGTATGCTGAGGAGAGGCCATGCCCGGAGCTGCTTTGAGAGGAATAAAAGCCCTCTATCTGAGCTAAAAAATATGCAGAACGTACCGTGTAAGACTCATAACTTGTATGTGGCCATAAAGCAAAATCCTCACTGCCTTGCCTACTAATGGGCACCTGGATAATCTGATCAGCAACCACTTCAGGGAAGACAGAACGAACTAGGTCAACATCCCAAGAACCATGCTTCTCCTGTATAAGAAAATCAACTGTTTGATCCGCAGGTAGGGGCACTAGCGGCTGAACCAGATTGGGTGCACTGTTGGGAATCCAGTTATCAGATAAGATTTTAATACTTTTACCATTGCCGATTCCCCATCGTACACCCTTCCGCAGCAATTCCTTTCCAAAGCAGATACTCCAAGTATACAAAGAAGATCTTGGACGAGGGGCATCCCAAAAATCACAACTAGGAAAATAACGACCCTTCAACACCTTAGCACAAAGCGATTCCGGCTCCGTCATTAGCCGCTAGCCCTAACGACCTAACATGGCTTGATTGAAGAGCACAAGATCACGAAAGCCCATGCCGCCCAAAGCTTTAGATGTAGATAGCCAGTCCCATGAGCGCCAGTGCTTTTCTTTTTGTCGTTCGCAACACCCCACCAGTGATTAGCGATGGAGGTTTTCATTTTCTCACATGTCGAGACTGGCAGTTGGAAACAACTCATAACATAAGTTGGAATAGCCTGGATCACGGATTGTAACATGACTATTTTCCCCGCCCATGACAACGGCAGGTCAGTCCATCCATTGATCCGCTTCTACACTCTATCAGGCAAGAAATGAAAAGAACTCGGTGGTGATCGACTCGCCTCAGTCGGCATCCCAAGGGAGGAATCCTAGAGGGCTTCATTATGAACATCCAATCGAGCCATGACTCCTTGTTTGACACCATCGTTGCAATGCAAGTTAAAGAAAATAGAGGATTTCTCTAAATTAATTTTCTGCCCAGAACTCACAATACAAATGAAGCGTGGCTTTCAATACATCAACACTCTTTGCATCACTCCGAGCAAAGAAAATATTGTCGTCTGCAAAAAAAAAAGTGATATGGGGGGGGGGGGTCGAGCCGACCGTTTCGAATACCGTGTAGCTCACCACGACCCTCCTTGTGTTGCAAGAGACAAGACATACATTCAGTGCACAACAGAAGCAAATAGGGACTAATAGGGTGCCCCTGTCTAATACCCCTGGATGGGACCACAGTCATAATTAGTTCACCATTAACCCGGATAGCATAGCGAACAGACGTAACACACCGCATGACAGAACTGATCCAAGCAGGAGCAAAACTCAGCCTATTTAAACAACTGTGTAGATAATTCCACTCCACGATCATACGCCTTCATCATATCAATCTTCAAAGCAAAATACGACCTCTGCGATTGTTGTCTTCGTATGGTGTGTAAACACTCGTAAGCGATAAGAGCATTATCAGTAATAAGCCTTCCAGGGACAAAAGCACTCTCATACTTAGACATAATCGCAGGCAGAAAAACTTTCAATTTGTTAGCCAAAACCTTCGAAGCAATCTTATAGAACACGTAAAAACTGATGGGATAGCAATCTTATAGAACACGTAAAAACTGATGGGATAATTTTTTTAGATGTTCAGGCTTCGAAACCTTCAGAATAAGCACAATAACTGAATTGCAGAAACCCTCTGGTATAACCACACCCTCCAGAAAGCTTCTGACAACATGGCAAATTTCCTCATGAAAAAACCCCAATGGGTCTAATAGAAAAGTGCTGGGAAGCCGTCTGGATCCGGCGCTTTCATAGGCCCCATTTGGAACAGAGCAGCCTTGATCTCATCATCTGTATAAGGTTTACACAAGTTGGAATTTACCTCGTTATCAACATTACGAGGGATAGCCTCAAGAACTGCATCCACCGAATCACATGGTTAAGAGTAAAAGAGGTCTTCATAAAAACTCTGAACCATACCTTTAATGTCATCTTGATTTTCACATTTCGAGCCATCTTCCTGAACAAGAGCCATGATTTTATTTGTGCGCCTCCTCACCAAGGCCCTTGCATGGAAAAAGGCAGTTTTCCTGTCTCCCTCCCTAAGCCAGTCTACTCGAGATCGTTGCCTTGCCATAATCTCCTCCCTTTCAAAGAGCTCGTAGAGACGACGTTCAACCACACGCTCCTCCTGGATCACAGCATCAGTCACATGCGCCAAGTGCAAAGACTTGATACGTTGCTCAAGTTTTTGTATCTCCTTGCGCACTGAACGAAAGGACACTTGGCTCCATCGACCAAAAGCGCCAGTTAGCTGGTGCAGATTCGTCCAAGTAGATTGTAGTGAACGGGTGCTATTCCTGCCCTCTACCCAAGTCTGCTCCATCACCTCCTTTTAATCTGGTGCACGCAGCCACGTAGCCTCAAAACGGAAGCCCTGTTGCACCATAGGGCGCTTAAACGCCCCACTCTGAGAGGACAAGGAGATGGAAATAGCATAATGATCTAACGTTGACGTTATGATGTTCTCCACATGACAATTCTCAAACAAGCGAGAAAACTGACCATTAGCCACTGTCCGATCAAGTCGAACCTTAATATTAGAATCAACATCTTGCTTATTCGTCCACGTGAATTTTGGTCCTGAAAAACCTAGGTCGATAAGCCCACAATCATCTAAGCAATCACGAAACATGGTCATCTGGGAATCAGACCATCTCTGAAACCCAAGTGTTCCTCATGGCAAAGGGCCTTATTGAAATTGCCACAACAGATCCAAGGACTATTACATTGGGCATGCATGAACCTAAGAAATGTTATGTATATGGCCCATGTGTATAAGGCCCATAAGGTCCATGAGCTCTAGGGTTAATGTAGTATATATATTGTACAATATTAATCTAATGAATTGAGAAGTCAATCTTTGTCATGGTATCAGAGCATATCTCCTTCTCCGCCGCCTTCCACCGAGATGCCTTGTGCTGCTGTCACCACCGCCCCTGCATCCTCTAATCTTCTGCCGATTTTCGCGCTCGCAAAGCTCCCGGGCGGCGTCGCTCGATGGTGCTTCTTTGCCCTCCCGTAAGACGGTGACTACCGCCGCTCTGCAACGCTGGTCTTCTTCTGGCGATCCATCATTGACCATGCTTTGGTGTGAGGACCCCGGTTTATTAAGCTTGTAATGCTTAGTCACTGATTAACCCTAGCATCACAAACAAAATAACCCGTGTCTTCGAGATATGTATACTTCCCAGAAATGCAGTATACACACCTTTTTACAAAATTCATGCATCAATTCCATTCAAGACATAGAACCAAAGCAACACTAAATAAATCAAAAGACATACATAGTAGATTTATTACAAAAGGGAGGCCAACCGGCCAAAAGTCATACAAATAACTAATTAGACAGCTGAAGCGAAATGCCATAAGATGACGATAAACAAAAGAGCCAATCAGTGTGCCTTTACCCACAAGGCAACCAACCGGACCGCCAAGCTAATCGTCAAACCCGCAGCACATCTCACAAAAGTGAGGCCCTTGGGGCTCACCTTCCTCCTCTGCAACAAATAGTTAAGCAAAGCAAATGAGTACACAAATTGTTCTCCGCAAGACTTGTGTAGAGTAACAGACCTATACATAGCTACATGCAAGCTTATTTAAGTGGAGGCTGTATGTTTCATTTTCAGCACAAAGCAATCTTTATTTGCAATAATGTAGTACATTTAAAAGCAAGTTTACCCTCTGTTTTTATTGTTCAAATAACAGTAAATGACAACATAATAACAATAAATAGATGACAACAATATCCTGGAAGTGACTAACCCAATAGTCACCACAGTAGACTAGCCTCAACTAAAAACATTACAGGGGTTACATAACTATGTAGGACCACACTAATATGAAGACCCCTTCCTAAGCACTCTCCACCACACATATTTTATGTGACAATGACATGGTTGAAACCTATTTTATAATAAAGGTCATTGAAAATGAAAAATAACAAAAGTGGTTTCACTGTTTTTTGGAGTTAAATTGAATTAGTTATGCATTTTTGAAGTTAATTGCTTTTTTCAATTAACAAATAAATCCTTCTCGGGAAAATCCGAAATTAAATCGACGTGGACGAACCTGGGCCGTTGATCTGAGATCCAACGGCCCAAGGCCACAGGAGAACGGCGCACCTGCCCGCGCAAGATCGGCGAACGTGGGCCGTCGATGTTGCATCCGACGGTCCACATTGAACCGCGCGCGGCGCGTTTGAGGTCACGCGCGGGAAATGGGGAGGGCGACTGCGGACCATTGATCGCGAGATGGATGGCTTACACTCAACGCGGCACGGCGCATACTGGGCACGCCCGACAACGCGCCCGACGGTGACTCGCCGGCGATCCAAGCCACGGCGGCGCATACCGAGGCCACCTACAGGTGCGCAATAGCGATGCACACCTGCTGGTACCACCCACATCTCCGATGGTGGACCGGAACGTCGGCGAGGAGGGGCGGTGCTACGCACGGCCAACGATGACAGCGCAATTGAGCTCCGCAGCAGGTCATTCAAGCGGTGCCAGAGTATCTAGGGACTACGGCGATGCTACCTGGGGGTCGCGGAGGAGTAGAGGTGGTCGGAGTAGTACTGGCGACGAAATCCCGTGACGGCGGCAATGGGCAACGTGGAGCAGGCGACCTGGACATCCAACGAAAGACCGCAGCATCAAAATGGGTATCACATGGCGCAGAGAAGCTCCCCGAGCGAGGAATTGGGAAGGGGAGCACTCACCGGTGCTGGAGACGGAGAGGGGGCTTTTCGGCCGAAAACGGGAGGATCAAAAAATCCAACCGCTACCTGAGGGCACAAGCCAAATTGAGTGAGGGTCAACAACCACCGAGGTGAGAGGAAATAGTGGGAGCAAGAATTGGGGAGAGAGCCTCTGGGGTACCGCCTTCACCGCGAAGCTCGAAGCTCAGTAATGGCGGCTGAGGTGGTTTTGACGAATGGAGCTCGAGTAGGCCACAAGCGAGCGTGCTAGAGCTGCGGGGTGTTCAATGGAATCCAAGGAAAGGCCGGAGGGGCTTATATAGCTGTGGGAGCGAATGAGGGAGCTCGGGCAACTCCACGGTCAAGCCCGCTGCCATGGGCACTCCGAGTGCGATGGGAGCAGGTGAGGGGCAGAGGAAGGAGACTTCGGGGGCGACAACACGTTGCACATTTAATGCTTGGAGCCGTTGGCAGGGCGCGGAGGGGACAGGGCGCTGCTCCAGGCCCTGCGCACGCCATGGCTCTGACTTAGCCGCGATGCTCGCGCGAGCGCGAGGAAGGAGACGACGCGGCCACCGTTGGATCAAAATCAGACGGTTCAAGTGAATGGGGCGATCGGCCGGTTTGATCGGCCACTCAATCCAGGCCGTTGATCTCCAAATCGGACGGTTCAAGTGAATGGGACGATCGGTCGGTCTGATCGGCCAGTCAATCCAGGCCGTGATCTACAAATCGGACGGCTCCCCTGCGATCGCACCGGCATCGCTCCGCGCCAACGTGGGCCACTCGATGACGATCCGACGGCCCACAGCGCCTGCACCAATTCGACCGTGCCGGTGCAGCTAGTTGACTGGCCCCCAAAAATTATCAATTAATTTCTAAAACTTATGAAATAATTCAGAGGTGTCACAAATCATCCCTAGGTCCAAGGAAAATTATTTCCAAGGTTGGGCACAAGATTTTTATCGAGGAGGTTTATGACCTGAGTCCATTTAGGATTTTGATTTTTCCACAATTCCTTTACCAGAATTATAGAATTATTCAAAAACTTCAAAATGCCAGAAAAGTTTTAATTTATACTCATTTCACATTTCAAACACAAATCCACATTTGGGATGTTACACCTGGTCTCCACGCCTCCGCCTGGTCTTCCGCCCACCACTCCATCGCCAAGCGCCGTCTACTACATCACCTAGCCGCCGCCTAGTCCTCTCCTGCTGCTCCATCGCCGAGCCGCCGCTTGGTCTCCTCCGTCACTCGCTGACGCTTTCCACCGAACCTCTGCTCGAGTCTCTCACTCGGGTCGGAAGTTGAGAGGGGAGGCGAGGGGAGGAAGAGGAGACCCGGCGTGGAAGCTCGGGTCAGAAGAAGTGGCGAGGGGAGGAAGCTCGGGTCGAACGCCGAGCTGCCGCTTGGTCTCCAAGCCGCTGCTTGGTGAAGACCAGAGGGGAGGTGAGCGAAGGGAGCGCCGCCTCGCCTGGTGGGAGAAGAGGGGAGGCGAAGGGAGGAAGAGGTGTCAGTGCCGGTCGGTCGCTCGGGAGATTTAATCGCTCAGTGGACGTCGGTGGACTGGTCGCTCGGGAGATTTAAGTATCGGTGGTGCTCGGTCCAGTCGCTCGATTTGATATCGAGGAGAGGGGAGGAAGAGGCGCTCGGGAGGCGTTGGAAGTCCTGACATAGTTGAGTTGGCAAAATGACTTTTGGTGTTTCTGCTTCTCTCGGTATGGGAGGTACTCTTCTGGCCTCAGATATCAAACTAGATGGCCAGAATTATCGTGAGTGGTCATCAGTTCGCATGCTTCTTCGGTTTATTGGTCTTCTTTCATATATTATGGCGGAGCCTCCGACCGAGAAAACTGATGCGAAGGAGGCTACTGCATGGCACAGTGCTGATGATCGTGTTATGGGTATTTTGTCATATTGCTGAAATTTCAATCAAGATGGATTTCATTGGTCTTCCAAGTTCTCGCAAGATGTGGGAGTATCTTCAGCAGCGCTATGAGCAGACTAGTGCAACACATCGATTTTCTCTTCTACAAACTCTTCATGATCTACGTCAGCAGGAGATGTCCATTGAGGACTACTACAGTTCTTTTACTTGTATTTCACGACAACTGATCTCCATGGTTCCTCCTTCCTGTGCTAGATGTATTGGCTGTGTAGGTAAAGTGGGTTATAATGCATAGAATTTGATGTTCACCTTTGTTATGCGCCTTCATCCAGAGTATGAGTCTATTCGAGCTCAACTACTGGGACATGTTGTTCTTCCATCCATGGAGGAGGCCCTTGCTGCGTTGATTGCTGAGGAGACTCGACTTCGCTCTTTGTCTTTCGGGTCGACATTATTTCAGTCTGTTCTTGCGGCACCTCGTCAAGAGGTTTATCAGCCTAGTTCATTTCCTGATGCTACATCCAACCAGACTTTATGCTCTCACTGCAAGAAGCCTAGTCATCCTGTTCAGAGGTGCTATCAACTCCATCCAGAGTTGCGACCTGCATCTCACCGTCGTCGTCGTGATGTGGTTGCTGCCATCGCTCCTGCATCTGTTGGGGATTCTGCTTTTGTCACTCAATTGGGTCAGCTTCAATCACAGTTTTAGGCTCTTCAGACTCAAGTTCAGCAGCAGTCTTCTTCTGATGCCCTCCTAGTGGTTCTGCCAGTCTTGCTGTAGCTTCCTCTTCCGTATCAGGTACTAGTCTTCCATGGGGTTTTGGACTCTGGAGCTTCTTTTCATATGACATTGAATAAGTCTCATCTTGCGTCATGTCGACCTGTTATGGATGGTTCCTATGTACAAAAAGACGATGGTACCTCATGTTCGGTCACTCATCAGGGCACTCTATCTGCTTCTCATTTTACTGTTCCTAATGTGTCATTTGTACCTCAGCTTTTTATGAACCTTATGTCTGTTGGTCATCTTGCTGACATGCACTACTTTGTTGGGTTTGATGACTCTACGTGCTATGTGCAGGATCGTCAGACATGAGTTCTTGTTAGTACTGGCGATCGCCTTAGAGATTCTCAGTGTCTCTACTTCCTTGATCGTCTGAGTCTTCTATCTTCCTCCATTCATGCATCTTTCGTTATTGCATCAGCCTCTGTTAGTTTTCCTCAGTGGCATCATTGGCTTGGTCATTTGTGTGGATCTTGTCTTTCTACATTAGCTCGTCAGAGTGTCCTAGGTCGTGTCATTGTCGACACTAGTTATGATTGTAAAGGTTGCAAGCTTGTTAAACAGCTACAACTCCCATATCCTACCAGTACATCTTGGTCTAGTCGTCCTTTTGAGTTAGTTCATTATGATGTTTGGGGCTTGCTCCTTTTGCCTCCAAAGGTGGCCATATTTATTATGTCATCTTTATTGATGACTATTCTCGATATACTTGGGTTTATTTTATGAAACATCGTTTTCAACTCTTGTCCATTTATCCGTCTTTTGCTCGTATGGTTCACACTCAGTTTTCCACTCCTATTCAGACCTTTCGTTTTGATTCAGGGGGAGTACTTGTCGCATACCTTTCGTCAATTTCTCTCCGCTGAGGGAACTCTTCCTCAGCTTTCCTGTCCTGGTGCTCATGCTCAGAATGGTGTTGCTGAATGTAAACATCGTCATCTTATTGAGACTGCTCGTACTCTTTTACTTGCATCACATGTTCCACGACATTTTTGGGCTGATGTGATTTCTACGTCTGTCTATTTCATTAATATGCAACCATCTTCTCGCCTTCAGGGAAAGTGTCCTGGAGAGCTCTTGTTTTCCACTCCCCCACGGTATGACCATCTTCGGGTTTTCGGTTGTACTTGCTATGTTCTGCTTCCGCCTCGTGAACGCACCAAGTTAACAGCTCAGTCTGTTGAGTGTGCTTTTCTTGAATATAGTCTTGAGCATAAGGGCTATCGTTGTTATGATCCCTCTGCTCAGCGTATGCGCATTTCTCGTGATGTTTCTTTTTGTTGAGGATCGTCCCTATTTTTACTCTTCTACCACTCGATCCTCCTCTCCTTCTGAGTCTCTCTTTTCTTTATCTTCCACCCATTGTTTCGTCTGATACACCCTTTTCTGTGGAGTCCTCTTCTCCATCCTTAGTTAGATCACCATTTCCTCTTCACTATACTCGTCGGTCTAGGGTTTCTCCTGATACTCAGCCTTCTACTATTTCCTAATCTGATGGCATGGCTAGTACTGATGATACTCCTTCTGATGATCCTCCACCGGCACCGTCATCTCGGTACGAGTTTCGTGATCTTACTACTATTGCTGCTCCTAACAGATATGGTTTTTTTTCTCTGCTGCTATTGTGCTTGAGCCTCACACTTATCAGGAGGCTGTTGTTCATCCTGAGTGGCAGTTAGTTATGGCTGAGTTAGCTACTTTGGATCGTATTCGTACATGAGATCTTGTTCTGTTACCTACTTATGCTATTCCTATTACTTGCAAGTGGGTTTTTAATGTTAAGACGAAATCTGAGGGTTCTGTTGAGAGGTACAAGGTTCAACTAGTTGCTCATGGTTTTCAGCAAGCACATGGTCGTGATTATGACGAGATATTTGCTCCTGTTGCTCATGTGGTAACGGTTCGCACTCTTGTTGCTGTGATTGTTGTTCGCTCTTGGATTATCTCTCGGATGTGAAGAATGCTTTTCTTCATGGTGATTTGCAGGAGGAGGTTTATATGGCCCCACCTCAGGGTGTTGTGGCTCCTGCTGGTCATGTTTGTCCCATTCGTCGTGCTCTTTATGGTCTCAAACAGGCTCCTCGTTCTTGGTTTGAGAGGTTCAGTTCAGTTGTGTTAGCTGTTGGTTTCTCCCAGAGTAATCATGATCCTCATTGTTTATTCATTCATTTCCACATGGTCGTACTATGCTTTTACTCTATGTTGATGACGTGCTGATTACTGGAGATGACATGGAGTACATTGCTTTTGTTAAGCAACGGCTCAGTGAGCGGTTTTTGATGTCAGATTTTGGTCCTCTACGTTATTTTCTGGGGATTGAGTTTACGCGCACATATGATGGCTACTTTTTATCTCAGTAGCTCTATATTCAGGATTTGCTTGCTCGTTCTGGTCTCACTGACAGTCAGACAGCTGCTACTCCTATGGAGCTTCATCTTCAGTTTCGTCTTACTGATGACACTTTGCTTGAAGACCCTTCTCGTTATCGTCACATTGTTGGAAGTCTTGTCTATCTTGCAGTGACACGTCTTGATATTGCTCATTCTGTTCATGTGTTCAGCCAGTTTGTCTCTGCTCCCACGTCTGTTCACTATGCTCATCTACTACGTATGTTGCGCTATCTGCGAGGAACTGTTGATCGTTGTCTGTTTTATTCTCGGTCGAATCAATTTCAACTTTATGCTTACTCTGACTCGACTTAGGCGAGTGATCCTGTTGATCGACGATTTGTTTCTGGATATTGCATATTTCTTGGGTCTTCATTTATTGCTTGGAAGTCCAAGAAACAGACTGCAGTTTCACGATCTAGTGCTGAGTCTGAGCTTCGAGCGTTGGCCACTACTACTTCAGAGATTGTGTGGCTTCGTTGGCTCTTAGCTGATCTTGGTGTGCCATGCAGTACTCTTGCATCTCTTCTGTGTGACAACACCAGTGCTATACAGATTGCTACTGATCCAGTGAAGCATGAGCTCACTAAGCACATTGGTGTGGATGCATCTTTTACATGTTCTCACTGTCAACAGAAGACTATTGTTCTTTAGTATGTGCCTTCTGAGATTTAAGTTGCTGATTTCTTCACCAAGGCTCAAATCCGAGAGCAACATCATTTCCATCTCTCCAAACTCAATGTTTCAGATCCTCCTTACCCATGTTGAGTTTGAAGGGGGTTGTTATGTATATGGCCCATGTGTATAAGGCCCATGAGCTCTAGGGTTAATGTAGTATATATATTGTACAATATTAATCTAATGAATTGAGAAGTCAATCTTTATCAAGAAAATCCCAAAATTCGTGCCTATGTTCTCTTCGAGGTTCACCATAAACAAAGGTAGCACACCATGTTGCACTGGACTCCGTTGGCACAAGCACATCGATACAATGGAAATTAAAATCTTTCAAGGAGACTGTATATGGCAACATCTAAAAAAGTGCAAGGTCACCACTGAGGCCTACACAATTGACTGCAAAACAACTCGAGTAACCCAAAGACCACAAGAATTTTCGAACTTTATTATATCTCATCTTAGTTTAGACAAGAGGAGGGATGGACGATAAGTCTTCACTATCCAGCGAAGTTCGCCATCTGTCGAGTCCGTCCCCAAACCTCGACAATTCCAGCACAAGAGACTCATTGCATGTGGCGGGGCTGTACCATAGCCGCCGTCGGATCTGCCGATCGAGATGAAGCATCTGTCGAGTCCTTTTTGAGTTTCTTGATGGAGTCACAGCTTTCCTCACCAACAGAACCAGGTTGCTTTGTGACTCCCAAGGCCGAGGTTGTACCTTTCTGCACCACTATAAGAGCCAAAGATACACCCCCTCCACCCCTCAACAGTAGGAGCGAGAGTAGAAGAGTTCTTCTGCCCATACTTCCTGTGTTGTTTGTGCGTAAACCACACAATGTTCTTGTACATCTGAACGTGGGAGAGATCCATCCCAGCAACAAAACTTGTGCAATTCATCACATCAATAGGTTTTGAAACCAGGCTATTAGAAGCGCCTCAGCCATAAGTCTTGATCGGCGACGTGTCCTTGTCTAGCTCAACATGCACACCAACTTTCTTGTAGCCGGCGACCCCAATTTTTGTTGGCATCGATTTCTGCGTAGATCCATCTCGACTAACGGACTCGCCACTCCAGGCTTCAGAGGCTGCCGCATCAACAAACCCTTGAATCTTTTTCCTTTTGTTTGCTTCAGGCGCGTTTATGTTGTTATCGTAAGGACGAAGGCCGTTTGCATCCCTAGCTGCAGGATTCTCACATTCTAATTCAGAATGACCCATAACACCACAAGAAAAACAGAAGAAAGGAAGTTTCTCATACTAAATCTTGTACCACTCATCCCTGCCTATACTAGCTGATTGGATCAGATCTCCTCTCAAGGGTTTCTCCACTAGTATTGCAACCCTTACCCTCAAGAAAGGTCCCGAAGCATCGCCAAATTCATTAACATCTACCTTGTCCACTTCACCGATCAGACTTGCGATCTTTCGCCCCCTCTTATCGTTCATCCAAGCAAAAGGAAGATTGAGAATATGGATCCAAGTCAAGAAACTATCAAAACGGACGTCAGTCGACCTCATATACTCATCCAGATTATGCAACAAGACTGCATGCTTTCCAACAAGCCAAGGAGTGCCATCTAGAGCACGATCTTTATCACTAGGATGGGCAAAATCAGCGATAAATAAATTCTCCCCAACCGAATGAGCGTGGAGACCTTTAGGACTTCCCCAAGCCAGCTGCATTGCACCCATAATGGTTTGACTATGGAGGATTGATGGAGAAAGCACTTTACCCATGACAGACCACTTCTCTAGCGGTGCATCATCAACTTCATCATCACTCATGATCACCTTATCCTGCTCCCCAGCCGAAAGATTCATGCGTCCCAACAGAGACGTGACTCCCTCTTCTTTCTAGCCCTCTTTCTCATCAATCTGGGATCGAGGTAACTTCCTAGATCCGTGTTTATCCCGTGAGACACCAGCTATAGCGAGAAACAAGCCCCAAATACCACGACCCGAGATTCCACAAAACGTCGGTCTTAGCGCTAGCAAATGTAGGGTAGGAGAGATCGGACGTGATACGCCTGCAGAAAACACACACGAAAGAAGATTCCAATCCTAGGAGAGACGTCTCAAATCGTTGTCGAGAAGGGAAGGCTAACTATCCCGAGGGGAAACGCGATTGCGGCGGAGGAGCGGCACAGGGTAGGAGGATGCTGAACGGCGTGGATCTGGTAAGAGGCGGCTTCGCGGCAGCGTGGCTCTGCGTGGAGGACGAGGATGCACAGATCTGGTCAGAGGCGGCTTCACGGTGCGGGGGGAGGAGGCCAACCGGCGTGGGGGAGGGGGGAGCTGAGCGGTGTGGCGGAGGCGGAGGAGCTGTGCGGACCTGGTGGGAGGCGGCGCCGCGCAACTTGGAGGAGGTTCGGATCCGGCCGGAGGCGTCTTCACGGCGCGGGGGAGGAGGCCAAAGGGCGTCTCATGGGAGAGGGCAAGTTACGTGGACGGACAGAAAAGCCTGCTGAGACGATGCTTGTGTCGGTCCCAGGCGGAGGAGCTCGGCAAGAGTCTCGGGGACGAATTCGGAGCAGTCGCCGATGCTTCGGGGATCTGAATCGAGACTAGACAGGACTGGATCTGAGCCACGGAGAGGCTAGGGGAGTAAGTAGGAGCTGACCTGGGGGTGGAATGGGGAGAAGGGCTAGATCTGGTGGTCGCCAACAGCGCTGGTGCCCATGGTGAAGGTGGCTGCGGCTGAAGGGTTGCCAATGTGGTGGCGGCGGTGGCGGCTGGGGGGCATGGCATGGTACTAGCACAAGTCACAACCACGACAGTATTAGGTTTTAGTGTTCGACTTATGCTCACAACATAAAAATAACTTCATGGAATGTTTATATTGGTCCAACTTGTAAGGATTTAGGGGATTGAGCCATAAGCTTCTTGAGGGACAGAATAGAATTGTTCTGAGCATCACAATCCATGTCTGAGCTGGTGCCAGAGGGACCCTTTATCCAGAAGAGAGATCCACTGCGGTCATAACATGGGATGCAGTGAGACGAATGCATGGCTTCTTGGATGTTGTACCATGCGTTCAAAAGTAATTCCCCAATCAAAAATAAAAATGTCTCACCTCATTCGATCTAGACCATTGGTTCATTATCAGAAGATCGAAACGTGTGCAATCTGTGTGCAGTTAATTAAGCACTGCAGCTGATCCGAGTTCCTTCATCCACTACCCAAACCAATACTACCTATCCAATATCATTCACACGTATGGGCATGTTTTTTTGCTACCCACTAAGAATACTATGTCAAATTTGATATTTCAAAAACGATATGGTTCTATTTAATACTTTGCTAGTTATCCAACCCCAACTGGTTGACTAGTGAACAATAAGGTAACCAGGGAGATGTTTGTCTTATTACCGATGTACTTGCTAGTGATTTATGACAGATTGCATGGTTTTACTTTTATCCTTTCCCCTTGTAAAAGCTCTCTAACCAAGATTATGCTTGACTCAGCTTTTAGCAGCCATAATGTAACAGTGCAACCCCCCTCTGTATTTTCAAATGCTCCACATTTGGTTTGTCCTGCACAGGGTAATTTTTGCACTGTTTCTGTGGGATCATACAAGCTTGTATGGGACAACTCATATTCGACGTTCTTCAAAAAGGTATTTAATGAACCTACATTTGTTCTTACAAGTCGTTAAGGTCATACCAATAAGAGGGAAATCTGTAGTTTATTATACCTCTTCGTCATTTACGGTCTACTTATCCAATGACTTCATGAAAGATATTTCCTATTTTCTGTACTTTCCTGGAAAACTATAGTCACTTGACTGATGAGGAAGCATCTTCTATTTTTCATGGTGGTTCATCTGCAAGACTACTGGCATTTCTAGCTGAACTAAATAAATAAATGTAACGTATATTGCTTGATAATGACTACATAAACAGGCAAAGTGTGTGATGTCATGACAACATTAAACATTAGATAACAGGCAGGAGCCCTGCTTTATTGAAAGCAAACCAACAGAGTATCACATGGGGAACTGGGGGACACCAGTTTACAGACAAAAGCACATAAACCTGGCTCCTTTTTAAAGCAAAACAAAAGACGGCTCCGAACACATTGCTAATGACAACTAAGATCTAACGTAACAACCAAACCACAGAACCACCACCAAAGAAAAGTTCCAGCAAGTAAAGATTCTTCAGACGAAATGTGCAACCCCATACAACTCCAGAGAGCTATGTTAGTATTTCTTCTGTTGTAGTGATTGTTCATTTCATTTGCCTTTGACAGAGCCTCCGATACAAGGTGGACGCAGTGCCGCCGGTCGCCGAGCCCATCGCGGAACCCTGATGGAGTCTGCCTTAACACAAAGCGACGAGGGTCGATGCCTGCGACGGAGTAGCCGTGCAGATGCATCAAAAGCCCTCACATGATGTTGTAACCCAATTCTTTTACCGACTGCGATGCGGTAATTCTAATCGCAGGGTTCCAACGATACAATACACATACATAGCTCACTGCTGTGTGAGCGCAACATATGTTTTGTGTGTGCAAATGTTTACGGCAACTTGCTAATGATGAATGACTGCTTCTATACAAAGAATACTAGTTTAACAAATCAGAGCACGCATTTTCATCTTGAGACATTACAGTCGACATGCAGAAGTAAAATTTCAGGTGCTTCAACCTGGAAGCCTTCACCATTTTCTCCTTGTCGACTGCGTAGGGTGGAAAACAAGCCAACCCAGCTTTGTTTGAAGTTGACTTGTTTTGATTTAATACCATCCGATATGGGGGGCCCGATCTTCTCGACGTAGAACCTCTCGATAACTTATGTATCCTGACGAACCACCAGCTGATCTCCCGCGTTAATGCATGGACTTGCAACTCTATGGAAAATTCGCTCAAACACACACTTGATTGGATCCTCGCTGATCACAAGTGAAGATCGTCGAACCCTCAATTCCCAACGAAAAAGCAAGAACGACCTCTTGTTCTCAACGTCCAATTCCCTCTGTTTTGGCTATAAGCACAGCAGGAGAATCAAGTAAAAACTTTGAAAATATATTAAACGTAGTCTGAGATTACAATGGGGGTCTACCCCTCAATATATAGTGTCCTTTCTCCTCCCCATGGCTGGCCAAGAGGCCCTACTCCTATTCTAATCCGGAATTAGAACTCCTACTCCAATTCCGACTCAATCTAAAACAAAAAGGAAACTCTAATTTTACAACCGTCATATTGTTTCGGTCATATCTTTTAATACAAGACGAATTTCGAAGTGAGGGAGCATCCATTGGATCGGACTTGAAGTTATCTTTCCAACAAGCCCAAGAACACCCTAATCGAACTCCAGTTGTGAAAGTTATGACTGTTTTACTCCGGACTGTCCTGCTGATTCCGAATCCGAATTTGATGCTGATTCCGAATCCGAATTGAATCCAAACCTTCCTATCTTCAATTTAATTAATTGAAATGATTTGAATTCGTATGAAACTTGAGAAAGAGACTCTTGTGAACTTTTGAAAAGTCATGACATAGCTTGATATCCTCCCGAGATGTTGTACAAGCCACGGAATCATCAACTTTGTCAACTCTCGCGCGTTGGTCGGTCTGAATGTGCAGCATGTACTTGAATAGCCATAACTTGTGGTAGAAAGCTCCAAATCACATACCGTTTGATCCATTGGAAAGTAGACTTGATAAGCTTTCCAAATATATATATATTGTGTATGCTAGATCCTTCCGAGTTTCTACGAAGATCATCTTGAACTTGAGAAGTATCGTGTTCTTTATCTTTCAATAAACCTTCTTCTTCAAACCTGAAAACAAGCGATGACCCGCTATTAGGTAGTATAATATTCTCAACTAATTTAAAAGGAAATTCAGGGAACAGATTCACCTGTTGGATAAGCTTCTCTTGTTTTTCAACTCTCTTAGTAAGCTCATGTTATTCTGAGGTATTTAATGAATTTAAAACACTATATGAAACAACATAGCTAAGGATGTCCGCATCATCCTCCATTTCTTCAAAAAAAGTCGTCCTCGGCTTTTGATAGCCTGAAAATGTGCTAGACGAAGAAAACAACGTATATGCATGGTATATGTATGAATCAATTATTGTGTTCTTCTTGTTGTTTTGCACAATCGATAGCTCAAAATCATATTTCAAATTGCCCAACTGACTCATATGATAAAATTTAACCTTCCCAACATCAAAGTCAACTAAAGTGGGTGAAAACAAATTGATACCATTACATGCTTCAACTGCGCTACTCTGATTAGTTATACATTTAAGAGATAAACAAGTAGGCGTCATTGCGTTCTAAACAATAGACACTTGTATTTAAACCCATCTTAAAGATATCATGACATTGCTCAATAGATGGTTTGCGCAAAATATGTAATTGTAAATCAACAAGATTATCATAGGTAATGCATATTTGATAAATTTGAAACATGTTGTCTACACCAACATCATCAATCAAATTGAATTTATATGTGTGTATGTAACTATTTACTAGTGATCTTAAGTGTGAAATTTCAAGAACCTTCTTAATCACACTAGATAGCTCGTTAGGACTATCGAACATGATATAACACAAAGAATCATTAAGAGATATTCTAGTAAGGACTTCTGTATGAGTAATCAATTCCATATTATGCAAATTAAGCATATCAAATTTAGAACTTGGAATCATCAAAAGGAATAATAGAGTTCTCAGTTTTACGCAACATGTCTTGATGATCTATCGATTTAGTACCAATAGTGTTACCTTGATCGTCCTCCTCAGTTGATGTAGGTGCCGCGGGTATCATAATGTCATCCTGTAACCACGGGGTAGCCGACATTTCCTCTCCAACCATGGTTATCTCTTCATCTTTCTCTTCCAATGATGAGGGCACTTGAATGTCCAACTCCTTATTTGCTTGGTCCACCTGCACAATATGAGATACAACACTAGAAATAACGGCTAAGTTGTTAGGGTCAAAAATAATCTTACTTGTCCTATCATCTATCTCTCCATTTTCTTTTGGTGTATCTCTCACACTCTCAATTGGGATGCTCTCAACCTCGCATATGGTGGAATCACACAGCTTACTCTTTTGATCACTCTCACTCAATTTGGCTATGTGGCTCTCAATCTCACATGGGTTTTGATACATCTCATCCTTGTAAGACCCTGGGCCAGCAATGACATAACTACCACCAACCACGACCTCCTCACGTGCTGCGGGTTGTGACGAGGGAGCACTACTCATCACCTCGGTCGAAGAAAATTCCCATGCTTGATCTTCTTCTCAAGTGACACCCCAGTGGATGAATAAGAACTAAAGAGCCGGCGTAGATTTAATTGATGTGCTTGCATGTGTTTAAGCCTCTTTTCTGCCTTCATAGCATATTTCACAAGATCTTGCAGACTACGAAAATATTCATCTTGAAGTGCAGCAACGATCTGATAATTCAAGCCTGCTTTGAAGTATGTCTTTTCTTGATATGCACTAGTGATATTGGCACGGCGCATTGCATGATTCAACTCAATATAGTAATCTTGGACAACTTTGCATCCTTGTGTAATGCTCTCCACGTGGTGTAGTAGTTCCCGCTCATAATAGGATGGAACAAATTCTCTTCTCATGACCCTTTTTAAATAGACCCAAGATGTAATGAATCATTTTCCACTTAGTTGTTGCCACCAACTAGAGCCATAGTCCGTAAAAAACAAAGTGGCCACTCTCACTTCCTTGGCTTCTGATTCGAACTTATGGGATTCAAGCTCGAACTCCATGTTTTGTACCCACTCAATATACTCCTCTGGATCATTACTACCATAGAAGGGAAGATATGTATACTCGCGATCTGCCATTTTTAGCAGTAAAGTAAAGAATATGTATGTTGGTGTATGTGTATCTCTCAAACTCACTTATCTTACCGAATTACATTCTTACCTTTCCGAAGTGAATTGAGGTGACAAACTCACACTTGATATTACAGGTTAAAACAACGTGAGAAATGAGCGAATTTCAAGAGCTAGTCAAAGCACGACAACGGGTGTTTTGTGGAGCTTGGTATGGTTACCTACTTAATTTGAAAATTATAGGTATTGTAATGGTAAGTAAATATCCAAACTAGAATTCAATGCCTAGTTGCCGATCACAAAGATATAAGTGAAAATCAAAGCAACTCACACGCAAAGATATTGGAACTTAGTTCAATCAAGGAATGTGCTATGTAAGATATAAGTGAAGAACAAAATAGCTCGTATTGCACAAATTATAGAAAGACACTAGCTACTTGCAAATAATGAAACTAGGGCACAAGTTTGCACAAAATATTGATATTCTAACAATTGAATCAAGAAGGAGTGGGGATTTTCGCTCAAGTTTATGGTTCGGTTATGCGCTTTCTTTTTTCCTTTTCTCTTTTTTCTTTTCCTTCTTTTTTTTTCTCTTATCTTTTTCCTTCCTTTTTTTTGAACTATTGCCAAAATTCTTGTTCTACCAAAAATGAGCAAAAATTCTTTCCCACCTTTTGATCTTTGAACAATTGCAAGAACACAAATATTAATATGCAGCCCTAAGCAACGATTTAGCTAGTCTGAAATAGGTTCAAAGTATTCGCAAAGGATTGAAAGGTTCACAAAGGATAAATTGATGTCTCACTTCTTTTTGTTTTTTTATAGACACGACTAAAAAAATCAAACTAGGCTCAAATAAAAAGCAACGCAAAAAAATTCAAGATCAGCAAACTAAACTTGATTCTAATGGACAAAAACTTAACAAAACTCACTAGAATAACAAATTAAATACTACGGCTGAATTTTTTTTTGTATGGCTTTTTCGTGTATGGGAAAAAAAAGATAATTGGATAAAGATCCTACCGAGTCAACAGAGCTCTGATACCACCTGATACGGGGGGCCCGATCTTCTCGACGTAGAACCTCTCAATAACTTGTGTATCCTAACGAACCACCAGCTGACCCCCCGCGCCAATGCATGGACTTGCAACTCTATGGAAAATTCGCCCAAACACACACTTGATTGGATCCTCGCTGACCACAAGCGAAGATCGTCGAACCCTCA
Organism: Hsuehochloa calcarea; assembly: GCA_036346395.1. Lineage (NCBI taxonomy): Eukaryota > Viridiplantae > Streptophyta > Magnoliopsida > Poales > Poaceae > Hsuehochloa > Hsuehochloa calcarea. Next base: position 44,060,772 of record CM070601.1, read on the forward strand.
ATTTCCAGCGGAAAAGCAAGAATGACCCCTTGTTCTCAACGCCCAATTCCCACTGTTTTGGCTATAAGCACAACAGGAGAATCAAGCAAAAACTTTGAAAATATATTAAACGTGGTCTGAGGTTACAATGGGGGTATACCCCTCAATATATAGTGCCCCTTCTCCTCCTCATGGCTGGCCAAGAGGCCCTACTCCTATTCTAATTCGGAATTAGAACTCCTACTCCAATTCCGACTCAATCTAAAACAAAAAAAGAAACTCTAATTTTACAACCGTCATATTGTTTCGGTCATATCTTTTAATACAAGACGAATTTCGGAGTGAGGGAGGATCCATTGGATCGGACTTGAAGTTATCTTTCCAACAAGCCCAAGAACACCGTAATCGGACTCCAGTTGTGAAAGTTATGACTATTTTATTCCGGACTGTCCTGCTGATTCTGAATCCGAATTTGATGCTGATTCCGAATCCGAATTGAATACAAACCTTCCTATCTTCAATTTCATTAATTGAAATGATTTGAATTCGTGTGAAACTTCAGAATGAGACTTTTGTGAACCTTTGAAAAGTCATGGCATAGCTTGATATCCTCCTAAGATGTTGTACAAGCCACAGAATCATCAACTTTGTCAACTCTCGCGCGTTGGTCGGTCTGAATGTGCAACATGTACTCGAATAGCCATAACTTGTGATAGAAAGCTCCAAATCACATACCGTTTGATCCATTGGAAAGTAGATTTGATAAGCTTTCCAAATATATATATTGTGTATGCTAGATCCTTCCGAGTTTCTGCGAAGATCATCTTGAACTTGAGAAGTATCATGTTCTTTGTCTTCCAATAATCTTCTTCTTCAAACCTGAAAATAAGCGATGATCCACTATTAGGTAGTATAATATTCTCAACTAATTTAAAAGGAAATTCAGGGAACAGATTCACCTGTTGGATAAACTTCTCTTGTTTTCCAACTCTCTTAGTAAGCTCATGTTGTTCTGAGGTATTTAATGAATTGAAAACACTATATAAAATAACATAGCTAAGGATGTCTGCATCACCATCTTAAATCATATTGACTGCAGTGATTTACTGTAGCAAAGATACTGCTCTTAATTCTTGTGCACTGTAGCACCTGAGAGCAGTAAGGATCCTCTCCCTCGTTGCATATGTCAGTTGATTATGCTGTGGCAACATGGATTGTTCAAACATAGCGTTGATAATTTTACCATTGAACGAATTGAAGTTACATATTATACAGCAAGACGCTTTAAAAAAAAATAAATCAATAGGTTATTTCTTTCTCTCAAGACGAAATGAATTGTCAAGTTTATGAACTCTACAGTGTGCTTAAGACTACAATCCTCTGTAATCCTATAAACATGCAACTCACTAGTCTCTTCACAGTTTGTACAATCTGGTATTCTGTAAGAACTGGGTCCATCACATCCTTCAGCCCACAGTACATGCGGTCTTCCATGTCTAATGCCGTCTTCACCTCGCGGACAATGTACTCCTTCCTCTTCCGTATATCGGTGGCTTGGCCACGATGAGCTCTAGTAGTACCACACCGAAGGTATAGACATCGCTCTTCGCTGTGAGCTGCTGCGTCTTGCAGTACTCTGGTCCAGGTAGCCCTGCATTGATGGCAAGCGTTTTAGAAATATCTATAATAGTTTGTTTCTTATTTTATTACTAAAAGAAAAGAGAGTACTCAATCTAATAAAAAGAAACAAGTTTTCTAATAGATTGTTTCTTGAGTTTGTATATAAGAATTTAATTGCTACCCACAAAATAAGTTTTTAGGTAATAAACAAGTCTCCAATAGCTATTTTGTTGTTTCTTGTGTCTTGGTATCAACAACTTGCTTGTTTCTTTATCTAGAAACTGTTAGGAATAGCAATTTGTATTTCCAGGAGGCCAAAGGGCCAGTATATATATACAAAGTACAGGAGGTGAATATGCAAATAACCCCTCATAACAATGGGGAATAACACACTATAAATATCTCTAACACCCCCCTCAAACTCCTGGTGGATCAAAAACACTGAGTTTGGAGAGGTAGAAGCTGTGTTGTGCTCGAGTCTGGGCCTTCGTGAAGAAATCTGCTATCTGAAACTCGGAAGGCACATACTGAAAAGCAATCACCTGATCATGCACACGAGATCTTATGAAGGAAGCATCAACAATGCTTGGTGAGCTCATGCTTCACAGGATCATGGGCAATAATGATAGCACCTGTACTGTTTGACAAGAGAGGAGTCAGTGTGGTGACAAAAACACCAAAATCCTCAAGTAACCACCGTAGCCAAGTAATCGATGTTGTCAAGAGAGCCATAGCTCGCAACTCAGCCTCTGCACTTGAATGGGACAATGCAAGCTGTTTCTTCATCTTCCAGGCAATGAGAGAACCACCAAGAAAAACACGATGAAGAGATAGACCGCGATCGGAGGATCGGCCGCCCAAGTAGCATCCGAATAAGTCTGAAGCTGTAACGAGCTGGAGCACGGAAAGAAGAGACGGCGAGAGATAGTTCCACGAAGGTATCGCAGAACTCGAAGAAGGTGGCTGTAGTGGACCTGAGTGGGAGCAGAGACGAACTGACTCAGAATGTGGACTGGATAAGTGATATCCGGACGAGTAACAGCAATGTAGACAAGACTCTCAACAAGATGACGATAGTGAGTCGGATCAGAAAGAGCTCGTCATTAGAGGGTCGGAGATGAACATTGAGCTCCATAGGAGTCTCAATAGTACGCTGATCAATGAGAGAGGCGCGATCAAGAAGATCCTGAATATACTTCTCTTGGGACATAAAGAAACCATATGGAGTGGAAGTAACCTCAATCACAAGAAAGTAACGAAGAGGACCAAGATCCAACATAAGAAACTGTTCACTAAGATGAGCCTTAACAAAGGCAATGTACTCAGAATCATCTCCGGTAATGATCATATCATCAACATAAAGAAGAAGAAGAGTCCAACCACGAGACAAAGTGTGGACAAAGAGCGCAGGATCATGATCATTAGCTGAAAAACCAGCAGCAGTGACCACATAGGAGAAGCGCTCAAACCACGCACGAGGAGCTTGTTTAAGGCCATAGAGAGAGCGACGAAGGCGACAGACCATGCCCTTAGGAACATAATATCTAGGTGGCAGATGCATGTAGACCTCCTCACGCAACTCGCCATTAAGAAAGGCACTCTTGACATCAAGCTGAGAAACAGACCAGTGGCAAATAGACGTCATGGAAAGAAGAGTACCGATAGTGGTCATGTGAGCCACAGGAGCAAAAGTCTCATCGTAGTCACGACCATGCTCTTGCTGGAAGCCACGAGCAATAAGATGCGCCTTATAGCGCTCAAGAGAGCCATCAGAGCGAGTCTTAATCTTATAGGCACACTTACATGTGATGGGACGGGAGTGAGATGGAAAAGGAACAAGATCCCAAGTACCAGTACGCTCGAGGGCTGTAATCTCATCGACCATGGCATGCTGCCACTCGGGATGAGTAACATCATCCCGGTAGGAGACAGACTCATGAGTAGCTGCACCAGCAAAACCAAAACGGGTAGGAGGCCGAATCGACTGGCGATCGCGAAGAGCGTAGCGAGTAGAAGATGACCCATCAGGAGAAGATGGATCATCAGGAGAAGATGACTCATCTGGAAGAGCCTCAATGCGAGGTCGACAAGTGTAGAAGAGAGGGGATAAAAGGTACTGTAGTGGGAGGAGCCGCAGGAGACAAATCAGGTGGCGACAATGGCGGAGGGGCCACAGGAGGAATATGTGGAGACTCAGCAGGACGGGTGGATAGGGGCAAAATAGATATGGGTGTATCTGGAAAGGTAAAAAAATAGATACTTCACAGAGGAAACCGAAGGAGAGGTAGGACGTGGGTAGAAGGGACGAGACTCGTCGAAAGTCACATCCCGAGAAATCTGCATCTGTTGACCAACAGGGTCCCAGCACCGATAGCCTTGTGCTCGACACTGTATCTGTAACATCCCCAAATTAAGTAACGATGATTAGTATGCATCTCATTAGCATGAACATGGTTTATGAATTTTCTACATAATTTATTGCACTTGAAAAATCACAAAACAAATTAAACCTACAACTCAAAAATTGAAGTCCCTAAGGGAATCAGTAATAAAAACTTCTGAACACCTTCTGGGAATAATTTATTCAAATACTTGATTGATTATCATGAATTAATATAATTTTTACCAAAGTTTTGGGCTCGAATTCAAACCACAGAAAATTCAGACACAATAAGTAACTTATTTTAAGTTGAATTTGAATTAAGCAAATAACTCATGAACAGTGGGTTTTCAAATTTTATATGGGTTCTTGTGTCGACACAGGATCACCCCTGAATTCTTTCAGAATTTTCAGAATTTTATTTATATATTTAAAGCTCAAGTCAAACTAGCTGTTTATATTAGTCAAATCTGGAAATCACTATTTTAGCTACCGAGCCACTTTACTATTCCTCCAACCGAGCCTAGCGTGTCTCCTGGCTGCGCCCGACCGCTTCCCCCCCTTTTTGCGATGGCCGTGGTCGGATTTCCGACCAGTCCGTCGACCGTTGTGCCTTTTCGCTCTCGCGTTGTGATCGTCTGATCCTGAGTGGACGCCTCCGATCGCCCCGCGCCACAACGCCCTCGTCTTCCTCGATCAGGCGCACGCAGGAGCCGAGCTCCACGCGGCCGCTGCATGCTGCCGCGCCCGTCCAGCGGCGTTACCCCACCGATCTCCGCGACTAATCCCTGGCGTCGCCTTTTGACGCCGCCTATTCCTCCGTCTTCACTCCTGCTCAAAACTAACCCTATGCCCCTCTCTCAACTCACTTCTCCTCTCGGTGACCGAGGAGAAGGGAGCTCTCTCGTTGTCATCTCTTCGGTAAGCTTCCACCGGGTGGTAGCCCTCGTTTTCTTGCTCGATGCCATTCCCATTTCGCCTAATCTCAGCTCCTTCGATGCCTTGTAGCTCCTTGTCCATCGTCGTTCTCTCTGGAACCCTAGAACGCACACCCGAGGAGCTCACCTTGTCAATCTTCGCTTCTATGAGTGCTATCCTCAACCTTGCGCATCATATTGTGCCATTTAGCCCAGTAATGAAAACCCCTCAATCAATTTCTCTAATGCTTCGCAGAGGTTTCAAGATTGTGCAAATCCTCTGTGAGGACCCCGGAATATTGGAGGTTTATACCAAATTAATAATCATACCAGTAGTATAATTTTTAATCAAGAACAATCAAGTCTCAATTAAAAATAATACTAGAAGTATAATTATTAACAAGGTACAATTCCAATATTCAGGTTCCCGGATATGCCTCTCATGTTAGCTCCCAGGATGAGCTGCTAACATAGACATATCCTTACAACATTATATCACAAGCATATACGATGGGAATACATTAATAAAAATTTATAGCGGAAACATTAAGTAAACCAGAAATAGAAACAGAAATAATAAAATAAAATCTCCAGTGGAGCACCACAACCCAAGGGCAACTTGACTGGGATTAAAGCCGAAGTATCCCCGTAATCGCTTCAACTTGGAATATTTCTAGGGCGTTCTTTACCTGCAACAAGTGGACAATTCCACTGAGTACGGAAGGTACTCAGCAAGACTTACACAAACTATTTAAAATAAAGTGTTTGAGAGGTTCTTTACAAAGGATTAGAATTTATAGATGCATAAGGTTAACAACAGAAAGGTTATAATGGTTCAATTTTGCAGAAAGCAATACATCTTAACCTACACTTGCTAGGTTTCAACAAAGCATTTTATAAATCAATTTGGACTAAAACAGTAAACAAATGAAAGCATGATCATAATTGGTATCAAAATCAAGTGGCTACAACCACTAGCAATACATTGCATGATTCCCTATCATGTCGAAACAATTTCCATACAAAATTTTATTTTCAAAATCTATACAAAGCGTTATTCAAATTCAAGCGTTGTCCGTAACCGTGGACACGGCTATTCGAATAGTTTTAATCCCTGCAGGGGTGTACATCTTTACCCACACGACTTAGTTAGCCCGTAAGCCTTGAATAATAGCACACCGCTTTGGTATGCCACTGGGTAAACTAAGATTTGGTATTTTTCAACAAGTTGACACTATTGAGTGGAATACCCATGTGTGACTGATCCCTCCGTAACAAGTTACTAGTAGAACTCGGCAACCGGGGCCCACATGTTGTGCCGGAATGCCGATCCGAAAATGTAAATTAAATGACAGAAAGTAGAGTGTGCTAGTTGCACATATTAATTGCAATCGGAGTTCTTAAGGTACATACATGTGATGGAACGCATGTATGGCCTCACCCTCCTAAGAACATATGATATAGATACGCAATCAAACACATATGTCCTTACTTTCCTGTTTTCCAACTCAATAGCATTAACCTTTTACTTAACCAAACAGCGGCCATACACTGCGTGTGGAAGTACGATATGGCTTGAATCATCCAGCCGATGTTCAGTCCTTAATCAACCCAGACAAGACAACCACATTTCCCAATCTCGTGCACTAAGGCACCATCACTAGCATTCACTTGTCCGAATTTAAAATCAGTGTGAATAAACAAAATTTGCTTTCATTTCAAATTTAAATAAACTGAACAAAGAATCGAAATAAATAAAATTCATTTAATATTTTCAAGTTTGGTAAAATAAAACTTGCACACTACAGACTGCATGGCTAAGCAATTACTGGAATAAGTATCTTAGTATAAAAACACTACCTTAAGGTTGAGTGTATGATCAAATTTAAGGTAAGCCAAAATTGTCAGGTTATAACTACCTATTGACAAATCACAATTAATTTTTAGGAAAATTAGCATGCAACAGTATCACTGTGTTTCGTAAATCTACAGTTCAAAAATTGGGATCAACATGGTGCAGAGAGGATGCTTGCCTTATGGAATGTCCACTTGTTCACTCTCGGAGGCGTTATTGTTTCCGTCGCGCAATTCGTAATCTAGAGAGAAAATACAAATGCGAATAAATACCAATAAAATCGAGAAATCCAAAATGCTCAAAAATGCATGACGCTCATTCCTAATCACCTCCCCTCCTATCTCTACCTCCTCCCGGCCGACGCTCTCTTCTCCCCTTCCTTATCTCTCTCAGCCGACGCTCTCCTTCTCCCCTTAACTCCTCTCGCTCCCTCACTTCACCCTCGGCTCCCCCGTCTCTCTCGGTCTCTCTCCATTCACGTCGCCTCCTCCGGCTCTCACAGCCTGCCCCTCTCGGTTCCTGCGCCGCTTCTCTCCGGCTCACTGCCGTCCCTCACTCACGGCTCCGGCCGCTCTCCCCTCGGCGCCCCTCGCCTCCTCCTCCTCCTCCGGCGGCCGAGGCTGCCGCCGCCTGGTTCCTCTGCGCGGCTTCTCCCCTTCCGCGGCCTCGGCTCTCTCTCTCTACCCGGTTCTCTCTGCTGCCTCCTTCTTCGCCCGCAGATGCGCCCAGCACCACTTTGCTCTCGACTCCTCCTTCCTCGGCTCCCTCCCGGCTGGCGCGCTGGCGCGCCGCACGACTGCTCAGACTCCCGGCTCGCCCTACTCGGTGCCCGGCTTGGCGGCTCGGCTTCCCACCGCCCGACCGCCTTGGCTCCTCCAGATCTGCCCTCTGCTTGCTTTCCGCCGCTCTCGGCTCGGCTCGCTCTCTCGGACTTAGTTCCCCCCGTTCTATTTTGATTTCATCTATGTTGATTTTTAGCAAAACTAGTTGATTTCAGTATTAATGTTCATTGATTATTTGTGTATGCATGTTCATGGTGACCGACTTGAGGAGGTGGTGGAGGCTACAAAGGTGGAGGTGAATGATGGACTCGGTTTGCCACTGAGATAAGTCGTCCTCCTAATCTCTCTCTACTCCTCTCCCTACCGCTCTGTGATGATGACTGAGATACACGCTTTGATACTACTGAGATCTGGTGATTGATGATATGCGAGTGATGTGCATGATGATGAGTACTGGGGTTACCTCTTGGTGATATTTGGTACTGGGAGAAGAGGGTGGCAGTGCTGGCTTTGTGCTGGTGTTCCCCTCTGGTGCGCCCTTGTTGGACCGTAAAGGCGACTAGAGGGGGGGTGAATAGGAGCAAGCTCACTTTTTCACAAATTATGAACTCAATACAATTTCACTCCAGTAGCTATTAGAAAGCTATGAAGATCAATATACCAGTACAGCGGAAGACTAGTATTGAATCCAATTAAACCCCTAAGCGATGCTACAAAAATCAACTAAGATTGCAAAGACTCAAAGACGGGCGGTCGATCATTGGACCCAATCGGTCGGACCGATTGCCGGGCGGTCTGACCGGCGTTGTGCTGGCGGTCGGACCGCTCCAAAATCGGTCTGACCGGTGATGACGGGCGGTCTGACCGGCCGACTCCAGAACCGATCTGCAACAGTAAAATCAGCCCGATGACGAAGTTGCAATTAGGTGAAACTTTTGATTCTCAACTCCAATCTTTATGAAACTTTGCACACACCTTCTATATGCTATTGAGGACCTATTCCAATCGAATATTATGATAATTCTTGGAACGATCTTGAGCAATTGCCAATTGATTAACGAAGGTCTAAAACCGCAAGAACGAAAACTTGATCCTAAAGCTTGTTCGTGAGTGATTGATGATCAAGATGATGCTAGATAGATTCACACATATCACAGCAAGCTAATTCACGTGAGAGAATCAATCACAAACTCGCGGATCAAAGAAAGCCCTAAAAACACGAAATTGAAAGCAAGAACGAAAAGAGACTTATCTCAAGCAAACCTTGCATAGATTGATTTCGTGATTGTTGCTGGATTACATCCACACCATCATGGATCAGTGGACAATCAAAGATCACGAAATTCACCACAAACCATCAAGAGCCCTTGCCTCCACCTCAACTCCCCTAAAGACAATTAGGGTTTTGAAACATAAAAAGGCGAGAGAGCGAGAGGTGCAGCCACCATCTCCTCCTATTTATAGTGGAGGCCTAGACTCCTAGGGTTTGACTCCATTGGGCTCCCGTTAAGGCCCACTAACAAACGGGTCACACACGCACGCTTCGCAAAGCGCCGTCTTTAACCTTTTGACCTAAACCGCTTCACCATGCGTCATGGATTTGCCAATAGGTCACCATTGTCCATCTTGTGTCACACTTGAGTCGTTGACCTCACCCGGCATCGTCAATCGTTCTGGACCTCAACTCTCCGAGTCTAGTCCCGATCCTCCTCACCGTTGACCGTCGTTGACCACCAAGCAACCTGCACAACCACAGACAAGCAAACACGAATTCGGGAACAAGTTCTTCACAACTTGACCCATGTTAGTCCAAACATGCATCATGCAAAACATATGACATGAAACCAATGACTTTGACCTAACAAATCAACATCGCCACGAAGTTGGCGGACGTTCAAGTTATTACCGGTCTGACCGCTCCAGGTGAGCCGGTCGGACCGCCCCATGGCCGGTCGGACCGCTCCCTGTGAGCCGGTCGGACCGCCCCTTTGGACTTAGCCAAATTCAAACTCCCAAATTCAAACCTTCTGGAAACTTTAAACCAATAGAACTTCTTACTGGAGACTTCAAAAATTATGAGACCAAGTGCATTGGGATCCCCTCACTTGCCTACAACACCTATTTTTGGCCCAACCCATTCTGAGAACTTTTAGGTCATTGCCGGTCCGACCACCCCACATGGCAGGTCCGACCGATTTGGGACCGGTCGGACCGCCGTGTAAGGACCGGTCGGACCCCCTCCCGAAATACCGTAGCTTTGTCGAAAACACGTGAAACTACAAACCGTAAACGCTATTGCCAATTGTCACATCATCCTAAGATCTAGAGCATATCCCCATGAAATCCACAATCTCCCCCTTGATGAACACATTGGCAATTATCCGTAAAATGTAAGTAAGAGGTTTGAAAACGAGTTTACTCATGATTTTGCACAAAGGCACAACTTGGTCCATAAGCAAGAAAAAGCAATGAAAATGACCAAGCCGGCATCGTAATAGTATAGGCATGTGAGACAAGGCAAAAGAAAGCATAAAACTTTGATTTCGAGAAAGGGTCAAAATTCTCACATGAGGTCCATATGAAAGAACAATTGTTCAATTGACCTATGATCATTGTGAGGATAAAAGAATGCAATTCAAGTTCATAATATACAATAAGACAATAAGAATGCAACTCAAGAACTCCCCCTCACTATGATCCTCAATTTTTAAATTTTCGCCCCTTTGTACAAACTTCTCCCCCAACAAAAAATATATTATCATAAACACATCTTCTCTTCTCATTTAACACATCTTCTCCCCCTTTGACAATGAATTCATCAAGGAATCACGCCTTCCTCTCATCCAGAGATAACAAATAGAAAATAAAGGAAGAAGCAAAAACAAGAGAAGCAAAAAGAGGAATATGCATGAAGTGCAATGGAGTGGCTTCAATTTTTGTATTTTTCAATTTTTGATTACAAGAAGCTTTGGAGATTACCCAAAAGAACAAGCTAGTATCTCTAATATTGCACAAACAGCATATCAAGCCTGACAGCGCTAGCAAGATCATGGTAAGACATATATATCAAAGCTAAGCACAAAGGCTCAAAAGTAAAGCAGTAGATTTGATCAATTTAAGCAACGCTTCAAATTCAGCAAGTTCATCAACAGGGATCCTAAAGTGAAATTGGCCATGTCAAACTGTCAAAGTGAGATAAAAATTCTAACAAAGACCACATTAAGAGTGAATCAAGTCCCGTATTGAATCATTTTGCTCAATATTTTGTAAACGCCCATTTGTCAACATTTTTATCATTTGCATTGAATATTGAAGTTGACTAATGATCTAACTTAGTGACAAGATCCTGGACTAGGAGCCATCCACAAACTCATCCTAAGCTTCGACCAAAAGTTGATTAAAGGTATATCTTAGTAAAGAAGATCCTGGACTAGGAGCCATCCACAAACTCTTTCTAAGCTTCTACCGGGGCGACAAATCTTGAGGTTCATGTCATTTCTGACAAGCAGTCCCCATGAGATCGTCTGGTTCATCAAACTATCTCCAAGTTCATGTCATTTGACAAGCAGTCTCGTAAGAATAGTTTGGCACAATTTAAGCATAAGACAATCTTGATTTTCATTTTTCACAAGAGCAGTTTTTAGAATCTCAAGAACACAAAAGCTCAAGTAATGGTCAATTTTAGATCAAAGAGCTAACAAAGCAATTCGACAGGCCAATGTCACAAGAGGAGCACTAATTACGCAACTCGCTAAAACATCCACAAATTGCAATTTCTTAGTTTGAGTTGTTTAAAAGATTCTAGCTCATATAGCAAAGACTTAGCTACACATGTAAAAGCATGATAATTCTAGCAAGTCAAAGAACTAGACATGACATTGAGCAAGAATTGAAATACAACAGCTCCAAAGGGTAATAGGCAAAGCTTCATCAATTTTAAAAGATAAGGTAAAATCTTATATTACAATGCATCTTTTGGATTTTTCATACGACTTGTTGTAACCACTTGTTGTATTTTTCATATGAATGCAATATGACACAATGAGATGCAATTAAAAACCTAAAAACCTAAAAAGTTCAAAAGATCACTAAGTTCGAAAAAGAACAATAAAAGATCAAAAGAACAAGGAAAGATAAGAAAGAAAAAAATCAAACTCCCCTCAAACCAACCCATAAGGATAAATTACCCTAACTCGCTTCTTAAGGAGGAAAATCGGTTTGATCTAAAGGCTTGGTAAGGATATCGCCAATTGAGCTTGGACTCTCGGTGCATCACAATATCACCTTTTTCAACATGATCTTTAAGGAAGTGAAAGCGAATGTCTATGTGCTTAGTCCTAGAATGTTGCAATCGGGTTTTTAGCAATATTAATAGCGTATGTTATCACGTAAAAGAGGAACACTAGCAAAGTTTAACCCATAATCTTTCAAAGTGGGCGTCATCCACAAAATCTAGCTACAAAGAACTAGCAAAGACTACATACTCCGCTCAAAGAAGGGATTGAGCAATGTAAGACCGCTTCCTAGAAGACCAAGATACAAGAGAAGTGCCTAGGAAGTGACAGTGCACGAGGTACTCTTCCTATCTAACCGACGACCCGCAAAATCGAATCAAAAAACCTCTAATGGACAAAGTCAAGAGCAGAATACCAAATGCCATATAAGAGGGTAGAGTGTAAATACCGAATATGCGCTTAACGGCTTGGCGATGGGAAGTTCTCGAGTCGCTGAAATCTTGCACAAAGGCATACCGTGAAGTGAATGTCCGGTCTCGAGGCCGTCAAATCTGTAAGGAGCCGATCATGTCATGCGGTACTCGTGTTGATCCACAACTTCTCCTTCCTCATCCGGATCCAAAGCGATCGAAGTTGCCATGGGAGTGGAAATTGGCTTGCAGTCACCCATGTTGAAGCGTCTGAGTAGATCTTTAGTGTACTTCGTCTGATGGATGAAAGTTCCTTCCTTGCATTGCTTGATTTGAAGTCCCAAAAAGTAATTAAGCTCTCCCATCATACTCATCTCAAATTCCCTGGACATAATGTCAGAAAAGCTAGAAACAAGAGCATTAGAGGAACCACCAAAGATAATATCATCCACATAAATTTGAGCAAGCAGGAAGTCATTGTCACGCCTAAGAATAAATAGAGTTTTATCCACTTTACCCATCTCAAAATTATTTTTAAGCAAGAAGGTCTTAAGTCTATCATACCGTGCTCTAGGGGCTTGTTTAAGACCATACAATGCTTTAGATAGCTTGAAAACACGATTTGGATATTTAGGATCCTCAAAACCAGGGGGTTGCTTAACATACACTTCCTCATCTATGAAACCATTTAAAAAGGCACTTTTAACATCCATCTGATATAATTTAAAACCTTTTGATGCAGCAAATGCAAGCAGAATGCGAATGGCTTCTAGTCTAGCAACAGGAGCAAATGTCTCATCAAAATCTAACCCCTCAACTTGGTCAAACCACGAGCTACCAATCGGCCTTATTTCTAACCACAGAACCATCCTCACCTTGTTTATTCTTAAACACCCAACGGGTTCCTATAACATTATGACCACTATGAGGTTCTACTAGGTTCCAAACTTTGTTTCTTTCAAAATTATCTAACTCCTCATGCATGGTATTTACCCAGCTAGAATCAGATAAAGCATGTGATATATCGCGGGGTTCAAAAGAAGCAACAAAAGCCGAATGAGAGTAGAGATTTGGATCATTATACCGAGCGAGTGACTCGCTCATGTAGATTACCTATTATCATTCCGGAGGATGCTGTCTTTGAATGCGAAGTGGAGCGCCCGGGTGAGATACCGTTTCTTCGACCTCCGCAGTATGCTGATGATGAAGATGCAGCAGAGCCTCAATCAAGGTGAAGTAGGCGTAGCGGTGTTCTTGTATCAATATAGGCGCCAATGCTTGGCAGATGAAGGAATGATATTAGCTTCGTCCTCATCTTCCTCCACAAAAATGCTCTCTCACACTGTAAATCATCTCAGAGCAATAGATCTAGCTCGGGGCTAGTCTCATCAAAAGTGACATTACAAGTCTCTGAATAATGTTAGTCTCGAGATTAAAACCCGAAAACCCCTCGAATGAGCGGGATAACCCGAAATAACCCATCAAAAGTTCTTGATTCAAATTTATCTAAGTTGCTGTCTTAAGAATAAAACATTTTGATCCAAAAACTCGAAAATGCGAAGCAGAGGTTTTCTACCAAAACGAAGCTCATAAGGAGTCTTGCCTAAAGAAGGTCTCAAAAGACACGATTGGCAATATGGCAGCGATAGCAATAGCTTCGCCCAAAATCTCCTCGGTGTGTTATACTCATCTAGCATCGTCCTAGCCATTTCGACCAAGGTCCTATTCTTCCTTTCCACCACGCCATTTTGTTGAGGGACGTGTGAGAGGAGAAGCGATGCTCAATACCACGCTCGGCAAAAAGAAGCAAAAGAAGCATTTTTGAACTCCGTGCCATTATCACTGCGAATCGCTCTCAAAGCACCAGGAAGCTCAGAAGCCAAACGAAGAACAAGGTCATGAAAATAACCAAAAGCTTCATCCTTTGAAGTAAGAAAGAACACCCAAGTATATCTAGAAAGATCATCGACTATGACAAGAATATACCATTTTCCACCGATCGACGGACTCTAGCGGACCAACAAGATCCATATGAAGCAACCGTCCCGTCCGTCACCATAACCATAGTCACAGAAGGGTGTGAGGCGGCAACTTGTTTGCCATGCCTACAGGGCGCACATACTGCATCTTTGACAGCTTTGAGTTTGGGCAAACCTCTCATGAGATCAAGGTTGCTAACTCGCGTCAGATGATCAAAACCAATGTGCCCCAAACGTCGATGCCAAAGCCAGAAATCAGAAGAAGATGTAAGCAAACATTTAAGAGATCCAGCGAGAGATTCTGAAAAATCAGCTCTAAAAATTCTACCAACTCTAGAGATTCCAAACACAAGCTCACCAGTAGAATCAAGCACACGACAAGCATTTTTCTTAAAAACCGTCTCATAGCCATCATCAAGAAGCTGAGAAACAGAAAGGAGATTATACCTAAGCTTGTCCACAAGAGCGACATCCTTTAGAATGAATTTGTTGTTCACCCTAATTGATCTTGTTCCTTCAATTCGCCCTTGTGTATCATCTCCAAAGGTGATGAAGTCATCACCTGTTGCTCGCATGAAAGAGGTGAACCATTTTGAGTTCCCGGTCATGTGGCGTGAACATCCGGAGTCAACGAACCACGTGTTCTTCCCCTTTCCGCGATAATCCTGAAAATCAAGGAACAAAAGAATGATGTGTCTCAATCTCAAGGTTAGATAAACATGATTTAGGAATCCATCTTCGAGACACACGTCTCAAGGAGTATACAAACCAGAAGTACTATCCTTGATTTCATCTAACATTCGGTTATGAGCAATGTTTAAATTAAAATGAGACTTGAACTGTCCATGGGCGGTCTGACCGGCGTTGGGCTGGCGGTCAGACCGGTGACCAAAACGGTCAGACCGGTGACCACCAGCGGTCAGACCGCCAGTCTGATAAACATTAGAATTAGGATATTTAGAAACATAATGATTTGCATGAGAGAAAATCCTAATCCGTGTTTATTCTTTTCAATATTACCATGTCTCATAGAAGCTCTAGGTTGCATGAATGAAATTCTATCAAAATTTTTCCTATCATTTTTCAACCTCACGCCAATGAATTCAATCAAATGTCCACCTTTTTGCAATAAGTGCAATGGTACTTGGTACCACTAGAAGAAGCACCATTTGAATTAATACAAGGTTGGGCAAAGCCTGCAGATTTAAAAGATGTTTTTGCAGTTGGGTTTTGAATTCAATTAAACCTTTTCCAAGACTTGAATGACTTTTGGGTTTGAATTGTCTTGAAAAGAATTGAATCCTAAACCTTGCTTCTTATAAGGAGTTTTAGACTTGTCAAGAATCATGTTTAATTGTTTCTTACCTTTAGAAAATTTCTCTAATGTATCATGAAGGTAAGCATTTTCTTTTCTCAAGTTAACACAAGCATCACAAGTTTTATTCATAGATTTTCCTTATACAAAGCAATTTCAAGCTTAAGAGTGGAACAAGAAGCACAAGTAGTATTTTCAATATTGTCCTTAAGCTTAGCATATTTGACTCTAGCGACTTCTAAGATATCTTTGATTTCACGTTCCTTTTCTAAACATGAAGTGCAAGGGCTAGAATCAAACACATCAAAAGCAATCAATTTACTAGATTCTAAACATTTTTCACAAGGAGCACTTTTAATTTCATTTAGTTCAGATCTAGCATTCTCAAGTTGTTGTACAAAAATATTATGAGCAGTTTGTAACTTAGTAATTTCTGAGTGCATAGCATGACAAGATAAACATTCATCAGGTTCAAGAGTCTTAGCATTTTTAAGCTCTACTTTCAGTTTGTTAATCTTTGACTCTAATTTCTTATTTTTTGTCATAACAAATTCTAGCGCTTCATCTTGACTAAGCAATTGCTCAACTATAGAATCATATTTAGCAGAAAGCTCATCATAAGAAAAAGATACCTCATCATCATCAATGTCGCTCGTGTCGACCATGAAGCACATGCCGGTGAAGTCTTTGGCCTTCCCTTTCTTTTTGCCTTGAGGGATCTCCTCCTCCTTGTCCTCCTCACTCCCGGTATCCACATCGCTCAAGGATTGATCCTCAAAGGCGGCAAGGACCCGGTGAGCAGCCTTCACAAGCTTATTAGCCTCATACCTTGATTTGTTGAAAGGAGGCTTCTTCCAAGCTGGCTTTCCTTCCTTATGATTGCTCTTACCTTTCAGCTTGGGGCAATTTGCCCGGATATGATTTAGCTCACCACATTCATAGCATGTCACCGGACCACCTCTCTTTTTGTTTCTCACATTATTGTAGGCCCGTGTGAATTTTTAGCTAGAAGAGCTAACTCGCTTCAGAATACTTTCAAGCTCCTCTTCATGAATAGCGGATAAACAAGCAAATGAAAATCCGTAAGAAGATTCAAAAGAGTCATCAAAAGCCTTTTGAGAGGATCGCTACCAAAGCTAAATTATCTTTCTTGGGATGATCAACTCTTTTAATTTCATGAGTCTTGAGTTTACTATAAAGCAATTCTAAAGTAAGACTTGAAAGATCAACATTTTCCTCTATAGCAGTAGCTTTCATCTCCCACTCCTTGGTGTTGATTGCAGCCAAGAGATGGGTGGCATTTTCAGATTGAGAATATTCAATATCAACAGCTTTCATTTGATTAATTACTTTATTAAAGCGACTGAAAATGTCATCGATGCTCTCTCCAGGGCGCATCTCGAATTTATTGTATTCACGCTTGTAAACAGTTTGGCGTACCTTTTTGATTTGGGACGAACCCTCATGATATGTTTCGAGAGTGTTCCAAATTTCATGCGCAGTTGAAAGATTACAAATTCGATCATATTCTTGTCTACCAAGTGCACCATATAAAAGATTCTTAGCCTTATTGTTGTTAGCCAAAAGAATTGCGTAGCGGTGTAGCAATTTCGGGAATAACCAATGGGCTCTAACAACATCCCAAATAGCTTGTCCCTCGCTCTTAAGAAAGACGCGCATACGATTCTTCCAATAGGCATAGTCGTGCCCATCGAAGATATGCGGTTTAGTAGAAAACTTATCCATCGCCAAAGTTCAGTGACCGGTTAAGATCAAGATTGAACTAACCGGGCTCTGATACCACTTGTTGGACCGTAAAGGCGACTAGAGGGGGGGTGAATAGGAGCACGCTCACTTTTTCACAAATTATGAACTCAATACAATTTCACTCCAGTAGCTATTAGAAAGCTATGAAGATCAATATACCAAGATCTGACGGAAGACTAGTATTGAATCAATTAAACCCCTAAGCGATGCTACAAAATCAACTAAGATTGCAAAGACTCACAAAGACGGGCGGTCGATCATTGGACCCAATCGGTCGGACCGATTGCTGGGCGGTCTGACCGGCGTTGTGCTGGCGGTCGGACCGCTCCAAAATCGGTCTGACCGGTGATGACGGGCGGTCTGACCGGCCGACTCCAGAACCGATCTGCAACAGTAAAATCAGCCCGATGACGAAGTTGCAATTAGGTGAAACTTTTGATTCTCAACTCCAATCTTTATGAAACTTTGCACACACCTTCTATATGCTATTGAGGACCTATTCCAATCGAATATTATGATAATTCTTGGAGCGATCTTGAGCAATTGCCAATTGATTAACGAAGGTCTAAAACCGGGCAGAACGAAAACTTGATCCTAAAGCTTGTTCGTGAGTGATTGATGATCAAGATGATGCTAGATAGATTCACACATATCACAGCAAGCTAATTCACGTGAAGAATCAATCACAAACTCGCGGATCAAAGAAAGCCCTAAAAACACGAAATTGAAAGCAAGAACGAAAAGAGACTTATCTCAAGCAAACCTTGCATAGATTGATTTCGTGATTGATGCTGGATTACATCCACACCATCATGGATCGATGGACAATCAAAGATCACGAAATTCACCACAAACCATCAAGAGCCCTTGCCTCCACCTCAACTCCCTAAAGACAATTAGGGTTTTGAAACATAAAAGGCGAGAGAGTGAGAGGTGCGACCACCATCTCCTCCTATTTATAGTGGAGGCCTAGACTCCTAGGGTTTGACTCCATTGGGCTCCGTTAAGGCCCACTAACAAGCGGGTCACACACGCACACTTCGCAAAGCGCCGTCTTTAACCTTTTGACCTAAACCGCTTCACCATGCGTCATGGATTTGCCAATAGGTCACCATTGTCCATCTTGTGTCACACTTGAGTCGTTGACCTCACCCGGCATCGTCAATCGTTCTGGACCTCAACTCTCCGAGTCTAGTCCCGATCCTCCTCGCCGTTGACCGTCGTTGACCACCAAGCAACCTGCACAACCACAGACAAGCAAACACGAATTCGGGAACAAGTTCTTCACAACTTGACCCATGTTAGTCAAAACATGCATCATGCAAAACATATGACATGAAACCAATGACTTTGACCTAACAAATCAACATCGCCACGAAGTTGGCGGACGTTCAAGTTATTACCGGTCTGACCGCTCCAGGTGAGCCGGTCGGACCGCCCCATGGCCGGTCGGACCGCTCCCTGTGAGCCGGTCGGACCGCCCCTTGGGACTTAGCCGAAATTCAAACTCCCAAATTCCGAAACCTTCTGGAAACTTTAAACCAATAGAACTTCTTACTGGAGACTCCAAAATTATGAGACCAAGTGCATTGGGATCCCTCACTTGCCTACAACACCTATTTTTGGCCCACCCATTACGAGAACTTTTAGGTCATTGCCGGTCCGATCGCCCCACATGGCGGTCCGACCGATTTGGGACCGGTCGGACCGCCGTGTAAGGACCGGTCGGACCGCCTCGCCCGTAATACACGTAGCTTTGTCGAAAACACGTGAAACTACAAACCGTAAACGCTATTGCCAATTGTCACATCATCCTAAGATCTAGAGCATATCCCCATGAAATCCACAGCCCTTCTGCTGGTGTTCCCTCCTCCTCCTGGTCCCTTGGCTTCCTTCCTCCTGTTCCTGACTGCTGCTGCTATTGGATTGCCTTCGGCTGGTTGCAGCAACAGATTGATGATGGTGATGCTGGCCTGGCTTGGCATGGTGATTTGCTCCTGGCCTTTGCTTTGGTTGTCTTGCTCTTGATTTCCTTCGGTGGTGCACTGAATGATGTTGGGCTTGTGTGTCGGCTTTACTGGTTTGGCCTTCGGTTCTTGCTTCTGAGAAGAGATGGAAAATAGGGTGCGGCTGAAGGGAATTGGCTGCTGGGGAGGAAATATGTTGCTTGCTTCTGCTGGTTTTGCAGGGGGGTTGGGAAATCTCTGGAAACGGCTGTGCTGTCTCTCGATGCTTCGCTGGGCTCTGCTCGGCCGTTTCCTTTGGCGGTGCATTGACTGGTGCTTGCGGTGGTGCTTGGTTGGGGAGGTGAATGAGCTGTCATTGCAATCTGCTAATGACGCTCAGGCATTTGTGTTTATCTGGATGGCTCCTAATATATTTTTGGGCTGGGCATTTTTGGTCCATTGGTTAGCCATTCATTATGCAATGGATTTGCGACAGTTGAGGCAATTCAGTATACGTAGGTTTTGGATTTTCCCTAAACGCCGAATGATGAGAACCTACGGAAATAAGACGGTGCCGATTTACTTAGGTTAGTCTAGGTATCTTGGGTATACCGGTGCCGACTAATCTGGGTTAGCTTAGGTGACCATAAAAGCCAAGATGCCGGTTAACCTAGGTTGGTGTGGGCAGTCGCGACACTCAAGGTGCCAACTAATCTAGGTAGATCTGGGAACCGCAATGATTCCTATGGCACACTGACGGCAATTTATTTTATTCTAACTCTATTATACTGCTTTTTGAACAACTAATGGTCTTTTGATTGGTTGGCGGACTATGGAGCTGCGAATGGTGTTTCGGATTGGGTCGAGGAAGATGGTTTGTCTGGACAACGATGGACGGCAAGATTTCAAGGAAGGCTTTAGGCGACAAGCAAAGCAAGTTTTATTTTAACATTTTGTAAATTACTCAAAGTTGTAAAACATAATCTGATCTGATGTAAATAAATTCTTGTGTTACTTGTATTGAGAAGATTGTTATTTATGATAAACATTGTAAGGTTTTTAATTAAATTATTTCCCAGAGAATTTCTTAAGTATTTATTGTTGTCCCTCTTTGGAGTTGTGATTGGAGTTACCTATTAGACTTTGATTAGGATATTTACAAATGCAAAATTTATGCAAATGCTTCAGAAATAACAAATATAATATAAAATGCATATAATTATTGTTTATTAAAATTGGGGCTGTTACATCCTCTGTTGTCGGCCACCGACATCATCCTTCGTCTCCAGCTCCTGCTGGTAAGCCACTGCCCGATTCTTTGCACCTGTACCCTTCTATTAGTGTCCTTGAGCTAACCCGAGCACCCACTTCGCTCCATTGTGCTCATTTGCTCCTGTTGGTAAGCATAGTTGTTGCGGGAAGCTGTGCCGCCGCCGTCATTTGCTTCATCGCCGGTGGAGCTCCAGCTACCCCAAGCCCCCCCCCCCCCGAGCACCTTTCTCCACCTAGGTAACCTCTTAATAGTCCCTAGGGCCTTAGCACCTGCTTACCAGAACCGCTGCAGAGCTCGATGTTGTTTTGCTCAATTGCCGTATTGGCCGCCGCCGCTCAACGCCGGCTAGCCGCCGTTCTGAGCCGGCTCAGGTGTCGTGAATGCTCTCGTCGGGTGCGCAATACTATTGTGCACCTGTGCATGTCCTCAGATTGTAACATCCCAAATATGGATTTGTCTTTCAAATGTAAGAAAATGAGAAGAAATTAAAACTTTTCTTGCATCTTGAAGTCCTTGATCATTTCTGTAATTCTTGTAAAAGAATTATGGAAAATACTAAATCAAATCCTCAATTGACTCCAATCAAAAACCTCCTTGGCATAGATCTTGTGCAAAACCCCTGGAAATATTTTTCCTAAGTTCCAAGGAGGCTTGGTAATACCTCTGAATTATCTCATGATTTTTAGAAATTATTTGATAATTTTTGGAGGCAAGTCAAGTTTGGTCAAACTATAATTTTCCCCTTCTGGAATTTCTAGAGAAAAATTCATTGCATGAAAATCTCTGAAAATTTTATGAGAGGTTCCTCCTGTTGTCAGCAACCTCCAGTTAAAATTTTATAATTTTTGGAGTTTCTTTGCTACCTTAAATAATTCCACAAAAATCAGATGTTTAAATTCAAATCCTAACTGGTTTTCACTATTCATCGGGTTCGAATCAGACTCGGGCTCGAGCCACTTGATTTGGTCGATCCACTAAGCATCGCGACTACATCGGGCGCGCGGCGTTGTGAGCCGTTGGATCGGCATCAAACGGTCCACGCTCGAGTGAACGTTCGGACCATCCGAGATCGCTGATTCTTTTGAACCGTTGGATTCTGAATCAAAGGCCCACGATCGCGTGAACGTTGGGACTATCCGAACGCCTCGCGCAACGTGAACCGTAGGATCCAAATCAACGGCCCAAGATCAAGCGAGCGATCGAAGCGTTATAATCCACCCGTTCTAACTCAACCGTTCGATTTCTATCCAACGGCTGATACATCGTCTCCTTCCTCCGGTCAGCGCGCGCGTCTGAGTCGGCCATGGCGTGCGTAGAGAACAAAAGAAGCGGCGTGCAGTCCCCTCCGTGATCGACTTTAAACGGCTATTTCTGTGCGCATTTAATGCCCGTCGTGCTCCTCCCTCAGGAGTCCCTTCTCCAACTGCTCCCGTCGCTCTCTCGTCCTCTAATGGCAGTATTGACCCGAATGGAAAATCCGGCCGTTGCTCTCTGTCATTGCTCTATTTAAGCTCCATTGCTTCACCCTTGGCTTCCTTTAACACTTTCGCAACTCCAGCTAGCACTCACAAGCTTGCTTGAGCCGCAATCGTTTGAAATCCACTCGGCCGCCATTGTTGAGATTTCAGCTTCGGTGAAGGCGGTGCAGCAGGGGTTTTCTCCTTTCGTTTCTTGCTCCCTCTTTACTCTCTGGAGCTTAACCCTCACTCAATTTTGTTCCATTTGCTCAGGGATTGACTGAATTTGGATTCCCCCCTTTGCGGCCGAAATCTCCATTTTTCTTCGCCCGGGCAGATTCGACCATTCTCTGTGCATTCTTTGCGCTCATGTAACTCCTTATTAGTCCTTAGTTGCTTGGCACCCGCTCCCTTGAACCGCAGCTGAGCTCCAATACGTTTTTCGTTTTGGTCATTTTTGGTCTTCTCGGTTATCTCCGGCTTGCCGGCGTTCTAGGCCACCGCAGCCGAAACCGTTGGTACCGTTGGGTGCGCAAGAGCGTTGAGAACCCATTTTAGGCACTTGCTCGCACCGCCGCGGCCAGAGCCGCCGGCGGCAAGCCATTCTTCCCCGTCGTTTTTGCTGGACGAAAACAGGGACGAAATTTGAACGTGAATCGATGTGGACCGTCGATCCTAAGATCTACGGCCCAGGATTACGCGGAAGTTTGAATTTATCACACGCCTTGATCTATGGACCGTTGGATCCAAGACCAACGGTCCTGATTCGAGTCCGCATGGGTCGTTGGATCCAAGATCAACGACTCATGTGCGTGTGAACGTTCGGACCGTCTGAACGTCCGGATCCACGTGGACCGTTGGATCCAGATCCAACGGTTAACGTTTAGGGTTTAGGGGTTGCGCGCGCCTTTCATCCCAGGAACTTGGACCGTTGGATCCAAGATCAACGGTCCAATTTCGTCCACGTCGATTTTAATTTCTGATTTTTCCCGAAAGAATTATTTGTCAACTAAAAAATGTTGTAACTTGTAAAATGCATAACTATTTCATTTTAAATCCTTTTCGGTTGATTCAAATTTTGTTGGTTATATTTTTAACTAAACTTTAATATAAAAATGGTTCTAACCTCAGTATATATCCATAAAATTTTGCCTATGAATAGTAGCATTTTTTATTTTTAGGGTTGAGCAAAATTGTTTTGCTCATATCTTTTGCATTCACAATCCAAATCAATTGGTTCTTGTTGCTAAATTCCTTATAAATCATGCTCTTGCTAAAGTTTGCCGTTGAGTCTTTGTGTTTTCTTCGTTCTTATCGGTTCTTTTTCGCTTTCTCGTTAGTATCCGAATAGCACGTTGACAATATAATTGATCCTCAGCAACATCTGGAGCCACAGCAAACAGGCAAGCAGTTTGATCATGTTAATCCCAGTATTCTACAAGTCTAATATATTGATTTCCAACTTGTATGTATGCATTGCTATGTTGTTGTTAAATTATGGTTAGAATCCTATAGTTGCATAATCTGTAGGAATTGATTATCCTCTACTACCATGAGCCTAGGTTATTTGCTGTGATTTGATTTTGATAGATGAGCTCTTGTCACTTAGTAGATTGTGAATTGAAATTGCTTAGAAATGCTTAGTCGGTAGTAATGGGCGATCATCGATTTTAGTCGATGATCTTGATCACACATCTAATTATTATTCCATTATGTCCAGCATTCGTGCTTTGTTATTTTGTAAAGTAAAAATCTGAAAATAAAACATTGTTTTAGACTTGGGCAAGTGGTTGGATGGTGGGTTATTGGGTTTGTGGATGTCTTGCCTAAGTCAACAAGGACTGAACATCTTGTGTCACACTCTCCAAGCAATTTTTCGTGCTAACCACGCGAGAGGGATATGGGACCTCTCTTGACTTAGTACTTTGGTGTGGGTTATCTCCGAGTCGCAGGAGGGGGTTGTGTGTGTTGTGTGAAAAAGGATATGTGTTCTTGTGTTGGGTGTGCGGTGGTGGAGATTCCGGGTAGGCTCTCCACCTCGAGGAGCATTGTAGTTGTCCAAGGCTTTACAGAGCGGGTAGTTGACCGAGGCTTTACAATGACTCGACACAACGTATGGGTTTCTATCCATACGGGCGGCTCATGATTAATGCACAATATTGGAAATGTCTCGTAGGACTTAGCTGTGCCGGCATACCAAAGGAAGTATGCTAATCATGTGGCAAAAAGGCGGTCTGGCGTGTGGGTACATTGGTACATCCCTGCAGGGTATAAATCTATTCGAATAGCCTCGTCCTAGGTTATGTACACGCTTGGTTAGGTTTTGCAAGAGTTAGACTACAACCTTTTAAATTAAAATTTGACATGGTTGGTATGAATGGGTAATTCATGCTATTGTTGTGGTGGCTAATGGTTTAGTCACTTCCAGTATTGTTGTTGTCATCTATCTACTGTTATTATTGTTGTCATTTACGGTAATTTGAACATTAAAAACAGATTTGTTAACTTGCTTTTAAATGTACTACATTATTGCAAATAAAGATTGCTTTGTGCTGAAAATGAAACATACAACCCCCACTTAAATAAGCTTGCATGTAGCATATGTATAGGTCTGTTACTCTACACGTAAGTCTTGCGGAGTATAATTTTTGTACTCATTTGCTTTGCTTAACTATTTCTTGCAGAGGAGGAGGGTGAGCCCCAAGGGCCTCACTTTTGTGAAATGTGCTGTGGATTCGACGACTAGTTTGGTGGTCCGGTCGGTTGCCTTGTGGGTTAAAGGCACACTGATTGGCTCTTTTGGTTTATGACCATCTTATGACATTTTTGCTTCCGCTGTTCAAATTCTATATGTTTATGTCATTTGGCCGGTCGGCCTCTCTTTTGTAATAACTACCCTTTTATGTATGTTAACTTATGGTTTGTTGTTATGCTTCGGTTCTATGTGAATGAATGGAATTGATGCATGAATTTTGTAAAGAGGTGTGTATACTGTATTTCTGGGAAGTATACATGTCTCGAGTCTCGGTTTATTCGATTTGTGATGCTAGGACCAAATGGATGGTTAAGCATTACAAGCCCAATAATCCGGGGTCTCACACAGATCACGCCGCCGTGCGCCAGTGCTATCAAATGAGCCAGCCGCAAGCGGCCCAGCTTGTCGCCGTCTGTGGTCGGATTTTCGACCGATTCTTATTCGGCGATTTGTTAAGCATTCATGGCAGTGAATTGTGTTAATGGCATAATCACTGTTGGAAATGATGGGTTAACTTAAGTAATGACCGTATGGCATGTGGGCCCCCGGCTGGTTAAGTGATGGCGTAAATATATGTAGTACGTTTTTCCCTTCGGAATAGCGTATTCTCTGTTCGTGTAAAACTAAGAATACGCTTTCATGATTTGAAGGCGTATTTTTGAAGTCCGCCTTCGCCGTCGTCTCGGCGGGGCTGGGTCAAGTTGACCCAGTCAACTGTCGAGCGGGGCCCCGCCTGTCAGGGAAAGTGGCTAGGGAGGCCGTCGGTGAGAAAAGTAATATTGTATTTAGAAAATCCCGAAAGGAGTTATTTGTTAACTGAAAAATGCAATTAACTTCAATAATGCATAGCTAATTCATTTTAACTCCAAAAACAGTGAAACCACTTTTAGTATTTTTAATTTTTATTGAAATTTACTATAAAATAGGTTTCAACCTTGTCACTGTCTCAGAAAATATATTTTGAGAGAGTGGCCTAAAAAGGAAATTATTAATACATTATAAATTGCTATTAACTTTGAAAATTCATAACTAATTCATAAAAACTCCAAATCTGTTGAACCAAATTATTTTGGTCATGTAGTAATATTCCCTATCCATTTTTGTAATCCTCATGTCCACCACTACTCCAGGAAATTTTGTGAAAACTTTGAATGCGGTGAATAGTGATATTTTCTAATTAAATTGGATTTTTCTGAAAAATGATTTTTAAATGGCTATAACTTCTGCATAGAATATCCAAATGAATTGATTCGTGTTGCTAAATTAATCTAAAATCATAATATTCATTATGTGTATTTTTCATAATTTTTGGATGACTTTGAATTTCTGGCTCTTTTCGGTATTATTCGTTCTTATTGTGCTTTCGACTTCTTTCGCTAGGATCAAACGATTTTATTGATTACGAGAGCACTCCTCTCCAGAAAGAGGGTAATTCACAGCAAGGCAAGCAGTTTGATCACAAATTTTCTATTACTTTCAAGTCTAATATCTTGTTTACAAATCATATGTATGCATGCTTTTGTGTCAAATTAATTTTACCGATTAGAGGTAGTTATTCCTATTGCATTGTTGCTGTGGATATCGTGAGGATATGTGCACGATCTCAGGATCATGAGTCAATTGGCAATGGCGTTGTTGGTTTGCAAAATCTCGCGTTTTCGAGTTTGCTCCAAGGCTGTCAGACCACAGGCAGTCTGACCGGTGGTGTCGGGCGGTCAGACCGCCCGTGGAGGAGTCCGACCGGCCATGGTGGCCTGTCCGATCGCCAAAATAAAAATGGGTTTTTGGAGCTGAGCCAAAAATAGGTTGTGTAGGCAAGTGAGGGGAGTCTCCTGGATGTGGTCCCATCATTTTTGGAGCTCCCAGTCAAAAGTTCTATTCGTTTGAAAATTCCAGAAGGTTTCGGAATTTTGAGTTGAAAATTTGGCTAAGTCTTTTGGACCGGTCCGACCGCCATTGTGGGAGCGGTCCGACCGGCATGAAATCGGTCGGACCGGCCATGTGAAATGATCGGGCCGGCAATAACGAAGGTTAGCCAAGTGTTGCATTGAGTTGGTTTTGATTGTGTTATTATATGAACTTCAATGCTTTATTGTTGTATATTGCATTGCGGAGCTAACGTGGGTCAAGTTGTGAAGAACTTGTTCCCGGAAACGGTTTGTTTGTTTATTGCTGTGCAGGCGGCTTGCAGGTCAACGACATCAACGGTGAGTGGATCGGGACTACGCTTGGAGAGCCGAGGTCGAGCGATCAAGGATCTGGGTGAGGTCGTGTGACACAAGCATGGTGCGAGAATGGGCAAGATGGATCGAGCGGGTGGTTGATGCAATTTGGTTGGATCGGCGGTGCGGATATCGGTGCGAGTCTCGGGAGGTTCCGATGGGATTCGGACAAGAGAGGCTTGGCGGCGATGAGAACCGTGATCAACCTACACGTGGTGAAGCGGCGATTGCTTCAAGAGTTATTTGTGTTTGGGTCCCATGTGTAAGTGACCCAAAAAGGGAAACCCTAGCTCTCTAGTATAAATAGGAAGGGGGGAGATGGAAAAGGCCCCCAAGCATTCATTTTAGCCCCTTCTTCCTTTTCTAGGGTTTGGAGGAGAGGAGAGGAGAACTAGGGTTTGGAGTGTGCTCCTTGTTGAGCTCTTGCCCTCCTTGTTGGAGAGGCTTTGTAAGCATCTTGTGTAATCGAACAATCTTGTGATGCTCAATTGAAAGATCGTTTGCTCCCTTTTGTGTTCTTCTCCCTTTTGGATGATTTTTGTGCTTCCTTGATTCAAAGGTTCATACTTGGTCTCTTGGCCTACTTTATCTTGCTTTGATGTGTGGGATTACTCCTAGAGTCATCTAGATCATCAACCCCTCACAAGCAAGTCTTGAATCAAGATTTTCACTTTTCTAGGGTTTGTGTACTTCCTTGGTAAAATCTCGAGAGATCGAATCTGCGAAGTGGATCTGACGGATCGTCGCTAGAAATAGGTCTCTAATATCATTAGGGAGGTGTGCTCGAAATTTGGTCAAGTTTTATTGGTTGAATCAAAAGTTGGATCAAAATTCGTTTTGGTTTTGGGTGGAGTTTTTCAGTACTGGACTCTACCGGTCCGACCGGTCTTTCAACGGCGGTCTGACCGCCCGTGTATTCAGACCATTGGTTTGTTGGGTCGAACCGTGCCCACCGGTCCGACCGCCGATTAGTTGCGGTCGGACCATTTGGTTGACCGTCGGTCCGACCGCAGCGTGGTAGCCGGTCGGATGCCGATCCCAAGAAGGAACAAAGTGAGTTCTTTTCTCCGGTTGTGTCGTGTGGTTGAGGGGTTTATCAAATCCAACACAAGGCTTCCGTCGTGTGCTTACTGATCTTCTTAGCTTTCATAGCTAAAGGAGTAAAGTTCGGGTTGGTTTTTGATTTAGGCTAGAAAGTTTTGAAAGCGCCTATTCACCCCCCCTAGTCGCCTTTCCGGTCCTACAAGTGGTATCAGAGCCGGTTAGCTCTTCTCATAGATCTTAACCGGTCTTTGGAGCCATGGCGACTGACAAGTACTCAACCAAGCCACACATTTTTGAAGGAGTTGACTTTGCATACTGGAAGGCTCGTATGCAAGCATATATCGAGGCTCAAGGGCACGCTATTTGGCTAAAGGTGAAAAATCCTTATGTCGTGCCAGCCGATGACGATACGGTCACTCCAGATGTGGAGGCCAACAGCAAGGCTCGGAATTATTTGATCCAAGGCCTTAGTCGATCTGAGTTTGAGCGTGTTGCTCACTTGCGGTCTGCTCACGAGATCTGGCGGACACTTTGTGACTATCACGAAGGGTCCACTGCGATCAAGGAAGTGAGACAGAACCAGCTCAAAAAGGTTTGCTCTAAGATCGAGCAAAGGCCTGGTGAGTCTTTTGATGAGCTGTGGGGACGATTCTCTAAGATTCTTCATGATCTCCGCATTTGTTGACTTGGTATTTTCAGTGCGAGAATGCACGCCAGCTTCTGGGTGCTCTTGATGTGAAGGTTTGGGGAATGAAGATCACTTCCATCAATGACAACACTGTCATGAGTGAGCTTACCATGGATAAGCTTTACTCGAGGTTGAAGACGCATGAGATTAATTTTATCTCGCGTCTCCCCAAGACAGAGTCGATGGCATTAGTGGTCGACAAATCCAAGGGGTGTTCTTCAGAGTCTCTTGATTGTAGCTCATCTGGTTTTTCATTATCCGCTTTACATTCCTTAAGTGATGAGCAACTAGAGAAACTGCCCGAGGATGACTTAGCCCTCCTTTCCACCAAATTCACAAGAGAGTATAACAAGGTGAGGAGTAGGAGGAGAAGTGGACCTATCACATGCTTCGAATGTGGTGAGCCAAACCACATTCGCTCCAGGTGCCCCAAGCTAAAGGGCAAGGGGAGAAGGAGACACGAAGACATCCCGGAGAGGATGCGAACCCAAGAAGACAAACTATCGAAGTTTGTCGGTAGGGTCCTTGCCGCTCTTGAGAATGTAAATATGAGCGATGTGGACTCGGAAGCGGAGGGCGGAGAGTGACTCGTGGCAAGAAGAAGGCGCATGACTTCACCGGCATGTGTTTTATGGCCAAGAACGACCACGACAAATGACTCCTCCAACAATGAGGATCCTTTTAGTGATCCTCGATGAGGTATGCCCTTCTATTGCTGACATGAAAAGGGCGTTGGTGCTTGCTGAACAAAATTGCATAAGCAAGTAAAAATGATTAAGCGAGGATATTATGATTGATAATTTGAACCTAGAAGTTGTTAGGCTAAAATCTATTAATCCCGATGAGATTTGTGAATCTGCACTAGCTTGCTTAATGACTTGACAAGCTTGAAATCTGCTCATTCCTCTGTCACTAATCAACTTAAAGATGCTCTCGATGAACTAGAATCTCTCAAGTCTAGTTACGCTTGCTTAGATGCCATTTCACTTGATGTAGCGCCATGGAAGCTATCCCTTTAACTTGCTCAAATTGTGCTTTGCTTGAATTAAAACTGGATAGCTCCTTAAAAGAATTGCAAAAATTTGATGCTAGTCACACATGCTCTCATTGTAAGAACAATAAGATTAAGATGCAAGAGATGAAAGAAATGCTAGTTTACTCTAGAGTTGCATCTTGTGAAAATTGTCCCAAGCTTACAATTGAGATTGAAGCCTTAAACAAGACCCTTGAAGAAAAGGCTAAAATTGAAAGATCCATGTCTTTTACTGCTTCTAAGAAAGTTATTGATTCTAACTCTTATGCTTTAAATGCTGAAGTTGAAACCATGATTAATCAGATTCAAGAGAAATTTAGAGTCAAATTTAAGGAGCAGTTGAATAGGATTAGAGAATCCTATTGTGTGTCTTGTGAGGCCTTCAAGGTGGAAGTGGCCCTTCTTAAGAGTAAGAGCAATGAGGTAATCAAGTCTAGCAAGTGCACTAGATGTGAGGGGTTAATGAAAGAGAATGATTACCTCAAGGTGACTCTTGAGAAGTTTTCAAGTGGGAAAAAGAAACTCAACATGATTCTTGATCAATCCAAAGTGAGCGTGAAAAATAGTGGTCTAGGTTTCAATCCCCTAGAGCATTCCAAGAAAAACCCACCTAGGATTGCTAGAGTTGTGAAGAATGGTTTGTTTGAGCTAGAACCTCCTAAGCCATCAGGGTTGTTTTCAAATCCATTGGTTTTGCTCAAACTCTTTACGGTAAGAAAGGTGCTTTCACTCATTCATGCATGACCTCTCAAAGGTCGAGTACCATTGCACCTTCTGCAAGAAAGAAGGCCATACTGTTGAGTTCTGCTTCCGGAGAGCAAAGCTTGAGAGAAAAGAGAGGATGAGCGTCTTAAGATCCATTAGAGGAGTCCCTTCTCCAGTTGTAGTCTCTAGAGTTAGGCAGCCTGTTTATCGCACCACACATAGGCCTAGATTTGTAGAGAACTTTGTAGACTCTCTTGGTGGGTCTAGGCAGCGTGTTGGATTAGGACATCGTGAGGAGAGACACCGGGTAGCACCTAGACAGGGGGAGTATCGATCTTTTGGTAGATCGTTTCGGAGAGGTCTAGGTGGTTCTCATGTGCATCCTTATGATTTTATTCCTGATCATGTTTCTGCTATTTCTCTTCTGCTCCTAGACATCGTGCCTCTCAATACTCTGGATTCCTCGATCATTTATCACTAACCCCAGTACTGAGGCACGGATGTTTTCTGATTGTGCTTTTTAGGTCCGTCGTGCGAGGAAGGAGGACATATGGCTTGTTGACTCCGGGTGTTCTCGACATATGACCGGAGATTCTAGATGGTTCTCCTCCTCACACGTGCATCGGCAATGAATTGATTACATTTGGGGATGCTTCTCACCGGACCGTGACTACAAAGGGCACTTGTGTTGCGTCAACGACAAGTTCATGCTAAAAGACGTCGCTTTGGTAAGTAAGCTGAGGTATAATCTTCTATCTGTTTCTCAGCTGCTTGATGAGGGTCTAGAAGTGAGGTTTAAGAGAGGTGAGTGTAGAGTTCTAGATTCCTCGGGTGAGCTTGTTTTGAGATCTCAGTTTGAGAAGATCTTACATGCAAATTTCAAGATGTCTTGATTTCAGTCCTAGGTGTCTTGTAGCCTCTGATTCTCATGACCTTGTTTTGTGGCATCGTAGACTTGGGCATATAGGTTTTGATCATTTGTCTAGAGTCAGTTGCAAGGACTTGATTAGAGGTTTGCCTAGGCTGAAGGCTGTTAGAGATCTTGTGTGCTCACCCTGTAGACATGGTAAGATGGTGTCTGCTTCCCATCCACCTCTTACTTTGGTAATGACTGATGGACCAGGACAGCTTCTTCACTTAGATACAGTTGGTCCTTCTAGAGTTCAGTCAGCTGGTGGGAAATGGTTTGTGCTGGTGGTTGTGGATGATTACTCCAGGTATTCATGGGTTTATTTTCTTGCTTCTAAGGACGAAGCATTTGGATTCTTTAGAGATCTGGTCCTTAGAATTGCTGTTGATATACCTGGAGCTTTGAGAGCCATTAGGAGTGACAATGGGACAGAGTTCAAGAATTCTTCTTTTTCTACCTTCTGCACTGATAGGGGAATTGAGCATCAGTTTTCTTCTCCTAGAGTTCCTCAGCAGAATGGTGTTGTAGAAAGGAAGAACAGAACCCTTGTAGAGATGGCTCGGACCATGCTAGATGAGCATTCTACTCCTAGGAGATTTTGGGCTGAGGCGATCTCTACTGCTTGTTATATCTCCAATAGGGTTTTCTTGAGATCTGTGGTTGGGAAGACCTCTTATGAGCTGAGATTTGGTCATTCTCCCAAAGTCTCTCATTTCAAGATTTTTGGTTGCAAGTGCTTCATTCTTAAACATGGCAACCTTGATAAATTTGAGTCTAGATGTTCTGATGGCATATTTCTTGGATATCCCGCTCATTCTCGTGGCTATCGTGTTTTTAATGTTGACACTAACAAAATTGTTGAGACTTGGGAAGTCACTTTTGATGAGGCTAGTCCTGGTACTAGACCCGATGCTTCAGGTACACAGGTTCCTGAAATTCAAGGAAGCATTTTCGTCGATGATGACTCTGAGGATGAAGAACCACACCATCCTCCAGCTACCTCTGAGAGGGGTGGAGAGCCTGCTACTACTACGTCAGTTTCAGCTGAGCAGCCTCCTCCTATCCCCACCGACGATCTGAGTGGCTCTGTTCCTACCTCCACAACTCATGAGGTAGAGGCCACGTCTGCACCAGGAGCACCTCTTCGCATACAGCGACAACATCCACCTGAGAAGATGATTGGGGATCTTCAAGAACGAGTCACTTGCTCCAGGTTTATTTCTCCTGATTCTCATGCACATTCTGCTTTTGTCGCTTCTTTTGAACCCCGAGATATCACCCATGCTTTATCTGATGCCTCTTGGGTCAATGCCATGCATGAAGAGCTTGAAAATTTCGAGAGAAACAAAGTCTGGTTTTTAGTTGAGCGACCTTCTGATTCTCATGTTATTGGAACAAAATGGGTTTTTAAAAATAAGCAAAGTGAGGATGGATTGGTTGTTCGCAATAAGGCTAGACTTGTAGCTCAAGGTTATTCCCAGGTAGAGGGCCTAGACTTTGAAGAGACTTTTGCTCCAGTAGCTAGATTGGAAGCCATTCGCATTCTTTTAGCATTTGCAACATCCAAGGGTTTCAAGCTTTTTCAAATGGATGTTAAAAGTGCTTTCTTGAATGGCTTCATAGAAGAAGAAGTCTTTGTCAAGCAATCTCCTGGGTTTGAAAATCAAAAATTACCAAACCATGTTTTTAAACTCTCTAAAGCCATGTATTGATTGAAACAAGCTCCTAGAGCTTGGTATGACAGGCTTAAGAGTTTCTTGCTTGAAAATGATTTCAAAATGGGAATGGTTGATAAAACCTTGTTCACTCTCAGGCATGGCAGTGATTTCTTGCTGGTTCAGATTTATGTGGATGATATTATTTTCGGTGGTTCTTCTCATGCTTTGGTGTCCAGATTTTCAGATTCGATAAGCAGTGAGTTTGAGATGAGCATGATGGGAGAGCTGACATTCTTCCTTGGCCTACAAATCAAGCAACTGAAAGAAGGCACCTTCGTTCACCAGAGTAAGTATACAAAGGACCTTCTTGGCGCTTCAATATGGGAAGCGATAGGCCAATGTCTACTCCCATTGCTACAACCACCGTCTTTGGACCACGATGAGGATGGAGAGTCCGTGGACCAGAAGGAGTACCGCAGTATGATTGGCTCCCTCCTCTATCTTACAGCGTCGAGGCCGGACATACAATTCGCCGTATGTCTGTGCGCTCGATTTCAGGCTTCCCCTCGTGCTTCTCATCGTCAAGCAGTACGTCGCATATTCAGGTATCTTCAAGATACGCTTGACTTTGGACTCTGGTATTCTTCTTCTTCGGCTCTTACAATTCGAGCATTTTCTGATGCTGATTTCGCCGGGTGTAGAGTGGATAGGAAGAGTACTTCTGGCACTTGTCATTTCTTGGGCACATCTCTTGTTTCTTGGTCTTCTAAAGCAGTCTTACATTGCCTGATCTGGTGAGGCCGAGTATGTAACTGCCGCCAGTGGCTGCTCTCAGGTTCTCTGGATTCTATCCACGCTGCGGGACTATGGGTTATCTTTGGGAAGTGTTCCTCTTTTCTGTGACAACACTTCTGCAATTAATATTGCCAAAAACCCAGTGCAACATTCCAGGACTAAACACATTGACATTCGATTTCATTTTCTGAGAGACCATGTTGAGAAAGGTGATGTTGTGCTTCACTTTGTAGAGTCTGAGCAACAGCTTGCAGATATTTTCACTAAGGCTCTTGACTCTTCGCGTTTCTTTGCTTATGGGAGAGTTAGGGGTTATTAGTCCTATTGGGCTGTTTTGAGGGGGAAGTTGCTCTTTTGCATTCATTGTATCATAATGCATGTTTCAATTCATTTGTCTTGCATTGTATAATAAAATTAGTGGAGCTTTGATTATTATCCTTGTATGACTTGATTTCATCTTCTATACCTTATCATATCAAGTGATAGTCTGCTAGACTTCTTTTATGGCTCTTCGTGTTTTGCTTAGCTTTTGCCTTGCTAGCTTTATATATGTGAGCAAATTGAATCAAATCTTGTCTTGTTGGATCTTGTGACTAGTTTTGCTCTAGTGATCCTCTTATGATTCTCGCCATGTCAAATAGGTTGAATTGAGTCTTGAACTTATTTTGAGATGAAAAATGAGCTTTTTATCTTATTAAGTCAAGCAAATGAAAAATGAGATTTTCTGTGCGAAAAAACTGATCTCACCAATCCTTTCTCATGAGACTGCTTGCCATTGCACTTGGCATGAACTCAGGGGGAGTTTTGGATGACCTAGATCATTCTTTTAAACTTATCGCTTGAGATGGTCGCGGCAAGGCTTGAGATCTAGCACAGCAAAAAAGGGAAAAGAAAATTTGCCCAAAAAGGGATAAATGCTTGAGCTTTGCTTCAAAAGAATTTTCTTAATGCTCAAAATGCCTCAATTCTTGTTTTGAGTCTCTTTTTACTTATAGACATGGCTTGACTCATTTTTGGTTGCCTTGAGTGAATCTATGATTTTGAGCAACCTTTCATGATTTTGATTCTGTTAATCTCAGATTGCTGCTATCTTGGTTTTAGCTTTGCAGTACATGTTTTGCCATGATTGAATATAGTGTCTACTCTTTATATGGCTTGGTATAATACTTGTACTGTCTCCATGTATAATGGTCATGGCTCCTTTTTACTTAAGTTCAAAAATAAAGTCATTCCTTCATGCTCTTTCTTTTTCATGCATCTTGATGAATTCATTGTCAAAGGGGGAGAAAGATTGTGAAGAAAATGATGTTGGAGCTTTTGGTCTCATACTTAAGGTTTAATATATAAGAACTTCATAAAATAAAAAATTGAACCTTTTGAAAATTTGTGATCATAGTGAGTTGAGTTTTATGGTTCTATTGCCTTTTCCTGATTTCATTTGCAATTGAAGAAGACTCACAATGATCAAAGGTCAAATAGAACAATTGTCTTTCTTTTGGACCTAAGTGAGATTTTTGGCTACTTTCTGGAATTTGAATCCTCTTGTGCTTTCATTGCCTTATCTCACTTGCTTACACTATTCTGAAGCCAGCTTGGTCGGTTCCCAGGTTTTTTCCTTGCCTTTGGACCAAGTTGTGCCTTTATGCGAAAACGGCGAATTTTTACTTTTCATTTCGAAAAACCACATTTTCTTGAAAATTACCAATGTGTTCATCAAGGGGGAGATTGTGGATATCGTGAGGATATGTGCACGATCTCAGGATGATGAGTCAATTGGCAATGGCGTTGTTGGTTTGCAAAATCTCGCGTTTTCGGGTTTGCTCAAAATTTGTCGGACCACAAAGCGGTCGGCCGGTGGTGTCGGGCGATCAGACCGCCCGTGGAGGAGTCCGACCGGCCATGGTGGCCGGTCCGACCGCCAAAATGAAAATGGGTTTTTGGAGCTGAGCCAAAAATAGGTTGTGTAGGCAAGTGAGGGGAGTCTCCTGGATGTGGTCCCATCATTTTTGGAGCTCCCAGTCAAAAGTTCTATTCGTTTGAAAATTCCAGAAGGTTTCAGAATTTTGAGTTGAAAATTTGGCTAAGTCTTTTGGACCGGTCCGACCGCCGTTGTGGGAGCGGTCCGATCAAGCATGAAATCGGTCGGACCGGCCATGTGGAAGCGATCGGGCCAAGCAATGGCTTGAAGGTTAGCCAAGTGTTGCATTGAGTTGGTTTTGATTGTGTTATTATATGAACTTCAATGCTTTATTGTTGTATATTGCATTGCGGAGCTAACGTGGGTCAAGTTGTGAAGAACTTGTTCCGGAAGCGGTTTGTTTGTCTATTGTCTTGTGCGGTGGCTTGCAGTCAACGACATCAGCGGTGAGTGGATCGGGACTACGCTTGGAGAGCCGAGGTCGAAACGATCGGGGATACCGGTGAGGTCGTGTGACACAAGCATGGTGCGAGATGGGCAAGATGGATCGAGCGGGTGGTTGATGCAGGTTGGTTGGATCGGCGGTGCGGATATCGGTGCGAGTCTCGGGAGGTTCGATGGGATTCGGACAAGAGAGGCTTAGCGACGCGATGAGAACCGCTGATCAACCTACACGTGGTGAAGCAGGCGATTGCTTCAAGAGTTATTTGTGTGTGGGTCCCATGTGTAAGTGACCCAAAAAGGGAAACCCTAGCTCTCTAGTATAAATAGGAAAGGGGGAGATGGAAAACCCCCCAAGCATTCATTTTAGCCCCTTCTTCCTTTTCTAGGGTTTGGAGGAGAGGAGAGGAGAACTAGGGTTTGGAGTGTGCTCCTTGTTGAGCTCTTGCCCTCCTTGTTGGAGAGGCTTTGTAAGCATCTTGTGTAATCGAACAATCTTGTGATGCTCAATTGAAAGATCGTTTGCTCCCTTTTGTGTTCTTCTCCCTTTTGGATGATTTTGGTGCTT
This sequence comes from Hsuehochloa calcarea, assembly GCA_036346395.1. Taxonomy (NCBI): domain Eukaryota; kingdom Viridiplantae; phylum Streptophyta; class Magnoliopsida; order Poales; family Poaceae; genus Hsuehochloa; species Hsuehochloa calcarea. Next base: position 44,097,424 of record CM070601.1, read on the forward strand.
CCTTGATTCAAAGGTTCATACTTGGTCTCTTGGCCTACTTTATCTTGCTTTGATGTGTGGGATTACTCCTAGAGTCATCTAGATCATCAACCCCTCACAAGCAAGTCTTGAATCAAGATTTTCACTTTTCTAGGGTTTGTGCACTTCTTTGGTAAAATCTCGAGAGATCGAATCTGCGAAGTGGATCTGACGGATCGTCGCTAGAAATAGGTCTCTAATATCATTAGGGAGGTGTGCTCGAAATTTGGTCAAGTTTTATTGGTTGAATCAAAAGTTGGATCAAATTTCGTTTTGGTTTTGGGTGGAGTTTTTCAGTACTGGACTCTACCGGTCCGACCGGTCTTTCAACGGCGGTCTGACCGCCCGTGTATTCAGACCGCTGGTTTGCCGGGTCGAACCGCTGTCCACCGGTCCGACCGCCAGTTAGTTGCCGGTCAGACCGCTGGTTGACCGTCGGTCCGACCGCCCGTGGTAGCCGGTCAGACCGCCAGTCCCCAGTAAGGAACAGTGAGTTCTTTTCTCCGGTTGTGTCGTGTGGTTGAGGGGTTTATCAAATCCAACACAAGGCTTCCGTCGTGTGCTTACTGATCTTCTTAGCTTTCATAGCTAAAGGAGTAAAGTTCGGGTTGGTTTTTGATTTAGGCGAGAAAGTTTTGAAAGCGCCTATTCACCCCCCTAGTCGCCTTTCCGGTCCTACAGTTGCCTTCAAATTGTTATCCCCTGCCACAAACATAAATTACTAATATCGCTGGTGAATTAGAGCCCGGTGATTTAATTATGCTCTTTTATTGTCTTTTCGATGTCATGCTTAGCAATGCTTAGCTACCGGTAGAATTGGGCGGTTATCGACTTAGTCGATAACCTTGATCACACAAATCATTTTATTACTCTTTGTTCAGCACCTTGTGCTAAATTGCTATGAAAACTAAAAGTGCAAATGAAATGTTTTAGACTTGGGCAAGTGGTTGGATGGTGGGATATTTGGTGTGTGAATGTCTTGCCCAGGTCAACAAGGACCGAATATTTTGTTTCACTAAAACCAAGCATTTTGCGTGTTAACCACGCGAGAGGGATATGAGACCTCTCTTGACTTTGTACTTTGGCGTGTATTAGCCCCGGGTCGCAGGAGGTGGGTTGAGTGTGTTGTGTGAAAAAGGAACTGGGTGTTGTTGTTGGGTGTGCGGTGGTGGAGTTCCGGGTAGGTTCTCCACCTCGAGGGGTATCGTAGTTGTCCAAGGCTTTACCCGTGAGGGGTAGTTGACCGAGGCTTTACGATGACTCCGACACAACGTATGGGTTTCTATCCATACGGGCGACTCGTAGTTAATGCATAATATTGGAAATGTCTCGTAGGACTTAGCCGTGCCGGCATACCTATGGAAGTGTGCTTCATAGCTTGGCAAAAAGGCGGTCTAACGTGTGGGTACATGGGTACACCCTTGCAGGGTATAAACTATTTGAATAGCCTCGTCCTAGGTTATGGACATGCTTGGGTTTGGATTTGCAGGAGTTAGACTCAACATTTTGGAATTCTTAATTAAAACTTGATGTGGGTGGTATGAATGAGGAATTCATGCTATTGTTTTGGTGGCTATTGGGTTAGCTACTTCCAGGATATCTTGTTATTATTGTTACTCATTTATCACTATTTTATCAAATAAAATCAGATTGTAAAATTGCCTTCAATCTATTACATTATTGCAAATGAAAACTTGTTTTATGCTGAAAATGAGTCTAGAGCTTGCTCCACTTAAATAAGCTTGCATGTAGCTATTTATATAGGCATGTTACTCTACACGTAAGTCTTGCGGAGTACAATTTTTGTACTAATTTGCTTTGCTTAACTATTTGTTGCAGAGGAGGAAGGTGAGCCCCAAGGGCCTCACTTTTGCGAGATGTGCTGCGGGTTTGATGACTAGATTGGTGGTCCGGTTGGTTGCCTTGTGGGTAAAAGGCACACTGATTGGCTCTTTTGTTATCGCCATCTTATGGTTGTTCGCTTCCACTACTTATTTATCTCTTTAGTTGTATTTGGCCAGTCGGCCCCTTTTGTAATAACTCTACTATGCATGTCTTTTGAATTGTTAAGTGTTGCTTTGGTTCTATGTCTTGAATGGAATTGATACACGAATTTTATAAAGGGATGTGTATACTGCATTTCTGGGAAGTATACATGTCTCGAAGACACGGGTTTTTTTGTTTGTGATGCTAGGGTCAGTTGGTGACTAAGCATTGCAAGCTTAATAAACCGGGGTCCTCACAGTATCCCAGAAAGACACACTCTAAAGACTGAGCAGTTAGTTTGGTGCATTCTCGAGGAGTGAGGAGAACGTAGAAAACACAGTAAAAAAGACGAAGGACAGAGTAGTCAGAAAGAAGACCACATAGACGCTCAACAGGGATCTCACTCTGAAGAGTAGAAGAGGGCTGGATGTTAACAAGATAGGTGGCAGTGGAAATAGCCTCGGCCCAAAAGTGAGGTGGAATAGAGGCGGTAATCATGAGTGCACGAGCCGTCTCAAGGAGGTGACGATGCTTGCGCTCAGTGACACCATTCTAAGCATGAGCACCAGGACAAGAGAACTGAGCGAGAGTGCCCTGCTCAGCAAGGAAACTGCACAGGTAACAAGAGAGATACTCGCTAGCAGAGTCAGCACGAAAAACACGAATAGGAGTGGAGAACTGTGTGCAAACCATAGTGGCAAATTATTTATAGATAGACAAGACCTTACTACGAGAAGACATGAAATATATCCAAGTGTGGCGAGAGAAATCATCTATAAATATGATACAATATCGATGACCCCTTTCGAAACGAAGGGAGCCAAACTCGAAACATCTTAATGGACAAGATCAAAAGGACGCTGAGACACTGACTCACTATAAGGATAAGGAAGCTGAATATGTTTACCTAACTTATAGCCCTGATAATTTAAAGACACGTCTCCTGAGACAGACCCCAGAAGGCCACAACAAACTAAAAGACGATAGACGAGATCCACACAGATGACCAAGATGATGATGCCACTTCTGGAAAGAGCTGGTAGATGGAGTGGTAGAAGCGAAGAGACTGGCGGCGACGGAGGCAGCGGATGGAAGGTGAAGCCAGTCGAGCTGCCAGAGACGCTGTGAGTCAAGACGCCGAGGGTCAGAACCAACCGGAGCTTCCGTGTGACGGTTCTGAATACAACAAGAGTCAGAGTCGAGAATGACCCGACAACCAAGGTTAGTAACCTGCCCAGCAGAAAGAAGCTGCATGGTAAGGCGAGGAACATGAGCAACATAAGGAACATAAAAAGATGAGTTGTTAAGAGGTCCTGGACCAGAGACAGAAAGAGAGGTATCATCAGCAGTAAGAACACTATCAGGAGAATCAAGAGGTGTAATGAAAGACAGAGTGGATGAATCAGAAATCATGCGAAAGGATGCTCTAGAATCAAGAATCCACGGGGAGGTACCTGACTGTGTAAGAGGTGGTTTCGCGATGCGAAGAATCGATGAGAGAACACATCGAGGAGAACACAGGCGACAAGCGGCGTCGAGTCCGGCTATCTCCTGCTCAGTGAAAGAAACTGCTGAAGGAGTCGATGCCGACATCGATGTAGAAGCACCAGTGCCAGTGCTAGTAGAAGAACGTCATGAAATATGCCGCTGCTTCTTATTGCACTGAGACTCAATGTGGCCGACCTTGTCGCAGTAGGAGCAGTGAGGACGGCTACTGCCAGATGGAGGACAGCCACCACCACCTGTGGAAGCCGCTGGATGAGGCAGTGTGTTAAAGCGTGGAGCAGTAGGTGTAGTAGGTGGTCGAGCAGCTCGCACAGAGGGGAGTGGCATCAGACCAGCACCACTCAGGTGAGTCTCCTGTGCACGTATCTCGGTAAGAGCCTCCAGGAGAGTGACACGAGGGTGGCGTGTAAGGAGCAGGCACGCCTCTGCTCGAACTCAGGACTAAGGCGAGTAAGAAAATTATAGACATGATGAAACTCGTGTCAACACGTACGGCCAGCAAAGACGGACGGGGTGACAACGGCGATCGCGGAGAGAGTCGGTGACACGAGACGGTAGAGCTCGACGCGTAAAAGCGTCAACAGTAGCATCACCCTACTGAAGAGAATGCTCCTGTCGGACAACGGACAGATAGAGGGCATCACTAGAGGGCTTGTAGCGCTGACGAAGGTGAGTCCACATCTAGAAAGCTGAAGGGAGTCCCACAACCTCAGAAGAGAACTGAGTTTGGACACTGGTGATGAAGACAGTAGCCGCCCAAGCGTCGTTGTTGTACCACTGAGTGTAGGCGGTCAGTCGATCCATGTAGGAATCCAGAGCCTCTTGGTAGGTAGAGGCATCTGCATCATCAGCAAGGCAAGCGGCCTCAGCAGCATCCTTGTCAGCTGTCGGGGGCTGTGCGACAGTCGTAGTCTCCGTCGAAGGAGTAGGACAAAGTGGGCAGGTGACATCGCTAGAGAGGATGCCCCAAAGACGAAGACCACGCATGTGGATGCGCATGTGAGACACAAAGTCGGTGTAATTAACACCATCGAAGATCACCGGGCAGCGATGGAGGGAAACAGTGCCCATTGGTAGGCGGCGCTGGACGGTGCGGCGACCAAGACAACAAAGTCTAACAGGCGGCGCTAGACGGCGCGGCGGTTGGAACGACGTTTTTTTCTTTTCGGCCCGGCTCAAAAACTCCCGGCATGCGTTGAAAAAGCCCACACGGGCACGCGCGACTGTGGGGCTAGGGTTCCCCCTAGCGACTACAGAGGCGGCGGCTTCGGAGGTGGCACACGCTTCGGAGGCAGCGGCGGCTCGGGAGGTTCCCCCCAACAGCTGCAGAGGCGGCGGCGGCTTCGGAGGCGGCGGCGGATTCGGAGGCAACGACGGCCAGAGCGGCGGCCTCACAAAGCAAAACGATGGCGGTCTTGGCAAGGGTGGCGATGAAGAGGTAGCCGGCCGCGGCGGAGGACGAGGCGCGTCTGGGAGAAGTCGTCGTGGAGACGATCAGAGGCGGCGATGCTCGGCAGAGGTGCCAGATCGAGGCTGCGATGTCGCACTGCGTCAAGCTAGAGCGGAGTAGGAGGACACGGCCAGTGGGGAGGACGACTAGGGCAGGGGAGGACGAGTTGCGCGTTCGGGAGAGGTAAACCTAATTGGCTCTGATGCCATGTTAGAAATAGCAACTTATATTTCTAGGAGGCCAAAGGGCTAGTATATATATACAAAGTACAGAAGGTGAATATGCAAATAACACCTCATAATAATGAAGAATAACACACTATACATATCTCTAACAGAAACGAGCTCACCTTCTCTTCTCACTATCTTTCCTCTACATCACTTAAATACTGATATGACCACCCCTTAGTAACAAGTGATATGAGCTATTATAGATGTTCTCAAATTTTGGAGTGAAGTGATGAATATATACTCATGTTTCAATGAAATGGCAAGAATGTCATGGTTGTTATAAGAAGCTTACCAGTGTTCCCTTGACGTTTGTGCAGAGTTGGCCCTCCTCACTGTCTAATACCAACAAGGAGAGCCCAAAATCTGCGACCTTCGCAGTCATCTTCTCGTCCAGGAGAATGTTGGTGGACTTCACATCTCTGTGAATGATTGGAGGATCGGCATGGTCATGGAGGTAAGCTAGCCCTCTAGCTGAATCCAGAGCTGTCTTAAGTCTCCTACTCCAGTCCAATTGTACTCCTCTCATACCTACAGTGAGTCAGTGACCAATTGCAATCAATCCAGCTGATAACTATGAGGAAAAGATCATGGATAATTTGCAGATATTGCGACACAACATTTGTACTTCTTGGTTTCAGAAGTTAGCCAAAAAGGTGCACCTCTTGTATGATGGAAAGTTACTTGTGACAATGAGATGGAAGAACATCTCACTTAAGAGTTCCACTGGGTATGAACTCGTACACAAGCATCCTTTCGCCCTTCTCGAAGCTGAAACCGACTAGCCCAACCAAGTTCTTGTGATGAACCCTTGAAAGGAGCTCGATTTCTGTCTTGAACTCAAGCCCACCCTGCATGGACCCTTCTTGCTTGGACCTCTTGATGGCCATGAACAGCCCATCTGGAAGTTTTCCTCGGTACCCCTGTTTCATCGGAACCGAAAAGATCATAAAACTTTCATAAAGATGAGAAGAAAGTGTTAGAATATCGTGTATGTATTGCAATAGCCCAATAGGCAATATATAAAGTACAAAGGGACACAAGACTAAACCCTAGAACAATAGCAAATACCACAAATACCTTTAACAGAAAGAAATGCTGCACTTTCAGTTCTCCAAAGGTTGTTTGCTTACCGTTCCGTATCCTCCTGCTCCAATTGGATTGATTTCTAGGAAGTCATTGGTGCTTAACTTGAGTTCTTCCAGTGTGAAGCATCTAGCATTCTTGAGCTTTGGTGCTTCACCAATATCTTCCCCCATTGATCCCCATGATGCTGTAAAAATATGAACAGAAAGATCAAAAAGGAGGTAAACCAACATGAGATGATGCAATCTGTCCTGAAACTACGGGCTACAGGCGCATTACCAAAAGGATTGTTGAGGAAGACAAGCTTCTGTGCCCGGTTCTTTTGCCGCACAGCATAAACTCGGATCAGCGCAAGCCCGGCGACCAGGAGAACAGATCGAGTCACAACACCAATCAAAACAGCCCGAGAAATGTACTTGATGACCTCGCCAAAGGAAGGAGTTCTGAAGACGATAGTTCCAACAAAAGGATTTGCGCACTGGACATCAAGGGAAGGAGGCTCAGGTGGAGGTTCAGTTCGCAGGCCTGTGCAGGGAGTCGTGCCCGACAGAAGAGAATCATTGCAGAGTAAGGATTTCAATGCAGAGTAAGGATTTCAAGAGAATGGAATGCATAGTAAGTCCTGAAATGAGCAGTGATACGCACCGGAGAATTTGGCCATCCGAGTTGTTGTACACTGTAACTGTTGATATTGGATCCAAATTATCTAATATGGATGAGTCCGGATTAGTTTTCATATTGACAGATAAGTTTTCTACTTGGACTCTAAGTCCTTTACTCCTTTATATACCTCTTATATGCTACACGGGGAGAATTGATGTCTCATTATAACCCACTGCAATTTGTAAACACTCCTCGTATAGTTATCATCGCCGGTTAGCGCCCGTAATTTTTTCTCGTAAGGGTTTTTCACGTAAAAATTCGTGTTTCCGTTTATCCCTATTTTGTTAACAGTAACTGAGGTAATTTTGTTGTTCCGGATATCAAAAAGATCTAGGTCCATGCCGATGTTGTTGCCCATGTCAAGCGTGTCATTCAGTTGGTTATCACTCAATATTCTGCAAATAGTCTCAGGCTTTAACAAGTCGGTAAAACAAAGCACAGAATATAAGAGAGTGATCCTTTTATTTTTCTGTTATCTTACACTAGTTGCAACTCAGGGAAGCTGAAAAGCTTTTGTGGCAGTTGCCCGGAAAGCCCAACTGAATGCATTGTACTGCACGGAAAAAGGAAAAAGTTTTATCATCATGTACTGCTCTAAAACTGCCTATTTACTGAATTTAGATAACACTGTAACTTACAGGGTCATCAATCTGGGAACTTCTGTAAACCAGCTGGGAACTTCAGAAGGCGAAAAGCTGTTGTTGCTTAGATCCCTGTGGATAGTGCCATATCACTCGTAAATCGTAGTGAGAGAGCAAGTTCGTATTGAAATGACGATTGAGATTGCACTAAGTTCTTACACATTTTCGAGCCCGGTCATTCCGGTCAAATTAGGCATCGGCTCATTTAGCTTGTTATTTGACAGCATTCTGGAAATTTTCAAGAAAAATGTTACAAGTGATACAACAGTGCTTATGTCGTCTAAATAAGATTTTTGAAATGGTGGGCGCAACAACTTACGGAACGTGGAGCTTACTCAGGTTGTTCAAAGCAGGAACTTGGCCCGTGAAATAATTGTTATTTAGACGGCTGTTTTCAGAGAGCACAACGAGATACTCAGCATGCTATATACACACTAACTGTCCAAAGCAATTCTAGAGCTAGTTCTCCGAACACTTACAGTACTTCAAGTGTTTGAATTACCCCAATAGATGCCGGAATCAGTCCATTAAACATGTTCCTATCCAGAAGTCTGGACACAAAAAAGATAGTCAGATAAATTACATTTCAAATGATACAAGAGGCAAAACCTAAATATTTGAACTTACATTGCTCGAGGAACATTCTGGAGTTGAACAGATATTCGGGGATAGAACCTTGCAACATATTCTGGTTGAGATGGCTAAAAAGGGCAGAAGAGACATATGAATGAGTGATAGCCAGGTAATAAATATGATTAACAAGAAGCTGATGTTACTTAGGACACTCACAAGTGTTCTGCCTTAAGTAGCTGGTCCAATCCAGCTCCATTGTCCATGGAGTTTGGGAGAGGTCCGGTCAACTGTGAGAGAGTGAAATATTTAAGGCAATTGCACATATGGTATATATTGATAAGCCAAAGGTTACCTATATAGACCAAAAGTTACAGTGTAGACCAGGAACCAAAGAGTCTAACACTAAGTGTGGACCAGAAACCGAAGAGTCAGGAACCAAAGAGTCTAACAAGAACCGAAGAGTCTAACATTAACCAAAGAGGCTAACACCCCTTGCAGTTGGAGCGTCGGCGGAACGGACGTTCAAACCGGACCAGAACTCGGTGAAGACATAAGTAGGTAGCCCTTTGGTGAAGATATCAGCGTACTGAGATATTGTCGGAACGTGAAAAATGCGGACATCGCCAAGATCGACTCGTTCCTGGACGAAGTGAAGGTCAATCTCAACATGTTTAGTGCGCTGATGTTACATCTCAGCTTGGTTTTGAAACCTTGCTCCGCGAACAGGCCGTCATTCATTGAACGGTTTGGCTGGACCCCGGTCTGACCACATCGGTCAATATTTTCCAGAACCATTTTTCTGGAGGTCGCTTCTAGTACTTTGCATTCCGGATTGACTGCAGTTGTTCGTGCAGTCTGACCGAACACTGGTTTGACCACCGTGGTCAATCTTTTCTAGTAGTGTTTTCGGCCATTGTTTACGCGTTTTGCCTCGGTCGTAGAAGGTGTAAGTGTAGATCGATCAAAGCCCACCGACCGAACCTTGTATGTATGGTCTAACCGGCTATCGGTGCCCGAATTTACACATCTGAAACCCTCTGTGCATTCTGAACTAGTCCTAGATTAGTAGCTAACTCACATAGGAAACATTGATGAAATAACATCCATTTATCGATTTAACTAAAAAATCTTAAAATAACAAATAGTAATAATAGCTGGACCTTATTATCAATGTTTATTTAACTTGTCACACAGGGCTAAAGAAAAAACTAAATTCTTGCAGCGGAATGGAAAACTTGGAAAGGCCAAACAACATGCCCAAAGGTAATCGAGTGGAGAACACATACTAATTCGCAAAGCCTTCAAAGGACCCCCTCCATAGAACTCTTGAGCAGCTTGGCATTCTTCAACTGAGCAGCAAAGTTTAAAGCGGTGAGTACATAAAGTACTGAACAAGTCATAGGGAACATTATGCAATTAAAGTACTCGACAAGTCGTAAGGAATATTATGCAATTAAAGTACTTAGCAAGTCGTAGGGAATAATATGCAATTAATATTCAATTGAGTAGTTGTATGGTTCTTTTGTAGAAAGCAGTGACAGTAAATACAGTAAATAGATTAAAATGCGTAATTGAAAAGAATAATAAATAAATAAATAAAACAATTGCTTTGAAATAACCAGTGAACTTCCCGTTCACTATGCAACCAAACTGCCAAGTGAACATTCCATCCACCAACCGAACATTATATTCACCTAGTGAATCTCTCATTCACCTTCCGACATTATTTTATAAAGAAACTGTACCTCTCATGTAAAATCCCCGAGCATTGTTCATAACCAGGAACACAATTGCTTAAACAGTTTTTAACTTTGTTGAGGTTGTACAACTTTACCCACAAGAGATAAATAAACTTATAATGTCCGTTCACACACTTCCGAAGATGAGCGACTAAGTGATTATCACGAGACCTTTACAAAGCTCATCCTTAACTCAATTATGTCCGCTAAGGTTTCAACACTGAATGTCATCACGACCAGACAGGGCCCCCCTCTTGTACCATTGTGAATATCCATCCTGGAACTCACGCTTTCCAAAATAGAACTAAGCGAATATATTGCTAATTAATTAGCTAGGTCCATCCCATACTGGACATGTGGTTGTACGATATGGCCTAGTTTAAGGGCGTATAAGATAAAGTCCTTAACAAGTTACCCAGGCGAGACTACCTCATCCAAAATAATATGCCACTTGTACCCCTTTACTACACGATCACTCGTATGAGCGTAAATTATTATTATTCAACCAAACCAATAACAATCCATGCAATGTCACATAATTTTATAATAATGGCATCGCACCACAATTGGTACAATAGTGACATCATACTACAGTTGCATAACAATGGTATCGCACCATAATTTCATATATCATTAAGTCAAATTATCAATATTGAATATGTGATCATGAGCCCATCATAACTAAACATGACTAAGCATCTTTACGATAACCCATGTTGGTGATACAAATATGTCCAACTAATAATGACCATCCTATGGTGACATGATTCATGGTATTCGAATAATCAATGGAGATATAATCACAAATAGGTGATTAACTATTCTAAAAAACAATTGATATAAAGATAGCTTACAATTTGATATAAAAGAATATAATTTTGAAATCATAGGTTCGATATGGTCAAATTACTATGACTTGCATTTGCTTTGCTCGGTTACCACCATTGGATCTTCAAAACTTGCTTTTGTTCCTGCTCCTTGGAACAGATTGTCTAAACGAGAGAGAAACAACGAAAAAGGCACAAATAAATAAAGAAAAAAAATAAAATCCAAAAAAGCAAAACCAAATTTAAAGAAAATAGCTTTATTTTAGATGAATTTAGGAACTTGAACAGACTGAATCGAAGTTCGGACGAAAGAGAATAGACTTCTAGAAGATTTGCCAGAAAGGAAAAGAAGAGAGACAAGAAAGAATATTCTCAAGAATATTCCTTTGGATTTGAACTAAAGAAAAACCCCAAAGGCTGACAGGTGAGCCCTACTGATTTTTTTCTTCAAATTTCTGAATTAAAACAAAATCCAAAAAAAGCTTGAAAGGCTGACAAGTGGGCCATGGTCTATGGTCCATGGGCCAAGTCCACAAAATGGCTCAGGGTCACGGTGAACCAGGTGCACAAGAGGTAAGTGGATGACATGAGGGACCCGCATGTCATTGGGTTTGGGTTTGGGGTGACACACAAACAACACGTGGCGACCACGTGGTTACTGACAAGGCGAACAAGGGCGCAAAGGCTAAGGTGGCGATCATGTGGCCGCCTAGGTGGAACAGAGAAAGAGGGTGGAATAGTGGAGGCAGCAATGGCAAACGGTGGCGAGGTAGCTCCAAGCGAGGGCAAAAATGGGACCCCAAGAAGAAGAGGAACACTTGGGTGGCAAAGGCTCAACATGGGCGACGACAAGACGGTTGCAATGACGACAGCGGTGAAAGGGATCCCACGAGCAGCAACGGAAATAACAGAGCAACGATGCCTAGAGAGAAAGGAGAGGCGCACGGGGTTGGCGGCGGCGAGGGGAACACGATGCAAGGCTCGGGACGGACGGAGGATGATCGGAGTGACGATGATTAGAGTTGAGGAAGAATATGCGGTGGTGGTGGCACTGTATGGTGACAGAGAAGCAATAGGGAGGTGGGGAATCGGAAGAGGACAACGAGAGACACAGGGTGACGCACACAGGAAGGCGTGGGAACTCACCTACGAGGAGATCAAATGGAGTCGGCACAGTTGGAGATGGAGAAGAAAGGGACGGCGACGACTTGGCGACGCTCTGGGGACAAGGAGGTGGGCACCAGCTAGAGCGTGGCGAGGCAAACTCGAAGGTGGTGACATCGCGGGTGGAGGATCACAGACGACGACAAACTTCAGCGAGAATGATCTTCGGCGGTGGTGGCTTCCTTGGCCCAATTCGGCAAGACGAAAATGAGACCGAGGCTGGTAGCTAGGGCAAACGGAAGAGAAGGATAGTGCGGAAATTTTGACGTGGGGGTGGCACTTAAATAGGCACCGGGAGGGAATGTTTGTGTGGAGGCTGGTAGTAAGGCATGCGCGAGGCAGACTTGAATGGAGACAGCGTCGGGAGGAAGAAGGAGGCTGATGTGGCGAGGAGCCGACGAGGCGGACCCATTGGCAACAAGAGGAGCGAGGGAGGCTAGCGGGCTAGCAAGGCCAAGGCGGCTGGGCCGAGGAGAAAAGAAGAATGGGCTGGATGAAAAAGGAGAGCCCAGAAAGAAAAAAAAAAGTGATTATGCCCAAAGGAAAATCTGGAAAATAAATGATTTTTGAATTTCATAAAAGAAATTAAAAAAAAGTGAGCTCAAAGAAATAGCAAATAAACTCCAAAAAATCATAGAAAATTCCAAAAATTACTCCAAAACTCAAGAAACCCAAATAAAATAGTTTTGAATTTAATTAAAGTTTATATTATTCACATTAAATCATTTTAATTGCTAAAAAAGTTAAATTAAGCTTGAACTTAACCAAGAAAATTCAAATAGTTATTTTTATTTTTTAAATGCTTCAAAAACATTCAAAATTTGGGATATTACACCGGCCAATGTTTTCAACAGCTAGTTTTTGTGCATTAAATGATATAGAAAATAGCCGTTGGAATGCTAGGCCGTACTGACCAGCGGTATGCCTGTGGTCAGTCCGGGCTTGCTGAATTTTTAGGAAAAACATGTCCAACGGCTAGTTTTTGGTGTGTGGGCTATATATACCCTTTGTGGTTGGTGGAGGGCAATGTTGATGCTTCCCATTTCACTCTTTTGAACTAGTGCAAGCCTCTCTACTCAATTATGCATGTGTTGCACCTTGTGAGCAAGGAGAGAAGAGCTTTAGGTGCATGTGTTGCATCTAGAGGTGGATTGAGTATCCACTTGTGCATATGTTGCACTTGGTGAGAGTCAAGCAAGGGGCCTGTCTTATTACTCTTGATGTTTGCCGACACCTAGACGACGTCGTGGTCCAGTGATCTTCTCAAGAAGCTTGTGAGAAGGTCCGACGCGTTGTGAAAGTTGGAGCTCACCTACCAGGAGGGAGAAAGATCTACCACTAGTGGATTGAGGTGTTTGGCTTAATTTGTTGACCCGGTCCAATTCATATGAGCTTACCTCAACATGTATTAGGGGAGCTCCGAACACCACGGTAAAAAAAATCATGTGTCATTATGGTTTGCTCTCTTGTGCTTATTTACATTCTTGCACATTTACATTCTATAATTAAATTGATTGCTTGTCACCCTAGGATTGTAAACCTTGATCTAGAATTAGATTGTTGGTGCACTTAGTGAGACTAGTTGATTTATGCCTCTATTATTCAAAACCGATTTCATTTACGCTTCCGCATATAAAACTCAGTTTTGACCAAAGAAAAATTTAAAACCGCCTGTTCACCCCACCCCCACCCCACTTTCTCTAGTTGGCCTCATCAATCTTACAAATCGGATATAACTTTTTAAGTCCCTGCTCTTTTTTAAAATACTCTTGTATATTTTTCTCTTTTTTTTCACGAGTTGCCTGAACTTTGTACTCGTCTTTAATGGGTAATTCTATCTCTAAATTAACATAAAATTTGTTTTTTTGTGAAAATTCTGAAAATTTAAGTTATTATAAGTACATTGGCTTGGAACTCTACTGGGTTTGGACATTCTTGAATCGAGATCAGAAGTTCCATTGAGGCATTGAGGAGAGCCTAATGCATGCGCAGGATACTTAAGTTCATTGGTTAGCTACACCATAAAATAATTACTATATTATGGTGTGTCACGCCCCTGCCATTTGGTGACTAAGGCCGCGCGTGGATTGTCAAGTGCTAAATTTCTTACGAATATATGTAAACTTGAAAACTATTTTATTTTGAGAAGAAAAATCTAAAATTGTTTCGAAGGTAATTCTTAGTTTAGCAAATGTCTACTTTAAAAACTCCACGTTTAAATTCAATTTGAGTTGGGATAAGTGAAAAGGAGAAATACTGTCAAACCATAAGTAAAAACAAATGGAAATAGACAAGGACAAAAGTTACCAGTCACAACAAAATTCTACTTAACTTGTTTTGAATTCAAATTTAATATTATTAAAGGGTGATGCAATACTACGTAGACTATCTTCTCGGTTGTTTTAGGAATTTTACATGTTTATTTGGCTCTCAAGTTTTTACCCAAACGATAGTTTTCACTGGATATATTTCCAGAGCTGTTGCATACAGAATTGCCCTTTTTTTTTTTGGCCGATTCAGGGTTTGTAATCACGTTACAGCAGTCATAGGCTCATAGCGCAGCCTGAGCGGGTCTCAAAAGGGTAAAAAAAAACAGAGTTATCAGGCAAACTGTTTGAATTGTTAGAACTAATGGCCACGTTTTTATCGGTTCATATTCCATGAAATCCGATCATAAGATATCCAAGTTGCTCCGGTGATAAATAATGTTCAGACCTCACCACCCGTGTTTTTAGGATTATTGTAGGTTAATCTCTTGGTTCTTTAGTGGTTTCTAGGATTTAATTTCGTGATCTTCTGTAAGTTGTAACTAACTCGCCGAGCACTCCACGCTCTACGGGGTTGTTCAATTTGAGTTGGGATAAATGGACATTTTTGCAACAGTTGCAAATGCTATTTCATCATTTTCTTTTCAATTCGACGGCTGCTATGGTACTGTAGCATCGTGATATTGCTACATAATATCAGAAGACGCATTTCCGATGAGGAGGGTGTGTGTCAGGACGATGAGTAGTAGAGAACAGTGAATAATGTATATTATGAAATTGTTACATCGGTGGGTTAAGGGTTGACAGGGAGTTGATCAGACGGCAAAGACAACGCGGATGATCCAATGACATGCTAGTTGAATTGCTCCCTCACCGAAACATGACCATACGATCCAACATTCTCCCTAAAAATTTGTTTTGATGTAAATCTCAACCAAACACTGTATAGATGTAAACTCGTTTTAGTTTTTCTGATCCAAACAAATTAATATATAAACTCACCGTAGTATAACAGAATAATAACTTAAAACCTGTTTTCTGAAATCTAATTTCTAATACTGGTGATCCAAGCAACCACTAGAGTGTACAAAGGACCTAAGGTCCTCTTCAGTACAGTGCTAGCCTAAATGTCAGTCTTTTCATGTGTTCTACATGCTAACTCATGATAGATGCATACCTAGAGGATTATCATATATCACTTAGCCTATCATATGTGCCATGCGCCTAGCCTATTAACTACCAAAGCTGCAATTTATGCAGCACCAAGGTTGTAAGAATTCCATCACAGTCTCTCTATTACTTACTACCTTGAGGCAGCGATTTTTTTTAATATGAAAAAGTAATACATTTTAAAAATAAAATTACAGCCATAAATGTTCATTTAGTAAAATTATAAAAAATATGTTTATGTCGTCAATTCATTTTGTGATATGGCTAACTAATTTTTTATAATTTTATTAAACGGATGTAATTATATTAAAAAACTTATTTTTTGAGAGAACCAGCACCAAACTAGTAATACAGAGTACGCAACTTGTCTAGTTGTAACAAGACCCTGTTGCTTCATCCCTCCCGTCCCGGACTCGCCGGCGGCCGCCTCGACCTCTCCTCCCCCTCCTCGCCGCCGTCCGTACAGGATCCCAATTCCTCCCTCCAAACCGCGGAATTCCTCGGCTTCTCCGCGGGATTTCATCGAATTCAGCGGAATCCTGCTGGAATCCCCGAGCCGAGTTGGCGGCCGCAGGCAGCGCGATGGGGCCGAACGCCGACCCCTCGGGGCCCCTGGGCGGGTCCCACCGCCACCCCTCTCCTGCGGCCGCGGCACTGCAGCACGGGGTGGCCGCGAGCACCGCGGCCGCGCTGCGGCACGACCCCGGGCTCGCCGTGCGGTGGTCGCCCGAGGAGCAGGCCGTGGTCGACGAAGGATTGGCCAAGTAAGCGTCTGAGCTTCCCTCTTCTTTTCTCCCTCGGAGTTAGCCGATTTTAGGGGTTCTTGCATAGTCCGTACTTGATAAGTTGCGTGGTTGGAAGTTGGGAGAGCGCTAAGGGTGACGTCTTGCCGTCTTGGGTCCGTTGGAGTGGCGTCTTGGAGACTTCTTGGAGTGTGCGAATGGTGGTTTGGTTGGGCATCTGCTAGTTTATCGTGCTCTCATCGAGAGTTCAATTCTTGTACTTGTTTGTTGAAATTTTCTTTCTACGTGTTCGTATGGCAGCGAGATTAGGTGTAGATGACTGGTTGTTCTTGGTTAGATTAGTTGTTGGCGTCTTTTCCTCATTAATGGGCAAATGCTTTAGAAGATTTTATCCTTTTATGATAGTAGAATTTTGCATTTGTAGCTGCTACTTTATCATGCTCACCTCTAGAATGGAGTTCATTTTGCCATAAATGTGCAGCTAATGTTGGATTTCAGGTCATGCTAGTGCTGCATGACTTGTGAAAATGGCGAGTGATTTGCCAATGGATGGAAAAAAAAATAACGCCTTGATTTGCGTTATAATGTTCATGTACTTGCTCAGAAATGGGAGATTGCATATAATTACCGTGTCTTTGGGGTTTATGGCTGGTTACATGATGTTATGGCTCTGTTTGGTACAGTTCCAGATTCTTATTTTCCAGATTCTGCTCCTGATTCTCTGATAATCCACTTCTCTGAGAACCTGGAGCTGTCTGTTGAAACCGTTTGGTTAGTAGGTTGGCTCTAAAAACCATATGAGGCAGGATTAAAGGCACATAGACCATGTCACCCCTGGGTGTAATACTTCAATTGTATTTGTGTAACTCAGTGGCATTTGCGGGTAAAAACCTTCAACTTTAAAGGGTATTTTTGTTTCTGAAGGTTGGATTCTCACGAGAATCTGCTGGGAGGCTGCTTCTCGTTGCTAGTTCATTTTCGAGACAGCTCATCGCGAGAAGCAGAATCTAGTGGTTTTGAGAATCAGGGTGCTTGATACGGCTCCACGAGAATCGATTGAGAAGCTGTAAGTAGAAGCTATACCAAACAGGGCCTATAAATGACGGGTAATTTGGAAAATAGGAAAGAAAGAAATTATCACCATGATTGGTGTTACAATAGTCACCTACTTGCTGAAAAATATGGGCTTCCATTTAATATATGTTGTCAGGGTTGAGACCTTGTTAGATGATTTGTGAAATGGCGGGTAATCTTGAAAATAAAAGGAAAATTTAACACCCTGACTGGCGTTACAACGGTTAGTGCTTACTCAAATGTCTGCTTGCATTTAATATTAACTTGCGTATCGGTTGTTCTTACAATAAATGTGGCGGCTGGTTATGTAATCGTGCTTTGACGTACTTGGATTAAAAACTATATGCGTTATGCATGGCTAGTTATTACAGTGGTTGCAGTAAGATCCTATAATTAGTAAACTTGAGCTGTTGTGTTTTTTGTTGTTTTGTTCTCGTTTAAGCTGTGTAAACCCTCCAGTTGAAGGACATAATATTTCTTGTACCTATTTCTTGAAAAATTAAATGAGTCCATCTTAGTTTTTGACTGCACACTGTTGTAGGTATGTGGCTGATGCAGCTATAGTTTGCTATGCAAAAATTGCTATGAGTCTGCCTGACAAGACAGTGCGAGATGTGGCCCTGCGTTGCAGATGGATGGCTGTAAGTTGGACACTGAGCACCTCCTGTGTTTCTGGTTAAGGCATTTAATTTTTAATCTTTTTGTGGACACGATAAAACTGAAAAGGCAACTTGTCAGCTTCCATGTGTATGATACGAAGGAAACTGCATAGGCTCGGTATGTTTGTTTGCACTTTCTTTCCCTTTAGTTCCTCGATTACGAAATATGTGATTACTCATTACAATTGGTTGGCAGATGAGCTTATATTTTCATTTAATCAAGTACTATTCTAGTGTATTTAGCATTGTACTTCTATGTGCACCAAGCATCCCCTGTTAATTGATCAAATTGGGATTCTTTTGTAACTGATGTTGATCCTTCATCTTGCTCATTGTATTGGCACCTTGCTTACTTGTTTAAGTCCATCAAATATTTTCACATTTTTTTTCCATGCTGAACCAGTGGTGTCAGGGTGGCCTTTTACCAGTCTCATGTGTAATTATTAGATTCGTATAGTGCATTTAACATCGAATGTTAGCATTATCTCCACTACCAATACCATATCTTCACTCATCTCCAACGTGTTTATGTTTTCTTGTACTAAAGTACAAGTACTATTATTGATATCTTCACCAGTACAAACCATAAAAACTACCTCCTTGCTACATCATTACCACCAATCCCATCCCCTGTTTCAGAAATCAGTCCTTATTTTTAAAATGGGTCCTTGCAAAGTTGTTCTGGAATTAACCAGAAGCTGTGGCCAAGCAAACTAACCGGCAATGCCATCAAGAAATAATCTTGTCTGGTGGATTTTTTTTTCTAAAATTTTATGTTTCACAGTTCTTTGCAATGTATGCACTGGATTTCTGCTGCCTAACAAATTATATTGTATAAAGTCATCAACATTTTCGTCTCTTGCAGAAAAAGGAGAGTAGCAAGAAAAGGAAGGAGGAGTTAGCTAAGAAAAGCAAAGAAAAGAAGGTTGTCATCTGTCTTGCATACTTTCTCCTCTGATTCCCCTATTTTATTCTCGAGTATTTTTTTCTGATTATTCACATTATTGATTCCATGAAATAAGTTACCCAGAGTTCTCACCAAATTTTCATATTTAAATACCAAAGGAAATCAGTAGTTGATGTATGCTAACATATTGATATTAGGATGTCCTCATGTTTATTTGTGATTTTCATTGTAGGAATGCTTACAACTAGAGACCATTCTCGATGAGATTATTTTTTATGATTATTAAACTTTTGTTGTTCTTACCAAATTGTAGGAAAGAGTTGGTGACTCTTCAACAAAAGGGCCAGCTCACCTGGTAGCACGACCTAATGTCCCTTCGTATTCCCTTCCAGTTCTTCCTATGGATGATGATGATGTATCGTACAAAGGTAAGTATTTTGTTGAGATTAGGAATCATACTTCCTATTGTTGTTTATTTTTTATACTTTTCTTTTGCTTAATTTTTCTGTGTTGTTTACTTTAAATAGGGGTAGAAAGTAGAAAATTGTAACTTTAAATATATCTTCCTTAATAAAACATGTTATCACTATGTTGAGATCTTAAACTTTCTATGTTGAGATCTTAAACTTTGGATTAAGAAACTTGGTGATTTGTGTTTTCTTATTTCATTGCAGCAATTGGAGGCCCAACTGGACAACTTCTAGAACACAATGCACAGATCTTAAATCAAATCTATGCAAATATTTCAAACATGCAGGTACCTGCTATCATCTATGTT
Organism: Hsuehochloa calcarea; assembly: GCA_036346395.1. Taxonomy (NCBI): domain Eukaryota; kingdom Viridiplantae; phylum Streptophyta; class Magnoliopsida; order Poales; family Poaceae; genus Hsuehochloa; species Hsuehochloa calcarea. Next base: position 44,116,902 of record CM070601.1, read on the forward strand.
AAATTTCCAGCATTCAGCTCCTCCGACATAATAAGATCATATGAATAATACTGTGCCTGTTCTGATCTATTGGCTGCGGACACCGAAGTTACGGTGTTTTATCTGTGCCTTAAGTTGTCAATAAGTCATATCCACATGGATACACAGTCTTATCATGTTTGGTAATAGAACATGGCTAAGAAAAACCTCTATGCAATTTCCATGGGAAGTGTAGAAGTTTTTATTTTATCAATAAAGCAATATCCATTTTAGGATGTTTATAATCTTGCACTGGCAAAAGGAGTACCTATTTGAAATATATGTTATATTACTTGTATTTCTTCCATTTTTTTCATATGAAACTTGTAGGCTTGTTTTAATGTCATACTGATATAAGAGAAAATTAAACCTGTCATGTTCGTTTGATATTTGTCATGTTACTAATATTCTATTATCTTGCATCTTTTGCAGGTACAGGAGAACTTCTCTCTTTTATGCCAAACTAGGGATAATATATTTGCAGTCCTGAAAGAGTAAGTTTCTCCACTTAGCTCTTTCTAAGAGCTTCAAGAATTTCCTGAATACCTGTTCAAATGCATTCGAGCATGCATGTAAAACTTGGGGTGCTTATCACCAAATACAGTCTTCCCTTGCTAGTTGTCTAGTCTTAAGTTTCTTTTCTCATTGTTGAATTACAAAAGCAAATGCATCCACACTGCAGTTTTTATAGATTGCATAGCATATCAGTGTGCTACTGTGCCCCTTGGTTAGGAATCTATGTGGTGTACTTTCAACATCAGAATCTTTTTTTCCTTTCAGGATACGATATGCTGTTCTTTTTCCTCCTTGTTATGTCAAGTGCACTTTTTGTTAAATCATCTAAAGAACAAAACACTTTTTTTTGTTATATCATCTTAAAATACTATATGCTATTTGTTAATAAGTAGTTGCTTCCCTTTTTAAGATCTGTGCTTATCCAGTGAAACTGCAATAATGTAACAACTTGATTCTTTTTCTTTAGCAGGATAAGTGATGTTCCTGAAATAATGAAGCAGATGCCACCCCTTCCTGTAAAGCTGAATGAAGATCTAGCCAACTCTATGTTGCCAAGGCCTCCACATACATGATGTGTGCAGTAGTCGGGCTCGCTGAATCATCTTTGCTTGAAGATCAGATTAGAAAGCTGGGCCATTTCGCTTGTGCAGAATTTCTGTAGATACCAGATGCCTGTTTGTGCTGTCCTGATCTTAGATCCGGCCTTGTAACAACTTTTCCTCCTTTATACCTTGGTTCTATTTGTTCGGCTGATCGTAGATGTTCCATGTACAAAGTCAGCAGTTTCAGTTTAGTAAGTTCGTAACCTCCTAGTCCATGTAGAAAAAACATAGGGTAAAACTTTTGTACAGTGAATCAGTGTAAAGAATAGCAGCTGTTCTATCCCAGTTGGTATGTTTAGAATTGGCGTACCATTCAGCAAAGCATACAAAAAATGTTGGCACATGATATTATACAAAAACTGATATAAACTTATTTGTTTTGATCTCTCCGCTCTAATTGCTCGCGAGAAGTTACAAAAGTATCTCCCCGTTTTTTTAAGCTAAGCGTTGTAGGGTCGTCTGTTGTCTCTACCATCTGTTGGGAGTCTTGTGTTTACTTGTTAGTTCAGAATTTTAGAAAGTCCGGCACTCCAGGTAAGTTGCATCATGTTAGCAGTGTCAGTGGTATTATTATTGTCATTGTTTCCATTGACAGGAAGGACTATTTGAGTTGTCTTCTCCCATTCGCTTTCTTAGATTTGTGTAGGAATTGAATTGTTTCTCGTGAAATTTCTGCGTTCTAACAGAGGTACAGAAAAGAGATAACATCTACGTTTGATATACCCTAACAGAGGTACAGAAAAGAGAGAACCTCTACGTTGATACGCATACCTTCATGCACGTCATTAATTATTACTACTTGTTTTAGAGAATTAGAGGTTTGTCCTTATCTCTACCAACAAGACAGCCATCTCTTAATTTTCGTATGTATACAAGAAAAGAAATTGACCACATTCACATGCATGGGCGTCCAAATCCTTGGCTGTATCCCTCCTAAAACAAATCCTTAGCTGTAGTCATCAAACCTTGCGAATTTTGCTGTCTGTCTAGCTTATAAATAGCCTTTCACCTGGCTGGCAATCCATCATCTCCACCACAATGCATCACAGCTACAGCTGTGAGAAGCAACAATGGCAGGCGGCGGTGGAACACCGCCGGTGAAGACGACGGCGATGGCGCCATCGACGACCCGAATACGGTATACATGTAGCTTGTCCGTTGCTTGGTAGGCAACGTAACGCATTCTATTCTTATTGAGACACCGTCTCACTCGCCATTTTCGTTGTGTGTGCGCTTGCAATAGGCTGACATGTTTCGTGAGGTTTCCTCCTTGATCATGGGGTTTGCGAGTAACCTACCGCAGCTGCATCGATCCCTAGTGATATTTCATGCATAATGTTCCTTGGGATTGACCTGTATTCCAAAAACTGTTTTTTTTTTTTTTTTGCACATGGCCGGTTTAGTATCTTCTGTGAATTTCTCTTTTAAGGTCCCGTTTGGAGCGTCAGAGTTTTACAAGAATTTTGTACGATCCAAAACAATCCCTACAAAATCTTAGGAAATTCTTGCAATCAAGCAAAGAATTTTATACAAATTTTGAGGGGGATTGTGTTGGTTAAATACAAAATTGTGTGAGATTCTTGTGTTCCTAACAGGCCCTTAATGTTTAGTTACTCATGGATATTGTTCCTTGGGATTGACATGTATTCCAAATGTTGTACTTTTTGCTCATGGTTTAGTATCCTATGTGAATTTCTCTTTTAAGGCCCCGTTTGGAACGTTGGAGTTTTACAAGAATTTTGTACGATCCAAAACAATCCCTACAAAATCTTAGGAAATTCTTGCAATCAAGCAAAGAATTTTATACAAATTTTGAGGGGGATTGTGTTGGTTCGCACAAAAATTGTGTGAGATTCTTGTGTTCCTAACAGGCCCTTAATGTTTAGTTACTCATGGATATTGTTCCTTGGGATTGACATGTATTCCAAAAGTTATACTTTTTGCTCATGGTTTAGTATCCTATGTGAATTTCTCTTTTAAGGCCCCGTTTGGAACGTTGGAGTTTTACAAGAATTTTGTACGATCCAAAACAATCCCTACAAAATCCTGGGAAATTCTTGCAATCAGGCAAAGAATTTTATACAAATTTTGAGGGGGTTGTGTTGGTTCGCACAAAAATTGTGTGAGATTCTTGTGTTCCTAACAGGCACTTAATGTTTAGTTATTCATGGATATTGTTCCTTGGGATTGACCTGTATTCCAAAATTTGTACTTTTTGCTCATGGTTTAGTATCTTATGTGAATTTCTCTTTTAAAGTCCCGTTTGGAACGTTGGAGTTGTACAAGAATTTTGTGTGGTCCAAAACAATCCCTAAAAAATCTTGGGAAATTCTTGCATTCAAGCAAAGAATTTTATAGAAATTTTGATGGGATTGTGTTGGTTCCCACAAAAATTGTGTGAGATTCTAGTGTTCCTAGCGGGCCCTTAATTGAGTTCCAGAATACATCTTACTATATGACGAGTTAGTGCATAACAGGTAGGTTATGGTACTCACACATGTTAAAGAATAGCTACTTCACTGAGAGTTAATTTGTTTCGTTTTCTTCTTCCATAAGATAATTACGTCGCAGGTCGATCTTGTCTTGCCGGTCAAAGTTGATCTTCCTCTTATGCAAGAGAGTAGCTGAGATCATTTGGGCTGATTATCCAAACGAAGAAGCAGGATGATCATCCACACCCCACCCTTAATTGGTTGTCATCATTTGGAATGACCAGCCGGATTAATGTCTTTAAGAAGTTCTGAAAAAAAAGAAGCATAAACGATCGAATACATATTGTTCGTATTGAAAAATAAAATGGTTCTGCTTGTAACAGTAAACAAAACTGAACTTCATCTGCATCCTGTACACTTGCCACATTGTGCAATCCATGTGTACGCAGCGATCCATTTAGAATTTGCAAGTTCTTCAACTCACTAAATATCACAATGGAAATCACCTCTCTTAATCCCAAATTCTGACAAACTATGTAACTTAATTAGGCAGCTAATTCCATATTTGGTACACAAGGTGAACTGTAGAAATCACCATTTATATCCTTGGTATGCAAATTTAAAAGACGGAAAATGGTTGTTGGAAGGGATGATGGACTTGGTCCTAGAGCCAGACAACGTAACTGCTTCAAGTTTCAGATTGAGCAGCAAACTACTTCATGAGCCAGTAGTTCATAGCGCAGCATACTTCCAACTAGGTGAGCTATCTGATTTGTCCATCGTCAGTTCATCACTCTATCTTGTGCAATAAATGTTCAAAGTAAGTAGTACATATCTTTTACAATAAATGTAGCCATGCAAGCAATTAATCCAACACCAACCTGCTGGCGTACTGTATTTTTAACGGGGGGTCGGGTGAAAATCGGAAAATTTCGGCTGAAATTTTAACCCAAAAAAAAAAAGAAAATTTTGGATTTTAAATTTTAAAAAATAAATTCAAACAAAATTCAAGTAAATTCATTTTTTTTGAACCCAGTTTGAATTCCTACAGGGGTGATAGAAACAAAAATCGACGATTATCTGCCGATATTTTGAACCAGATGCTAGTTCTTCAGCCCCCTCGCGCATTGCTTGCCACATGCTATGCTATTAGAACGCAGAATTGCCGGATCATTCCAACACAAAGTGCTTTAAAGTTTAGAGAGCCTTTCTGATCCTCTTGCCAATTCTGCCTAGCTCATCTTCATAGCAAAGCATTCAATGAATTCCTCTTGTGTGTAAGAACTTTCCGTTATTGAAAAAAGAAAAGAAAATAGAAAAGAAAAGAGAATGTTAACTCTTGTCACTCTTGCCCCATGGATCTGTGTTCACTTAAATCCAGCCCCCCTTCTCCATCCTCCCATCCATCCATGGTTTTGCAGTTCCATCCTGTTGGACCGTAAAGTCGACTAGAGGGGGGGTTGAATAGGAGTACGCTCACTTTTTCACAAATTATGAACTCAATACAATTTCACTCCAGTAGCTATTAGAAAGCTATGAAGATCAATATACCGATCTGTTGGAAGACTAGTATTGAATCCAATTAAACCCTAAGCAATGCTACAAAAATCAAGCAAGAATCAAAGCAACACAAATCTTGCGGTCGACCTCAGATCGAACCGGTCGGACCGATTGCCGGGCGGTCTGACCAGCGTTGTGCTGGCGGTCGGACCGCTCGGAAATCGGTCGGACCGGTGGTGACAATGGTCGGACCGCGATCTGAACCGATCTGAAACAGTAAAATCAGCCCGATGACGAAGATGCAATTAGGTGAAACTTTTGATTCTCAACTCCAATCTTTATGAAACTTTGCACACACCTTCTATATGCTATTGAGGACCTATTCCAATCGAATATTATGATAATTCTTGGAACGATCTTGAGCAATTGTCAATTGATTAACGAAGGTCTAAAACCGGCAAGAACGAAAACTTGATCCTAAAGCTTGTTCGTGAGGGATTGATGATCAAGATGATGCTAGATAGATTCACACATATCACAGCAAGCTAATTCACGTGAAAGAATCAATCACAAACTCACGGATCAAAGAAAGCCCTAAAAGCACGAAATTGAAAACAAGAACGAAAAGAGACTTATCTCAAGCAAACCTTGCATAGATTGATTTCGTGATTGATCTTTGGATTACATCCACACCATCATGGATCAGTGGACAATCAAAGATCACGAAATTCACCACAAACCATCAATAGCCCTAGCCTCCACCTCAACTCCCCTAAAGACAATTAGGGTTTTGAAACATAAAAAGGCGAGAGAGAGAGGGGTGCAGCCACCACCTCCTCCTATTTATAGTGGAGGCCTAAAACTCTTAGGGTTTGACTCTCTTGGGCTCCCGTTAAGGCCCACTAACAAACGGGTCACACACGCACGCTTCGCAAAGCGCCGTCTTTAACTTTTTGACCTAAACCGCTTCACCATGCATCATGGATTTGCCAATAGGTCACCCTTGTCCATCTTGCGTCACGCTTGAGTCGTTGACCTCACCCGGCATCGTAGATCGTTCTGGACCTCAACTCTCCAAGTCTAGTCCCGATCCTCCTCGCCGTTGACCGTCGTTGACCACCAAGCAACCTGCACAACCACAGACAAGCAAACACGAATTCGGGAACAAGTTCTTCACAACTTGACCCATGTTAGTCAAAAAAAGCATCATGCAAAACATATGCCATGGAACCCATGTACTTGACCTAACAAAACAAAGATCGCCACGAAGTTGGCCGATGATCAAGTGGATCTGCGTCCGACCGCTCGGGTGGCGGTCGGACCGCCTTGGCCGGCCGGACCGCTCCTGTGAGCGGTCGGACCGCCTTGGGACTTAGCCAAATTCAACCTCCCAAATTCAAACCTTCGGAAATTAAAAACGAATAGAACTTCTTACTGGAGACTCCAAAAATTATGAGACCAAGTGCATTGGGATCCTCACTTGCCTACAACACCTATTTTTGGCCCACTCGTTTTGAACACTTTTAGGTCACCGCGGTCCGATCGCCCCACATGGCCGGTCCGACCGATTTGGGACCGGTCGGACCGCCGTGCAAGGACCGGTCGGACCGCCTCTGTCCAGAATACCTGTAGCTTTGTCGAAAACACGTGAAACTACAAACCGTAAACGCCATTGCCAATTGTCACATCATCCTAAGATCGTAACATATTCCCATGAAATCCACAATCTCCCCTTGATGAACACATTGGCAATTATCCGAAAAATGTAAGTAAGAGGTTTGAAAACGAGTTTACTCGCAATTTTCGCACAAAGGCACAACTTGGTCCATAAGCAAGAAAAAGCAATGAACATGACCAAGTGGCATCGAGAATAGTATAGGCATGTGAGACAAGGCAAAAGAAAGCATAAAACTTTAATTTCGAGAAAAGGGTCAAAATTCTCACATGAGGTCCATATGAAAGAACAATTGTTCAATTGACCTATGATCATTGTGAGTATAAAAGAATGCAATTCAAGTTCGAATATTCAATAAGACAATAAGAATGCAACTCAAGAACTCCCCTCACTATGATCCTCAATTTTCAAATTTTGATTTCTCCCTTTGTATAAACTTCTCCCCAATAAAGAAATATCTTCTTATTAACACATCTTCTCTTCTCATTTAACACATCTTCTCCCCTTTGACAATGGATTCATCAAGGAATCACGTCTTCCTCTCATCCGGAGATAACAAATATAGAATAAAGGAAGAAGCGAAACAAAAGAAGCATAAAGAGGAATATGCATGAAGTGCAATGGAGTGGCTTCAATTTTTGTATTTTCAATTTTTGATTACAAGAAGCTTTGGAGATTACCCAAAAGAACAAGCTAGTATCTCTAATATTGCACAAACAAACATATCAAGCCCGACACAGCTAGCAAGATCATGGTAAGACATATATATCAAAGCTAAGCACAAAGGCTCAAAAGTAAAGCGATAGATTTGATCAATTTAAGCAACGCTTCAAATTCACAAGTTCATCAACAGGATCCTAAAGTGAAATTGGCCATGTCAAAATGTCAAAGAGAGATCAAAAATCTAACAAAGACCACATTAAGAGTCAATCAAGTCCGTATTGAATCATTTTGCTCAATATTTTGTAAACGCCCATTTGTCAACATTTTTCTCATTTGCATTGAATATTGAAGTTGACTAATGATCTAACTTAGTGACAAGATCTGGACTAGGAGCCATCCACAAACTCATCCTAAGCTTTGACCAAAAGTTGATTAAAGGTATATCTTAGTAAAGAAGATCCCGGACTAGGAGCCATCCACAAACTCTTTCTAAGCTTCTACAAGGCGACAAATCTTGAGGTTCATGTCATTTTGACAAGCGGTCCCCATGAGATCGTCGTTCATCAAACTATCTCCAAGTTCATGTCATTTGACAAGCGGTCTCGTAAGAATAGTTTGGCACAATTTAAGCATAAGACAATCTTGATTTTTATTTTCACATGAGCGCTTTAGAATCTCAAGAACACAAAAGCTCAAGTAATGGTCAATTCTAGATCAAAGAGCTAACAAAGCAATTCTGACAGGGCCAATGTCACAAGAGGAGCACTAATTGCGCAACTCGCTAAAACATCCACAAATTGCAATTTCTTAGTTTGAGTTGTTTAAAAGGTTCTAGCTCATATAGCAAAGACTTAGCTACACATGTAAAAGCATGATAATTCTAGCAAGTCAAATAACTAGACATGACATTGAGCAAGAATTGAAATACAAAAGCTCCAAAGGGTAATAGGCAAAGCTTCATCAATTTTAAAAGATAAGCAGCAAATCTTATATTACAATGCATCTTTTTGGATTTTTCATACCACTTGCTGTAACCACTTGTTGTTACCACTTGTTGGATTTTTCATATGAATGCAATATGATACAATGAGATGCAAATAAAAAGCCTAAAAACTTAAAAAGTTCAAAAAAATCACTAAGTTCAGAAAAAGAATAATAAAAGATCAAAAGAACAAGGAAAGATCAGAAAAGATCAAACTCCCCCTCAAACCAACCCATAAGGATAAATAACCCCTAACTCGCTTCTCAAGGTGGCAAACCTAGTTGGGTCTAAAGATTTGGTGAGGATAAAAACAAAAGACAAAAGAAGTGCCTAGTGGGTGACAAGCGCCTGAGGTACTCTTCCTATCTAGCCGACAGCCCGCACAATTAGAATAAGAAAAACCCCCGAATGGACAAGGATAAAGAACAGGAATATCAAATGCCATACAAAGAGAGTAGAGTGTAAGTACGAATAAGAGCTTAACGGCTGGCGATGGGAAGTTCTCGGATATGCTTGAAACCCGTCGATCAGCGTGAAGGAGGTGAACCATCTTGAGTCTCCGGTAATATGATGTGAATAGTCGAGTCGACAAAGCATGTGCTCTTCCTCTTTCGCAGCAATCTCGAAAAATCAAGGCATGAAGAACGATGTGTCTCGACATCAAGTTAGTTAAACAAGACATGGGAACCCGATCTTGACACACGTCTGCGAGTAGTATGCAAAGCGTATGTTATCCTTGATTTCATCTAAAATTTTGTTATGAGCAATGTTTAAGTTAACATGGGAATTAAAGCGTCGGTGATCCGACCGCGTTGTCTTGGCGATCGACCGGCGACAAAACAGTCGGACCGATGACCACCAATGGTCGACCGGCGATATGAAGAACATGAGAATTAGGATATGTAGAAACATAATAATTAGCATGTGAGAAAATCCTAATCCGTGTTTATTCTTTTCGGTGTTACCATGTCTCATAAAAGCTCTAGGTTGCTGAATGAAATTCTATCAAAATTTTTCCTATCATTTTTCAACCTACGCCAGCAGAATTCAATCAAATGCCCACCTTTCTTGCAATAAGTGCAATGATACTTGGTACCACTAGAAGAAGCACCATTTGAATTAATACAAGGTTGGGCAAAGCCCAGATTTAAAAGATGTTTTTACAAAGTTGGGTTTTGAATTCAATTAAACCTTTTCCAAGACTTGAATGACTTTTGGGTTTGAATTGTCTTGAAAAGAATTGAATCCTAAACCTTGCTTCTTATAAGGAGTTTTAGACTTGTCAAGAATCATGTTTAATTGTTTCTTACCTTTAGAAAATTTCTCTAATGTATCATGAAGGTAAGTATTTTCTTTTCTCAAGTTAACACAAGCATCACAAGTTTTATTCATAGATTTCTCCTTATACAAAGAAATTTCAAGCTTAAGAGTGGAACAAGAAGCACAAGTAGTATTTTCAATATTGTCCTTAAGCTTAGCATATTTGACTCTAGCAGCTTCTAAGATATCTTTGATTTCACGTTCTTTTTCTAAACATGAAGTGCAAGGGCTAGAATCAATCACATCAGAAGCAATCAACTTGCTAGACTCTAAGCATTTTTCACAAGGAGTAGATTTAATTTCAATTAGCTCGGTTCTACCATTTTCAAGTTGTTGTAAAGCAATATTATGAGCAGATTGTAAATTGGTAATTTCTGAATGCATAGCATGACAAGATAAACATTCATCAGGTTCAAGTGTCTTAACATTTGCAAGTTCTAGTTTCAGTTTACCAATTTTTGACTCTAGTTTCTTATTTTTAGTCATGGCAAATTCTAGTGCTTCATCTTGAATAAGCACTTGCTCAACTATAGAATCATATTTAGCATAAAGCTCATCATAAGAAAAAGATACCTCATTATTATCAATGTCGTCGGTGTCAGCCATGAAGCACATGCCGGTGAAGTCCTTGGCCTTCCCTTTCTTGTCCTCTTCGCTCCCGGAGTCCACATCGCTAATGGATTGCTCTCCAAAAGCGGCAAGGACCCGGTGAGCGGCCTTTATGAGCTTGACAGCATCATACTCAGAGTTGTTCTCATGAGGCTTCTTCCAAACTGTCTTCTCCTCCCTGTGCTTACCCTTACCTTTTAGCTTGGGGCAATTGGCCCGGATGTGGTAAAGCTCTCCACACTCATAGCAAGTAACAGGACCACCTCTCTTTTTATTTCTCACATTGTTGTAAGCCTGTGAATTTTTAGCTAAAGGGCTAACTCAACCTCGAGGATATTCTCAAGCTCCTCTTCATGAATAGCAGATAAACAAGCAAATGAAAATCCAGAAGAAGATTCAAAAGAATCATTAGAAACCTTTTTGAGAGGATCTGCTACCAAAGCTAAATTGTCTTTCTTGGGATGATCAACTCTTTTAATTTCATGAGTCTTGAGTTTACTATAAAGCAATTCTAAAGTAAGACTCGAAAGATCAACATTCTCTTCTATAGCAGTAGCCTTCATCTCCCACTCCTTGGAGTTGATTGCAGCCAAGAGGTGGGTGGCATTTTCAGATTGAGAATATTCAATATCAACAGCTTTCATTTGATTAATCACTTTATTAAAACGACTGAAAATGTCATCGATGCTCTCTAGGGCGATCTCAAATTTGTTATAATCACGCTTATAGATTGTTTGGCGCACTTTCTTAATTTGGGACGAACCCTCATGATAGGTTTCGAGGTGTTCCAAATCTCAATGCAATGCAAAATTGCAAATCCTATCATATTCTTGTCTACCAAGCGCACCATATAAAAAATTCTTGGCCTTGTTGTTGTTAGCCAAAAGAACCACAGAAGCAGGAGTTTCAACCTCAGGAATAATGAGCGGGGATCGAACAACGTCCCATATAGCTTGTCCTCGCTCTCAAGGAATACTCATACGATTCTTCCAATAGGCATAGTCTTGTCCATTGAACATATGCGATTTTGTAGAGAATCTATCCATCGCCAAAGTTCAGTGACCGGTTAAGATCAAGAGTGAACTAACCGGGCTCTGATACCACTTGTTGGACCGTAAAGGCGACTAGAGGGGGGGTGAATAGGAGCACGCTCACTTTTTCACAAATTATGAACTCAATACAATTTCACTCCAGTAGCTATTAGAAAGCTATGAAGATCAATATACCATCTGTGGAAGACTAGTATTGAATCCAATTAAACCCTAAGCAATGCTACAAAAATCGCAAGAATCAAAGCAACACAAATCTTGGCGGTCGACCTCAGATCGAATCGGTCGGACCGATTGCGGGCGATCGACCAGCGTTGTCTTGGCGGTCGGACCACTCGAAATCGATCGGACCGATGGTGACAAAGATGGTCGGACCGGCGATCTCGAACCGATCCAAACGATAAAATCGGCCGATGACGAAGATGCAATTAGGTGAAACTTTTGATTCTCAACTCCAATCTTTATGAAACTTTGCACACACCTTCTATATGCTATTGAGGACCTATTCCAATCGAATATTATGATAATTCTTGGAACGATCTTGAGCAATTGTCAATTGATTAACAGAAGGTCTAAAACCGGGCAAGAACGAAAACTTGATCCTAAAGCTTGTTCGTGAGGGATTGATGATCAAGATGATGCTAGATAGATTCACACATATCACAGCAAGCTAATTCACGTGAAAGAATCAATCACAAACTCACGGATCAAAGAAAGCCCTAAAAGCACGAAATTGAAAACAAGAACGAAAAGAGACTTATCTCAAGCAAACCTTGCATAGATTGATTTCGTGATTGATGCTGGATTACATCCACACCATCATGGATCAGTGGACAATCAAAGATCACGAAATTCACCACAAACCATCAATAGCCCTAGCCTCCACCTCAACTCCCCTAAAGACAATTAGGGTTTTGAAACATAAAAGGCGAGAGAGAGAGGTGCAGCCACCACCTCCTCCTATTTATAGTGGAGGCCTAAAACTCTTAGGGTTTGACTCTCTTGGGCTCCCGTTAAGGCCCACTAACAAACGGGTCACACACGCACGCTTCGCAAAGCGCCGTCTTTAACTTTTTGACCTAAACCGCTTCACCATGCATCATGGATTTGCCAATAGGTCACCCTTGTCCATCTTGCGTCACGCTTGAGTCGTTGACCTCACCCGGCATCGTAGATCGTTCTGGACCTCAACTCTCCAAGTCTAGTCCCGATCCTCCTCGCCGTTGACCGTCGTTGACCACCAAGCAACCTGCACAACCACAAACAAGCAAACACGAATTCGGGAACAAGTTCTTCACAACTTGACTCATGTTAGTCAAAACATGCATCATGCAAAACATATGCCATGGAACCCATGTACTTGACCTAACAAAACAGCATCGCCACGAAGTTGGCCGATGATCAAGTGGATACCGGTCCGACCGCTCCAGGTGAGCCGGTCGGACCGCCCCTTGGCCGGTCGGACCGCTCCCTGTGAGCTGTGTAATCTCTCATCTTCCTAGCCACCATTGCTTGTTTGATTTCCATGTCCATGGCGCAGCCTCCCTGGAGAAGATCAAGACGGGACTGGACCGCGGTCTTCCGTATGAGCATCGACATGCGGCTCCGTCCCGGCCATGACTCCACCTCTTTCCGGTCTCGATCTGCGCCCTTCGATCCCGAGTTTGCAACGGCGGACCAAGTATTTCTGGGATAGATGTACCAAGTTACAAAAATATTATTCAATGTAAAATATAAAGGTCAACAATAGCAAAAATCAAAGTATAAATTGTTCGTACTATATAGACAATACCTCAAATAATTTTAAAAAATTACAAAATAAATAAGAAAAATTACAATTCAACTTGACCATCATTTATGTTTTGGAAGTAAGATATGATGTCATCATCCTCGATTTGCAAAAAGAATTGTGCTAAAAAAATGTAACCAAGCAATCATTCATTCACGCATTGCTTCCTCATTCTCGACATAGTTCATTGAGGAAGAAAAAAAAATACTCTATCAACACTGGTAGTTACTACCAGAAGAATTAGCACCAATTTTAGAGGCTTGTAAACGAGCTTATAATTGATAATTGAGGCTCTTCTTCGTTGGAACAAACCTAATAGAAAGCTCGGAGGAGTCGGTGGAGCTGATGGACAAGGCCGCGTCCGTGGAGCTGTGCTCTTGTCTGTAAGCTCCCGCGTCGAGCTCCCGCCGGGCGACGAGTGCATCGCGGCGTCCTTCGCGAGATGCGTGTCGACAGGCATATATCCTGCCGTTGCTGCCATCAAGCTAACCGAGATGAGGGACGTAGGTGTTCTTCCGTGAGATCGTGCTCTCCTCTCCACCTGACTCTGGCCGCGACTGCGAGGCCATGGCCGTGCTCGCGAAACTCGACGGAGGTATTGTCGGGACCCAAATATGCAAATCTGGACCCTCTGTGTATTCTGCACTAGTCCAGGATCACGCTAGTGCACACAGTGTCAACATTGATGAAATATCACATCCATACAACGAATATAAGAATAAACGAGTACATTTAAGTAACAAATAACTGTTAGGACCTTACGGTCGATTTTTACATTTATTAAGCCATGCAAGGCTGACAATAAAGAAATAAACTGCAGCGGAAACGAAATAAACTCCGGTGGCTCCCATCAATTTACCACAGGCAACCGACTGGGATCAAGACCCTAACGTTCAACCTTCGTAGAACTCTTCTTCAAAAGCAAAGATTTACTCCTCCACTACATTGATTTGTTTAGCAAGAGTGAGTACACACCGTACTCGCAAGTCATACCACAGAATGCAATTTATATATGATGGCTTATTCCAAAGGAATGGCTTCTGTGGTTGTTTTGCAGAAATGCAACATTTGCAATTGAATACAAATAATAGATTGAAAGCATAATTTAAAACAAATAGACAATAATAAGTTAACAATTGATTTCACAAAAGACACACAGTCTAATCAAGTTCTTTCACACAGCTGAACAAGTTATCTCACACAGCTGACCCTTCCCAAATGTTTTTATGAAAATTCTACCCCTCGTGTGAAATTCCCGAGCATGTCCATAACCGAGGACGCGGCTATTCGAATAGATTGATTTAAACACTCTGCAGAGGTTGTACACTTTACCCACACGATGAAACCAACCGGATCAGAGTTGATCACAACAAAACCTTTCAGAGACTTCATCTCAAACAATGACACTCCTGGTGTGCTTTATCGCCAGTCAATTTGTACACACACCCTTGGGCGACACACACCATTGGACGAGGATGCGTGAACCGTCCGCGATGTGACATATCACACCTCCAGCCCATCACATAGCTTAAATACAACCTGAGTTGTCAATGTCAAGACTCCATAACTTACTAAGTTAGGCCCAGCCCATACTAGGCATGTGGTCGTACAGTAAGGCCCAGTTCAATGGCGCACAAAGTTAAGTCCTTAACTGACCAAGGCAAGACTTCCAGTTTTAACCCAAATCACAAAGTTTAATGCACACAGTTCCACCGTTCACACAGAATCCACCACTTGCCTCAGTCCAAATCTTTTCCCACCCTGTTGATTAAGTGCAACACATGCCATCAACGAGTAATAGCACACAAGACACACAGCAGTTTCATCACGCCCATAATCACTTAGTCAAGTTTATAATTGCAACTCTCACATGAAATGATGACTCGTGGCATGGCTAAGCAATCTAATCGTATCTAACCAACCCACGTTGGTGCTACGATAATACCAACTATTAATTAATCAACCTAGGGTGACAAAAGATCATGGCATATAATAGACAAGGTGGCATAACAAATTGGATTAATAACTATCCCAAAAGCATTTAAATAAATACTTGAAATAGAATGCAATACATTGAAACAAAGTATTTTGAAAACTGGGTTCAAAATGATCAAAGGTATAACTTGCCTTGGAATAGATCTAGATATTGGTCTTGGTCTTGAGGTGCTCCTTCTTCTGCAAAATTCCCCGAAGTATCGACGTCTACTCGCAAACGAGACAAAAGAAAACAAAACAAATAAATAACAGAGGCAAAATAAACTCCAAAAATTAAATAAAATTCATAAATAAATAGATCTGAATTTTATATGAATTTACAAATTTGAATGGGCCCAATTGGACTTCGGATGCAAAAGATATGGGCTTTGGAAGATTGGAAAATCAATAAAAACCCTAAATTGGATTTTCTCGAATTTCCCGAATTATTTTTATAAAGGAAAATCGATTTATTGCGCAATGCTTGCGTCGTACCGAGGATTTCGGAAAAGAATTAAAATTAAATAGAAAAGCGGCAGTGGGCCCATCACCGCTTGCTCGACCACGAGTGGACCAAACCAGCGAGCCACGGGATCTGGAGGCCGGTGGATGAGCCACGTCTTGGCGTGTCTTTGTGACACGGCGCCACGCTGGCCGACACGCACGCACGTAAGCCGAGGTGGATCTTGACGGCGCCACATCACCGACGGCGGCGATGGCTCGGGAACCAATGGCAGCGGCGACGGCGGCTCTTCGCGGCGGTGAGTGGTACCAATGTGTAGAGAGGTTATTGCGCATCTATGGGCACTGGTTTGAGTACAGGGTGGTCGGAGATGGCCGTGGCGAGGAGAAGCGGCGGCGAAGTCTCGGGTTTGTCGGACGGAAGCTCGGCAATGCTCGGCGACGAGGAGGTGCGCACGAGGTGGCTCGAGGCTTGCGATCACGATGGTGCGGATGGCGAGGCAAGGGCGGCGAAGACGGCGCAATTCACCGGAGAAGAAACTCGGCGAAACCTAAAACTCGAAAATGCGGCGCTAGGGCGATCAGGCGACGAGAGCGGCTGGATTGCGGAGGTGGTGGCGATGCTAAGGGAGGTATTTATAGGCGGGACGCCGGATTTGAAATCCCCAAATCGGGTCCGAAGCGGCGGATTTTGAATTCCTCGATTCTCGGAGATTGAAACCGATTTGGAAATTGAAAATAACCGAACGGGCGCGAGAGATAAGGCTTCCAGAAGGCGTTGTCCGCGCACAAAATCAGGGCCGTTTGCGCAATTGTCGGACGAAGCTCCGAGGTCCAGCAATGGCGGGCGAGAGCGCGGCTTCGCGGAGAAGAAGATAGCGCGAGAGCGACGACCTGGCGGTCCCACTGCGAAGGGCGCGAGGCGCGGCGGCGGCGAGCGACGATGGCGATCCAACGCGCGCGAAGCGCGGCGAAGCGAGCGGCGAGATCGACCGAAAGGGACACGCGCGAAGATCCAGCCAGGCAAGGCGGGCGAAAAACGCGGCGAAGCGGCGCGAGCGATCTTGATCCAACTACCGGGATTGAGCGGTGGAATAGTCTTGGGCTTCGCCCGATCTCGTTCAAGGATTTAAATTAGGTTTTCTTTTAAATAAATCCAGAAAATGCAAATAGCAATAAAAAAATAGCAAATGACTTGGGAAAAATTCGGAAAATTCTATAAAATATATCCAAGCATATAGAATCTAAATAAAATAGTTTTGACAATTGTTGATGTTGGGATTAAGCACATTAAATCAATTTGTCCTTAAAGTCCATATTAAACTTTTTAAATTAATATCCAATAAATCCAAATGATAAATTTTCTTGCTACTAATATTTAAAAGATTTTTACAACTCTGAAAATTGGGATGTTACAAACCTCCCCCCCTTAAACGAATCTCGTCCCCGAGATTCCGGCTAGCTAGAGAAAAGGCTAGGGAACTCGGATTTCAACTCTTCTTCACGTTCCCACGTTGCTTCTCCTTCTGAGTGGTTACTCCACTGGACTTTGCAGAAACGAACAGTCTTGCTTCTGGTGCGGCGCTCTGCGACATCCAAAATACTGACAGGCTGCTCTTTGTATGTGAGATCTTCCTTCAGTTCAATTGACTCAACGGGTCCGCTCTTCAACACACGAAGACACTTTTTCAGCTGAGAGACATGAAAGACATCATGCACTCCTGCTAACGACTGTGGTAGCTCCAACTGGTACGCAACTTCTCCACGGCGTTCCAAAATCTTGAATGGACCCACATACCTTGGAGCAAGCTTCCCTTTGGTGTGGAATCTCTTAACACCTCTGAGCGGAGTAACTCGAAGATACACAAAATCCTCTGGTTCAAAGTCGAGGTCACGACGCGATTATCGGCATAACTCTTTTGCCTGGACTGGGCTATCTTTAACCTCTCTCTGATCATAGCAACTTGTTCTTCGGCTTCCTGAATAATATCTGGCCCGAACACTACACGTTCAGCTGTCTCTGACCAATTCAACGGAGTTCTGCAGGCACGACCATACAAAGCTTCAAATGGTGACATCTCGCAAACCGCTTGATAAGCGTTGTTGTACGAGAATTCATCACGGTAAACTTTTATCCCAATCGGTAGCATTAGCTAAGGCACGTGCTCTTAACATGTCTTCTAATATCGGTTGACTCTTTCATCCATCCCATCTGTCTGCATGGATGATAAGCGATCTTGAAATTTAGATGAGTTCCCAAGGCTTCATGTAGACTCTGCCAAAAACGAGAGGTGAATTGAGATCCTCGATCTGACACTATCTTCTTAGGCACACCGTGCAGACTGACGATTTTTGACATATACAATTCCGCCAAGCGGTCTCACGAGTAAGTGGTTTTGACTGGCAAGAAATGGGCAACCTTAGTCAAGCGATCCACTATTACCCAAATCGAATCATAACTGATTGAGTCTTGGGTAAACCGTAATAAAATCCATACCGATCTCTTCCCACTTCCATTCGGTATCTTCGCGGTTGTAGCAATCTGCTGGTCTCGATGTTCGGCCTTTACTTTCGACACACGTCGCATAAGGCAACGAACTCGCGACGCCTCGCTTTAAGTTTGGCCACCAAAACTTATTCTTAACATCCCGATACATCTTAGTGCTTCGAGGTGAATTGAATACTTTGAGTCATGGGCTTCCTTCGAATCAATCGTCTTAATCCATCAATATCCGGTACGAATCGTCCATTGATCCACAAGATATCCCGATCATCTATGGTAAAGTCTTTGAATTTTCCTTCCGACATCTTCTTCTTGAGATCGACAAACTCGTAATCCTTAGGTTGAGCTTCACGAATCTGTTTCTCCAGTAGACTGTACTTCCAAATTGGCCACAAATCCTTCCTAACAACTTCTAGTCAGTAGCTTCGGAATTCCTCCCAAGTTCTCAACACAACTCTTTTGCTTCCAGAGCATTGCAGGTAGCTCTTACGACTCGGTGCATCTGCAACTACATTGGCCTTACCAGATGGTAATGGATTCCAAGGTTATAATCCTTTATTAATTCCAACCATCTTCTCTCTCATGTTCAAATCGATCGAGTGAATATGTACTTCGTGCTCTTATGATCTGTGTAGACTTCACAATGATTCTGATGAGATAATGACGCCAAATCTTCAAGGCATGCACTACGCAGACTAGCTCCAAATCATGGGTAGGATAGTTCTCTTCATGAGGCCTTAATTGCCTTGACGCATAAGCGGCGACTCTTCCTTCTTGCATAAGGACACATCCTAGTCCTTGACGCGAAGCATCACAAGAGATATCAAAATCCTTACTAATATCCCAAGCAAAACTAGCATCAATGAAGTCGACGTTTCTTCAATTCTTGAAAACTTTCTTCACAAGTCGGGTCCAAATGTACTTCTTCTCTTTCTTCAATAATTGCGTAAGAGGCTTAGCAATCGTTGAGAACCCTTCAATGAAACGACGATAGTATCCTGCCATTCCCAAGAAACTACGAATTTGAGTAACCGTCTTGGGTGCTCCCAATTCATTACTGACTTTAACCTTCCCGGTCAATCGCTACTCCTTGGTACTGTCATCACATGACCGAGAAAATCAACTTTCTTCTTCCAAAATCACACTTGCTGAACTTGGCATACAACTGATGTCCTCTGAGCTTCTCTAGGATTAATCTCAAATGTCCTGTATGTTCTACTTCCGACTTTGAGTATACCAAAATATCATCAATGAATACTACCACGAACTTATCCAAATATTCCATGAATACTTTGTTCATCATGTTCATGAAATAGGCAGGGGCATTAGTCAATCCAAAAGACATGACTAAAAACTCATAATGTCCATACCGGGTTGAGAAAGCGGTCTTTGGTACATCCTTATGACAAATCTTCAACTGATGGTAACTTGATCGCAGATCGATCTTGGAGAATACTCCGGCTCCTTTCATCTGGTCGAACAAATCATCTATTCTGGGCAATGGGTACTTATTCTTGATGGTGACTTCGTTGAGAGAACGATAATCGATACACATTCTCATACTTCCATCTTTCTTCTTGACGAACAAAACAGTGCTCCCCATGGCGGCGAACTAGGTCTTACAAAACCTTTCTCCAATGGTTCTTCTATCCGCTTCTTCATTTCCACAAGTTCATCGACCGCATCCGATAGGGTCTCTTGAAATTGGTGCTGTTCACGGCACTAGATCAATGACAAATTCAATGTCACGGTCGGTGGCATTCCCGTAACTCTTCCGAAATACATCCGGTAATCTCGACTACAGTACGTCTTCCAAAGAAACTGTCTTGGATCGTTGACTACCAAATGTCCATCACGTACTGAGGTGGCTAGAAATTCTACTTTCTTTCCTGTGGTATCCTCAATTGTCACGGCTCTTCGGCCACAATCTAGCACTGCTTTATGTTTGGATAACCAATCCATACCAAGGATGACATCTATGGTCTGAGTGTCTAGAACTATTAGGTTGGCTAGAAACTCAACTCCAGCTATGAGTAGCCTAGCTCCTAAACATCCAACTTTAGAACTTAGCTCTGCTCCAGGCGACTGGACTAACAGAGTATGCTTAAGATGCATAACTTCCAATTTGTTCTTAGTTGCAAAAATTCCAGAAACAAACGAATGCGAAGCTCCAGAATCAAACAGAACTGATGCAGGTACTGAATTTACTAGGAACTTACCCAGTACAACGTCAGGTGCTTCTTGGGCTCCCTCTAGAGTGACGTGGTTGACACGGCCTCTGACCACTGATGGCGGTGCTCCTCCGGATTGACCGGTAGCTTGAGAAGTTCCTTGATGGTTGCCTTGTACTGGCGTCTTGGCCGTGTGTTCCCAAGGTTGAAGCGTCTTCGGGTGATAGTCCCATTCTGCGGACATCGGTTGGCGAAATGCCCGGCCGACGGCAGTAAAGCAAACTCGTTGTATTACGTGGGTTGCTTCTTGGATTGGGGTTGGTAGTGCGGGGTTGCGAAAGTTACGAGCAATCGGGCGAGGTGCTTGAAGTTGGTGCGGTGGTCCGCGAGTGCGTGGTGGAAAGCGGCTAAAGCTGCGGTGGAATCATTCTTGCCCTTAGCTGGGGTTGGTGACTTCCTTGCTGAGCCATTCTGCGCTTACGATGATCTTCCAATTCCTTACGCTTATCCTCTAGAATCAAAGCCTTGTTGATCAACTCTTGAAAATCAGGAAAGGTGTGGGCGATCAAGTTGACTTGAAGTCCAGTGTTCAATCCTTTCAGAAAACGACTCTGACGAGCCTTGTCAGTGGCGACATCTTCTGCAGCATATCGAGCAAGTTGAGAGAACTTGTTGAGGTAATCGATCACTGACATTCCTCCTTGCTTGAGAGCACGGAATTCATCCTTCTTTAGATCCATGATTCCTTCTGGTACATGATACTGGCGAAAAGCAGTTGTGAACTCTTCCCAAGTAATGTCTTGCGGCGTTCCATGCGCTGCACAAAAGTTTTCCCACCATTCAGCGGCAATGCCTTCCATCTGGTGAGAGGCGTACAGAACTTTTTCATGATCGCTGCATTGAGTGATCAGCAGCTTCCTCTCAATGACACGAAGCCAATCATCAGCTTCTACTGGTGAGACATGTCCAGAAAAGGTTGGTGGACGGGTTCTCATAAACTCCGCCAACTTGGATGATCCATTATGACCATGAGCAACTGGGGCTCCATTGTGATGCTGATTGTTGTTGTTCTGGTTATTCATGGCTTGCATCTGATTCATCATGGTGTACATCAGCTGGGTTTGAGCTGTCATGAATGCTCCAAAATTCTGCAGATCGACTGAAGGTGCTTGTGGTGGAATTGCTTCTCCGGGGATTTGCTCCCGTCCTTCTGATACTGGAGTATCGGAACCACTTGCAGCAGCTTGACGAGTCTGAACCATCTGGTGAATCTCCAAGGGTTAGATAAGGTAGCAAGCACGAGATAAGTTGTAGAACTAAGCGGGGTAGGTAAAACCCAACAACATATTTTAAGAAAGCTCAACTGAAACTCTTATATTGATTAAGATAATAGTATGGCTTGCAACAAATGCCTAAGGGCCTTTGCAGCTCATACTTGCACACAAAAATAAGGACGAGCTTAAGCACACAAAACTATCGCCTAAAGGGCGACTCAAGACATAAAACTGGCTAAGCCTGAAACAACGCGAACAGACTACTCAATCAAATAGCCTCCGCAGCCTTGACGGTGCTCCCGCCGCCGTGAGACTGAAAGTGAGTGGCATCCTCGCGAATCGATCCTCGATGTCCCGGATGGTGCAATAGGAGCAGTGTCCTCAGTGCAAAGCCTTTGGTGCTTCGCTCTGCGCCTCTGCGGCTCTTCTGGTTCAGCCGGTCCATCAGCTTCTTCTGGGTCTTCCTCTTCAGTGTCTTCTTCGTGACGTCCATAAAGAGTTTCTTCTAATATGGCGATCCTTTCTTCAGCTCTCTGAAGAGTCTCATAGGTACACTCCACTCAGAGCGGCTAACTCCAACGATTCCTCTGCAATGCGGCGAATCGGGCGAGATGCACGACGGTGGCGTTGTCTTCTCCTTTGTAGACGGAAAACGTGCGGCAAGATCCACGTCGAAAGCACGGGATGATAACGAAAATCGTGTCACGGCTCGAGAGTAGATGTTGCAGATCCTCAGGATGGCAAGGCGTGAAGACTCCTGGATTGCTTCGATCCAAATACTCCTTCTAGCTGAGATGTGCAGTGGTTTGCTTGCCTTGGTGTGCTGCCTGGCGTAGATGGTCAAATGGCAGATCACTCCACGATCTCGCTGTTCACGATCCAAGCATTGCCACGGTACAATGGACGATCGAACCTCTAAGTACTTGTAGCAACTTCCAAAGCTCGTGGCAAGTCCTCCTTGCGCTCTCCATAACTCAAGACGAGGCATCTGTCAAGATGGACAAGGATATGAAAACAACTTTAAAGCAATGGGAGAGAAAGAATTTCAGAATAGTTGAGTCAAGAGAGACATGAGATGAGTTAAGGAGTTCAATTAATCTTGCAAGTTAATATTTGCTTTAGAAAATAGTTTTGGACTCACTAAGAACGGCCAATCTAACTAGGGTCAAGACCTCACGATCAAGATGGCTCGATACCACCTCTGTCGGGACCCAAATATGCAAATCTGGACCCTCGTGTATTCTCGCACTAGTCCAGGATCACGCTAGTGCACACAAAGTCAACATTGATGAAATATCACATCCATACAACGAATATAAGAATAAACGAGTACATTTAAGTAACAAATAATCTGTTGGGACCTTACGGTCGAGTTTTACATTTATTAAGCCATGCAAGGTGACAATAAAGAAATAAACCTGCGTGAAACGAAATAAACTCCGGTGGTTCCCATCAATTTACCACAGCAACCGATCGATCAAGACCCTAACGCTCAACCTTCGTAGAACTCTTCTTCAAAAGCGGTGACGACTCCTCCACATTGATTTGTTTAGCAAGAGTGAGTACACACCGTACTCGCAAGTCATACCACGTAATGCAATTTATATATGATGGCTTATTCCAAAGGAATGGCTTCTGTGGTTGTTTTGCAGAAATGCAACATTTGCAATTGAATACAAATAATAGATTGAAAGCATAATTTAAAACAAATAGACAATAATAAGTTAACAATTGATTTCACAAAAGACACACAGTCTAATCAAGTTCTTTCACACAGCTGAACAAGTTATCTCACACAGCTGACCCTTCCCAAATGTTTTATGAAAATCTACCCTCGTGTGAAATTCCGAGCATGTCCATAACCGAGGACGCGGCTATTCAATAGATTGATTTAAACACTCTGCAGAGGTTGTACACTTTACCCACACGATGAAACCAACCGGATCGAGTTGATCACAACAAAACCTTTCGAGACTTCATCTCAAACAATGACACTCTGGTGTGCTTTATCGTCATCAATTTGTACACACAAACTTGGAACGACACACACCATTGGACAGGGATGCAATAACCGTCCCGCGATGTGACATATCACACCTCCAACCCATCACACATGCTTAAATACAACTGAGTTGTCAATGTCAAGACTCCATAACTTACTAAGTTAGGCCCAGCCCATACTAGGCATGTGGTCGTACAGTAAGGCCCAGTTCAATGGCGCACAAAGTTAAGTCCTTAATTGACCAAGGCAAGACTTCCAGCTTTTAACCCAAATCACAAAGTTTAATGCACACAGCCCACCATTCACACGAATCCACCACTTGCCTCGGTCTAAATCTTTTCCCACCACGTTGATTAAGTGCAACACATGCCATCAACGAGTAATAGCACACAAGACACACAGTTTCATCACACGCCCATAATCACTTAGTCAAGTTTATAATTGCAACTCTCACATGAAATGATGACTCGTGGCATGGCTAAGCGCCTAATCGTATCTAACCAACCCACGTTGGTGCTACGATAATACCAACTATTAATTAATCAACCTAGGGTGACAAAAGATCATGGCATATAATAGACAAGGTGGCATAACAAATTGGATTAATAACTATCCCAAAAGCATTTAAATAAATACTTGAAATAGAATGCAATACATTGAAACAAAGTATTTTGAAAATCGGGTTCAAAATGATCAAAGGTATAACTTGCCTTGGAATAGATCTAGATATTGGTCTTGGTCTTGAGGTGCTCCTTCTTCCGCAAAATTCCCAAGTATCGACGTCTACTCATGCAAAACGAGACAAAAGAAAACAAAACAAATAAATAACAGAGGCAAAATAAACTCCAAAATTAAATAAAATTCATAAATAAATAGATCTGAATTTTATATGAATTTACAAATTTGAATGGGCCCAATTGGACTTGGATGCAAAAGATATGGGCTTTGGAAGATTGGAAAATCAATAAAACCCTAAATTGGATTTTCTCGAATTTCCGAATTATTTTATAAAGGAAAATCGATTTATTGCGCAATGCTTGCGTCACCGAGGATTTCGGAAAAGAATTAAAATTAAATAGAAAATCGACAGTGGGCCCCATGTCGCTGCTTTCGCCCACCACGATGGACCAAACCCACCGAGCCACGGATCTGGGAGCGGTGGATGAGCCACGTCTTGGCGTGTCTTTGGCCGACACAGCGCCACGCGGTGACACGCACGCACGTAAGCCGAGGTGGATGCCGACGCGCCGCCACATCACCGACGGCGGCGATGGCTCGGGAACCAATGGCAACGGCGAACGGCGGCTCTTCACGGCGGTGAGTGGTACCAATGTAGAGAGGGTTATTGCGCATCTATGGGCACCGGTTTGAGTACCGGGTGGTCGGAGATGACCGGCGGCGAGGAGAAGCGGCGGCGAAGTCTCGGGTTTGTCGGACGGAAGCTCGGCAATGCTCGGCGACGAGGAGCGCGCGAGGTGGCCCGAGGCTTGCCGATCACGATGGTGCGATGGCGAGGCAAGGGCGACGAAGACGGCGCAAATTCACCGGAGAAGAAACTCGGCGAAACCCTAAAACTCAAAATGCGGCAAGCTTAGGGCGATCGGGCGGCGAGGCGCGGCTTTGGATTGCGGAGGTGGTGGCGATGCTAAGGAGGTATTTATAGGCGGGGACGCGGATTTGAAATCCCAAATCGGGTCCAAACGGCGGATTTTGAATTCCTCGATTCTCGGAGATTGAAACCGATTTGGAAATTGAAAATAACCGAACAGTGCGGAGAGATAAGGCTTCGATATGGCGTTGTCGCGCACACAAAATCAGGGCCGCTTATGCAATTGTCGGACGAAGCTCGAGGTCCAAAGAATGGCGGGCGAGAGCGCGGCCAGCGGAGAAGAAGATAGCGCGAGAGCGACGACCTGTGGCGGTCCCACTGGCGATGGCAGCGAGGCGCGGCGAGGGCGAGCGCACGATGGCGATCCAACGGCAGAGCGAAGCGCGGCGAGCGAGCGAGCGAGATCGACCGAAGGGACACGCGGCGAAGATCCGGGCAAGGCAAGCGCGTAAACGCGGCGGCGGTGCGGGCGATCTTGATCCAACTACCGGGATTGAGCGGTGGAATAGTCTTGGGCTTCGCCCAAGATCGTTCAAGGATTTAAATTAGGTTTTTCTTTTAAATAAATCCAGAAAATGCAAATAGCAATAAAAAAAATAGCAAATGACTTGGGAAAAATTCCAGAAAATTCTATAAAATATATCCAAGCATATAGAATCTAAATAAAATAGTTTTGACAATTGTTGATGTTGGGATTAAGCACATTAAATCAATTTGTCCTTAAAGTCCATATTAAACTTTTTAAATTAATATCCAATAAATCCAAATGATAAATTTTCTTGCTACTAATATTTAAAAGATTTTTACAACTCTGAAAATTGGGATGTTACAGGTATCAGGTTCTACCGTGTCGGGGTCATCGAGACAACAGATATATGGACAATCGCCCACACCAACTTAATTTTTCGCAAGAGAAGTCTTAATTTGTTGGCCCAAACCGAAATTAAGACAACTCAGCCGCGATAGGAAGATTACACTCGTACGCTGGAAGACTCGATCGGCAGAAGCCAATCTCGCTCGATCGGCAGAAGCCAATCTCGCTGGGAGAAGCAACACGCTCCCGCTCGGACTGTTGTGGCAAGATATATAGCACCCTGGATAGCACGCACGCGAAACACGATGCAGAATAGAGGCAATGCACAGAACAGAGGCAATGATGTTTTTGTTGCTTCCCATCTATCAGCGATTTTTCTCATTCTTTATATCTCTGTGATGGCGCCTAACCGACTTAAACATTGACTCATGCACCTAACTTGAACTAGAACTCGTTAATTAACACGTAAGCACCTAATTAACTCACGGACACACCACATAGTTCAGACTTAGCAATTCCTTCTACATTGGATTGCCTTTCTGTCGACGATCAAATCGCCGATCTTATGGATATATAAATGAAAAGAGGAAAAATATGCGTGACTTTTGGGAGTGGATCTAACTTGCTCTTTATTGCTATGAACTCGCAATTACAAACACTGGGAGTATCTAAAAACACAACACTTTGCTATATCTTGCTTGATGTCTTCTGCTTGTGCTGTCTATGCTGTACCCCATGTCTTCTCTCTCTTTCCGTCCTTCCATGACCCTCCTTAAATAGTTGATAAAGCGGTGGCAGTTATCCCATGAAGAGACATCTGTTGGGGAGCGACGCACCTGGTCGGGAAGAGACGGCAGTTTGGCGGTTCCACTAACTGTAAAGGCGGTTGGTGAAAACGTCAACTGTTCTGCGGTTAATGATTTAGTAGACGTTAAATCATTAGCCGTAATAGCGTTGTATTATGTGGAACATGAAACACGTGGTTCATTCATCACATAGCGAGTGGCGTGGTCAGAGACTTGACCTAAACGCCTGTTCATAGCTTTACGAGCACTCACCTGGTCGTGGACTAGGTTTGAAACTTTGTCCGACCAGGGTATTCATTAGATAACTTCTGTAATACCTACGACCAGTTAGGTCGGTGGTCTTAGAAGTTACGACCACGAAGACGTATGGTCTTTATCAT
The DNA here is from genome assembly GCA_036346395.1 of Hsuehochloa calcarea. Taxonomy (NCBI): domain Eukaryota; kingdom Viridiplantae; phylum Streptophyta; class Magnoliopsida; order Poales; family Poaceae; genus Hsuehochloa; species Hsuehochloa calcarea. The sequence continues at coordinate 44,144,052 of CM070601.1, forward strand.
ATATTAAGATAATATATGAATATTTTAATCCTCAACAGCTAGCCCCCGAACTTTTAAATGAATGTTGGTCGTGCGGACACGTTCTCCAATGCAATCATATCGAACAGACCTCTCATTAAATGTCGTGAGACTCGAGGCGGTCTGTATTCATTTTAAAGTTGAGAAACTTCTTTGGAAAAAGGAAAAAGCCTTTCTGTCCGTCAGGCGAAAAGGTATTTGCCCGTTGGACTTCTCGAAGAGTCGGTTACAGTGAAAATGTCTATAAAACGACCCCAGGCTGAGTGCTTTAAACCTTTACGCCTCTATCTCCAAGAAAAATCTTCCTTGAGTTCTTCACCCAAAAAAGGAAAGCATCATGTCGGACCTCATCGCAAACTGGTCGATCTCCGATCTGAGCGAGAGAAGATTGGAGAGTTTGGAGAGGGTTGGGTTGCTACCCGACAGGAGTTTGATCTCTTGGAGATCGGCTTTTGGAGAGCACTGCCCAAGCGGCGAGGAGGGAGAAATCCCGGTGTTCCTCGCGTACGTTGAGTGCGGGCTCAAGCTTCCAGCACATCCTTTTCTTTCTCAAGTGTTGGAGTTTTACGAGGTTGAGTTGATCAACCTTGCTCCCAACGCCATTGCAAACCTAAGCATCTTCGTCTACCTCTGCGAAGCATACTTGGGGATTCCACCATCGATGAAACTCTTCAAGTACTACTATCGGATGGCGAACACGAAGAAAACGACCAAAGACCCCGGGAATGTACCTAAGGCTTCATGACGGTAGAGGTCGACGAGTACATTCGTATGTACTCAAGTCTTCTTGGTCGCCATGGAAGAAAAAGCTGGTTCTACATGAAGGTTACGCGAGAAGACGGCCAGACATACATGTAAGAAGGCGGTCGAGAACTCATATTAGCGTCCTCCTCAAAGAAGGAGGAAGTTGGGAGATGGGTTGAGGCTATCCATCTCTTGAGTGTCAAGGGTTTAACCTCCTAGCACGCTGTAAGGGACTTTTCCATTAGGAGGATTAGTCCTTTAAAGACCGAGGCACGCTCGATGCTCGTTCATTGGTGGCGACGACGCTACCAAGGATTCTGATCCAGGTGATTTTTCAGAAAATCCCGACCAGATTATTTTGCGATTTGATCATTTTTGCAAAACTAAGATATTTCATTTGTAATCATAGCCTTGTCTTCTGAGGACGTCAGAAACAGGATCAAAATGATCTGTGCTGGCGAACCTGATGACAAGGCTAGTTTTCCCTTAATCCTAGCACTTGCTGGTGCCCAGGAAAGGACCGAAAGACTTAGGGTAAGCGTATTAACTTCTTTTCACCTTTCCAGTTAATTTCGATCGGTTTTAATCCTCTTTATGTGTAGTTGGTCGGACTCAAGATCAACGAGGCTACGGAGACATGTGAGCCTATTGATTATCCGACCAGCCTTGTGATCGATGAGGGCAGCGGTCATGCTGAGGTAAGCAACTGAAAGAAATAACTTCTGTAAGATGAAGCATATTCTTCACCTGATTAACTTTGTTTTGTTAATACAGGCGGCAATCACTGAGTCTCGTCTAGTTGTCTATGAGACAGCTGTTCCTGAGACCAGTGAAACTACACTTTCTGATCTAGGAGTTAAGAATTTTGCTCTTGACCAGATGGTCGAGAACATTGCTTCTAATCTCCTGATCGGGAGTGTAGAGAATACAATTGAACCTACCAGTTCGGAACTAATGGGAACAATTGAAAAGAAGAGAAAAACAGGCGCAACGGATTTTAAGCCAGCGCACTATAAGATCAAGACTAAGAAAACAACCAGGTATGTACAACTTTTATATGAAAAGCATACCTCGTATATTCCAAGTAGAATTGAACTTTCTGTTTCTCTCGTGCGGATCTGCTTTGAATCCTCGGTCGCCAGGCCGTCGCATTCAACAGTCGGTGATCGGAGGTGGTCCTGGTCATTGTCTTCCTCAGGTAAGACATCTTGAGGATGACGTGGTCAGAGGAGCCCCCGAGCCAACCTCGGCTCTGGAAACTGAGTTAGATCCTGTAGTAGTCACTATGCCGGCAACGGAGGTAGAGACCACTGCTGATCTTCCACAGGTTCCAGTACCTGAAGGTCATCCCTCAAAAACTAACAAGTTTCCTTTCTCAACTCGATTTGCCGCGAGTAAGGAACTTGATGATTATTGGGGAAGAATATCGGATCGCCTGATGCAGGCGAAGCCCGATAAAATTTGTACCGATTACAATGATGTCGTAATTCGGGTAAGTGTCTTCAATCCTCTCCATAACCTTTCTCAAAGTTTACAGGAAGGTTTATGGAAGAAATGCTACTTATGCAAAGATATGATCGAAAACCTCGCTACGGTCGGAGGACTAACCGAGCGAGTTAGGATATTAGAGGAAAAACACTCTGAGATAGAGAGTAAGAGTTCCTCTTCTTTTCTCATTAAGACTTTCCTTTTATTTATTCTCCCTTATCAAGAATTCTTTTGATAGACTTAGAGAAAATAAAAGAAGATGCTTTGGCTGAAAAGGCTAGAAGAATAAAGCATGAAGAAGAACTTCAGGCTAAGAACCGGTCGATCGAAGACTTGACGACCAGCAATAAAAAGCTTCTGGATGATTCCAAGAAGAGAGATGAAGGTAACTAGTCGTAGTCATGACTTTGTATGTCTTCCAATCTTTTTATTTAATACTCACTTTGTCTATACAGAATAAAAACAAGCATTGACCAGAGCGAAGAAAGCTCTGGAATTTGAGCAAGACAAGGGTGCATCCCTCGTGCTTAGTTTAGATGAGAAAATCACCTCGCTGAACAAAATGCTCTTTGACATGGGCACAGGATCAAGCTTGCCCTCCTTGAGTGACCCAATAGAAAAGATCAACTTCCTAGGCTCTTTGCTGGAAGAGCTCAAGGTTTTGCTCAAGACCACTAGGGAGAACTATGCCCACTCCGTTGAGGAGTCTATTGCCTGTGGAGTCAGTCTTGCTTTGGCAAAACTGAAAGCTTCCGACCCATCAACTAACCTTCAAGCCATCGCAGAGGATTTCAACTGCTTACCCGCAGAGGCAAATCAGATCCTCGCAGGCGAAAAGGTCGCAGAAGAGATGGAAGTCGGATCTCCATCTAGCAGTAGTTAGTTTAGGTATTCTCTAGTAGTTTAGCTGCAGGAAAAAAACAATGCATACAATGTAAAGACTTACCTTTCTCTTATCAAAATGGAAAAAATTCTTTTATTCATCCGGTCGACTTTGTGAATTTATGTCTTATCTAGCCCCCGACTGTTATATAGTAGAAGATCTTTACTATATAATAGTACTACCTGAGGCCAAGAATATAAATCCAAATCTCAACCATTACTTGTAAGCATGTACTGATCGGTAAAAAACTGATCGTGGTAATACTAGGAAACCTTTATGGTCGGAACCGTGCACGTTTCGGCTAGTTGTAAATCTGTTTTTAATGATCAAAGTACTTTACTAAAACAACATATGGTCGGAAAAATAAAGAATTATCCTTGATAAGAGGAAAAACATGAAAAACATATGCTAAAAGCAGACAAGTGGTTTTACTTCTATGCGATACTCAATACTGGTCGGAATGAACCTAGCTAGGAAATAAAGGTATAAAATACATTTCGCAAGACGTGCTCATGCTCTTAGTCCGACCGCGCCGGTGATCGAGGAAAAGACCGTCGCTAGGAAGCTCCTTCCAAAGGGCGAACCACGTGCGAAAAAGGAGAGACTTCGACTAGGAGGTTTTCCGTGTCCCGACCAAGAGCCAAACAAGAGTAGAATGTAATTTTGAAACATAAACTATACGCTTTATAATCCAGAGCATACGAACCGCACTCGACCAGGATTAGGCAACGTCATATAAATAACATCACTCACTACTCCAAATTTAATTATCATGTTTAAAGAATTTAAACGAAAAATGGAATGAAATGAAATGAAAGAATTTAAACAAAGAACTTACGCAATTGGTCAATGTTCCATGAATTTGACAAAACCCCGCCATTCGACATGGCTAATCGATCTTGAGCCCAGTCGGGTAACTTCGACCACAGTGTAAGGACCTTCCCACTTAGGGGAGAGTTTACTGCGCCCTGCTTGGCTCTGAATTTTTCTGAGAACCAGATCACCTACAGCTAGGTTGCGAGGTTGCACCTTGCGATTGTAGTACCTTCGCATGGCTTGTTGGTAGATTGCCAAACGTATCTGAAGGACCGGAAAGGCGACTAGAGGGGGGGTGAATAGGAGCACCTAATCTTTTTCGCAAAGAATGGATTCAACTTGTAAATTACTCCAATAGCTATGAGAGCTATGAAGATCAATGATTAAGCACAGAGGAAGTCTTATGTTGAATCCACTCCTCACCCCTAAGCTCAAAGAACAAAAACGAGGAAGAACCAAGAAATCGGACAATCGGTACAACCATTGAACAAACGGCGGTTGTACCACAATCCGACAAACCATAGTAACGGCCGGTTGTACCGCAGTCCGAAGACAACCACGTTGTTAAGCCCGTTCATCCGATTGTCCCGAGCAGTAAAACCTCTCGGTTTCAAAACGAAAATCGACGTAACTTTTGAACCGCTTGGCCAAACTCTACGAGATTTGAACCACACCTCCCTAAAGACACTAGGAACCTATTCCAAACAAATATTTCAGAGATCCATTCCAAAGTTCCTATCTTCTTGCATTTGAACGAAGAAGGATGCAAACCGCAAAACCGAAATGCTCCACAATCTCTCAACCTTGGCTCATGAGATTTTGCAAGAAGGTTAGTAATAACCTCAGGACATGCTAGCATGAGTCTTAGGCCAAATCCTCAAGGAAATCAAGAATTTCATCAAAAACCCTAGAAGAGGAAATGAAGAATGAGGATGCAAACTTCAGATTTTCATTTCTTGAATCAAGAGCAATCCATTTTGAGATTTTCATTTCTTGAAATACAAATAAATACATCCCCATACGCATGGACATTGAAACAAGAGGAATGATTACAAGCATTCAACTCATCCTCTCCCGCTCTCAAAACTCAAGAACACTCAGCCATCTTGAAGAAGAAGAAGGGGACAAGCAGGGAACAACTCTCAACAACTAAAGCCTAAAGCAAAACAAACTCTCTAAAGCCTATTTTGACTAAAGGAAACCCTAAAAACCCTTGGAGTGCTCAGATTTGAGCAGCACCCCCTCCATCCTATTTATAGCCCATGGCTAACGGGTCTCCACCCGCTACGCCCGCTTAAAACTAATCGAGCCGCTCCCGCTTGTGCACCTTGCGAAATTCCCGCCGCCTCCCGCACCTTCCGAAGCTTCCGCTCCTCGCCTCGCACGCCTGCAACCACCTCGAGTCCACGCTGCCTTCGACACATCCCGACCGCTCGACCTCGGTGCCACTGCACCTAGTCCGTCCACCGTGTCTCGCCACGACTCCACCCGATGTCCCGCACCACACGCATAAAGAAACACAAAACCGGGAACAAGTTCTTCACAACTTGACCCAACGTTAGCTCAAACATGCAATATGCAACACATATGCATGAACACACTTGGATATGACCTATCCCAAAACTCAAATCACCAAAATGGCCGAACTCACAATATAATCCAGACAACCGCCATGTTACCAATGGATCAACCGCACTCCGGCCGTATCATTCCAATACTGCGGTTGTTCCGATTTCCAATGAAAACCGAACTCAAAAAACAACTTCTCCGAATTCTTCAACCGCCATTTACCAATCGGTACAACCGCCTGCGGTCGTCATCGCCCATAACACGGACGATCCGATTATCCCGACAAAGAATTGAAAGATTTCACGAAACGCTGAACCGCGCAGAACGACATGGTCCGACCACACAAACCAAACTCGATCGATCAAACCCTTGTCAAATACTCATCACTCTCATGGAGACACGACCACAAGGTCTCTCAATCTCCCCTTGATGAGAATATTGACAAACTCGTAAAAAGCTTTAAGAAGAGTTTGAGTTTGAAAATCCAACATGGTCCAAGGAATGAAATGAAGCTAATGACCATGTCGATGTATGAACGCTAGAGCAACAACCGAAAGAGCAAATTGATCTCAAAGCTCTAAACTGCTCCCAACAGCACTTTTTCTTCTCTATTCTCCCCTTTTGGCAATAAACGATCAAGATGCAATAGAGAGAATATGACATGTTAATGAATGAAAATGGTCAAGTTTGTTTATTTAAACATTTTGAGCCATGAGAATTATCCATAATGACCAACATGTAATACACCAAGCCATAACTCAATAAAAGGCTAGCTAGATCATGACAAGATATGTATAAGCTAGCTAGAACACATAGATGACAATCTGAAAATGAGGTACATTATGTGAGCAAGTCAAGTCATCAATGAGCAAAGTCTCGCTAGAGATATCCAAGGATGATGCAGCCATGTCAATAAGCTAAGCGGAACTAAGAAGCTTAAATTGAGACCAAATAGAGTGCTATGCTCAAGATTGAAACATTGGTTAAAGAACTTGATACTTTCTGTGGCTTTAAGCACATTGAACACATATTTTCTTTTGAAATTCATGGTGGTTTCCAACCAGATTTTTGTTTTATCATGTGCTAGGTCTCAAGCCTTATGCGACTACTCCAAGCGAGAAGCTTAAGAAGATAGTCTAGGTCACCCAAAACTCCCCCTAAGTTCATGCCAAGTGCAATGGCAAGCCGTCTCATAGGAGAGAATTGGTGAGATCAGTTTTTTCGCACAAAAGAGATTTTTTTTTTTAACAAGTTGTACTAACTCATGCATCATCAAGAGACTAAAACAGCTCTTTCTAAGGCTCAATATAGATTCATCACTCTACCCAAATTTATTTGACATGGCATGAATCATAAAAGGATAGCTCGAGAAAGACTAATCTCGAGTGCTAACACGACAAGTTTTAGTTTGTTGAGCAATTTTAATTAACTTATCATGGCAAAAGCTAGGCTACACATATGAAGTCATGATAAATCTAGCAAATAAGCACAAGTCATGGCAAGGTGTAAAAACATTGTAGCATGTCATAATAGGATAATAGTCAAGGCTCAATGTTGTTATATTACAATGCAGAATGCTAGAATGCAAGAGAATCCAGCTCCCCCTCAACATGAGATGCAACTTTTAGTTCAAGTTGAGTTAAGTCAATATTAAGCTCCGTAAGCTCCCAAAAGAACTCCCTTGAACCAAAGCAATAAGATCGAGAAGTCGGAAAAGAAAAAAAAGAAGTAGGCGCCCTTAAAGCATAGATAAGATATAGAGGCAACTATGGCTTAGACCGACTCTCATCTACCCCATATGACACTAGGACTATTAGACCAGTAATCTACCTTACTAGGGAGCAAACACGCACCATGTCTACCCAAGGGCGGCCCGGCCCTTGCTAGAACTCAAAGCAAAGTGAGTGGGCTCAACCTAGTGAGAGAAGAGAAGCGACTAACAGAGCGTAACCCTAGGTCACAAGAAAAGAGCAAGGAGTCTAAACAACTAGTCGAGAAGATCACTCTAATTTATGCTAGAAGGACTAAACCCCAATGCACCCAAAAATGCAATGCATGTAAATGAGACGAAGCATAATCAAAATAGTAAAGCAAGAAAGCACAAAGCTCCCCTCACTACACCCATAAGGACAAACCACCCCAAGCTCTCCCACAGAGTGAAAACCTCGAACTATCCAAAGGCTTGGTAAAATGTCACCAACCGGTGGTCACTCTCACAAATCAAGCACTATATCGCCCTTCTCTACATGGTCTCTAAGGAAGTGGAACCGATATCGATGTGCTTGGTCCGAATGCTTGACTGGGTTCTTGGCAATGTTAATCGCAAGTGTTATCACAAAAGAGTGGAACACTATCGATAACTAACCCAAAGTCCCGCAGGTCGGCCATCCAGAGCACTTGGCTACAAAGAATCGGCCGCAAAGAACATACTCGCCTCTGCGGTGGATCGTAACACCGGATCGCTTCCTCAAGACCAGAAACAAGAGAAGTGCCAAGAAATTGGCAGTGCGGAAGTGCTCTTCCTATCTATCCTACAACCAATAAGTCTCGCATCCGAGAAGGCTCTCAAGGAAAGACAGATGAAGAAGAGTACCGATACCATAGTCAATGGTAGCTCGCAGTACGAAGATGCGCTTCATCACCGCTTGGCGGTGAGAAACGCGAGGAGAAGCTCAAAACGAGCGCACAAACACACGTAGAAATGTATGTCCGGTCTCGAGGCGTTGAGGTACAAGAGGGAGCCAATCATGCTCGCGAAACTCCTTTTGATCAACTGCTCGCCATCCTCATCTGGGTCAAGATAGGTCAGAAGCCATGGGAGTCGACACAAAGCTTACCATCACTCATGTCGAGCGCCAGAGGTCACGAGTGTACTTTCCCGATGAAGAAATGTACCCTCCGAGATCGCTAATTTGGAAGCCAAGGAAGAAGGTCAACTCACCCATCATACTCATCTCAAACTCGGTGCTCATGACATCCGAGAACCGGGAACCAGAGTATGGGAAGAGCCGCCAAAGATAATGTCATCGACATAGATCTGGACGAAAGCGTATGGGCGGTGCCATGCCGGATGAACAAGGTCTTGTCAACTTTACCCATCTCAAAACCATGACTTAACAAGTAGGACTTAAGCCTCTCATACCAAGCCCCAGGGCCTGCTAAGTCCATACAATGCTTTGAAAAGCTTGAAGACATGGTTTGGGTATTTGGGTTCTCGAAACCAGAGGTCACGGACGTAGACCTCTTCCTCAATAAGGCCATTGAGAAAGGCACTCTTGACGTCCATCTGTAAAGCTTGAATCCTCTAGAAGTCGCAAAGGCAAGCGAGATTCTAATGGCTTCAAGTCTAGCTACAGGGGGCAAAGGTTTCCTCGAAATCTAGACCTCAACACAGGAAAACCCCGAGCAACCAATCTAGCCTTGTTTCGATAACCACTCCATCCTCGCTCGCTTGTTCTTGAACACCCACTTAGTCCCAATAATATTGTGACTCGCGGGGCTCGACAAGCGACCTGCACCTTGTTCCTCTCGAAATTTTCTAGCTCCTCATGCATGGCATTGACCCATGACTCATCGATAAGGCATGAGAAACATCTTTGGGCTCAAAGGAGGCAATGAAGGCGTAATGGAGACAGAATTGAGATAAGCGATTTTGAGCGGGTAACACGCTCAAGAGGTCTCCAATGATCCGCTCAAGGATGAGCTCGGATGTGTCTAGGAGGTCCCGGGAGAGATGAAGAAGTGGCCTCTACCTCATGAGTGACGAGGTAGGAACAGAGCCACTAACTCGTAAGAAGCTGCAGGCAAGGGTGATCACCTCGAGGTGCGGTGGAAGATGGTACCTCAAGGAGTGGGTGAGGGACAGATCGTAGACAACCATCGCCTCCTTCGTCCTCATCATCCACGAAGATGGTCTCGATCGCTTCTAACGAACTTGAGATATCGGCCTAGTCCCTGACCGCCTCATCGAAGGTCACCTCACAGACTCTACCATTTTACTAGACTCGCAGCCCAAACCCGATAAGCCCGCGAAGAAGTCGAGTAGCCTAGAAAGATCCCGCCACAAGAACGTGACTCGAACTTATCTAGGTTCCCGCACTTCAAAATAAAGCACTTGCAACCAAACACACGAAAATGAGAGACGCTAGGCTTTCGCCCATATCTCACTCATAAGAAGTGCGATGCAAGTGTGCCCAAGAAAACTCGATTTGAAACATGGCACGCGATGGCTATAGCTTCACCCAAAACTTCCGGTGTAGAGTACTCATCAAGCATCGCCCCGCCATCTCGACTAAGGTACGGTTCTTCCTCTCCACAACGCCATTTTGCCGAGGGACGATGGAGAAGAGAACGGTGCTCTACACTGCCTCACCACAGAAACTCTCAAAGTAGGAATTCTTGAACTCCGTGCCATTGTCACTCGCGGATTGCTCGTAAGGCACCCGGAGCTCAACAGACATCCTACTAAAAGACCTCGAAATGTGTAAATGTCTCATCCTTCGAGGCTAAGAAAACACCCAAGAGTACCTCGAGAAGTCATCGACCACAACAAGAACATACCACTTCCCCCTGCCGATCGCACTCGAGCCGGTCCAATCAGTCCATGTGGAGCAATGTCCTGTGCATCGGTCATAGTAATCGTGACCGAGGATGAGAAGCGGCAACCATCTTGCCGTGCGTTTAAGATGGAGAGCAAACAAGATCTTTGACCATCTTGAGTTTCGCAAACCACGAATGAGATCATGGCCGCTAACTCGGTCAAATGGTCAAATCCAATATGACCAAGTCTCCTATGCCGTAAAGAGAGTCGCGGGACTCGAAGCAACTAAACACCGAGAGGATCGCCAAGACTCGAAAACTCAGCACGAAAGATCCTCCCATAACGAGAAATCCATAAACCAAACTACCCAAGAATCAAGAATTTTGCAATTGTTTTTCTTAAAGCTCACCTCAAACCGCCATCGATAAGTCGAGAAACGGAAAGCAAATTGTACCGCAGCTTACTAACCAAGGCAACATCCTTAAAAATAAAAGAAGCATTAATACGCACAGTACCTTTGGCGATGACGCGCTGCACGGCGTCTCGAAGGTGATCGCCTCATCACCGGAGCGCGGGCTAGGAGGAGAACCAACGGAGTCTCCTGGTCATATGACGAGAACAACCGAGTCTACAAGCCAAACCTTCTCCTTCCCTACCCGCGAACTCGAGTCAAACAGAGTAAAGTCTCAAGATCGGGATAAATCAACAATGATTTTGGCACCCAATATCGAATAACACGCCGAGCGTATGAAGTAGTCAAGCACGATCGACGCCTATCTACCCTACGCCTCAGAACTCAAAGCGAAGGTCTAAGAGTAGACCCAAGGTGTTGCTTTGGGTCCGGCCGCTGAAGGAGCGAGTCGAGCACCCGCAACATGTCAACACGCCATGAGTAGCTATCTCGATGGGGAAAACGAGATCTACCCTCGGGACGGCGGAGTCACGATCGAAAGCGAAGATGAGGATGAAAACCGTAAAACTCGGAAAAACCAAGTCCTCGATGCCGCACAAACCCATCGGAAGAAACAAGCCTAGACTCGTGTTGGTCTTAGGTGCACTCAAGGTCCGGGTCGACCACGAATGCGCCTAAGAGACTCAACATGGTCTCTACGCACGATCTTGGCGCTACTCAAGCATCGATCGATCGTGGTGTCCATCCTTCCGATGTATGGTGCGGTGATACTTCACCTTACGAGAGGTAGAAGCGAAGATGTGAAATTACCTTCCGTCGAAATCCCTCGACATAGCCCGCCGACTTGAAATGGACTTTCTCGGTCCCGGCTCAGCCTCGATCACACACAGTGCTATGGATCCGAGCACGGCGGTGGATGCTTCCTCATGCCCTCAAAGAAGTCATATCCTAGACCCCGATTAAATCTGCAGATCTTAGATTGGTCTAGAATAAGATTGAGCTTCTTCTTGCCTCCTACAAATCTCTCGAGAGTGTTCATAAGGTACTCGACACTCCCGAAGAGAGAGGTGCAAGAAGAGCAGGGGAAGAAGAGACAAAGAAGGTAAGGGAGCAAAAGAAGAACCAAAGAGAGAGGAAAGAATGGCTTGTGCAAGCACACCGACTCAAGGAACAAATCCTCTGCTAGCCGCTTGGTTCACGTTGCTAAGCGCCTCATCCTTACCACGGGCTTCTCCCTTCTCCACAATCATATTGCAAACACAATGTGGCTTCTCTAGAAGGTCCTTAGTTAGCTTCACACATTTCTCATCCAAAGCAATCAAGTCGATTTTAGTTTGTTACACTTAATGCATGGTGAGCTAACAGGTCCTTAGAAGCAAACTTAGCCAACTTCCTTTCATGATCAATCATATCTTGAAACTGCTTGGAGACGACTTCAAGTTCAAGCAGCTTAACTTAGGACAGTTTAAGCATGAAACAATCGGCTCAAGTAAAAAGCTTGTAGTTCAAGAATTTTATGATCCGCCTGCTTTAAGTTCATCTTCAAGTTATTGCAATTTTCACAAGACTCGGGCGCATCAAGGAGCATGGCATAAGATCCTCTAGCAAAGAATGTCCTTACCCTCACATGAGGTGGGAGAAGTAGTCTCATCAAGAATAAGTAGGGTAATGACCATTCTACTCAACTCTAACTCAAAAGCGGCACTAACATTCTCCACCTTAACACTATCAAGTTTGGAGGACACACTATCATGTGAGGTCCTTAACTTCTCCATATCAACCAAAGAAAGCGAGCATGTATCACAATCATCACTAGAAGGAGCAGATGTAAGAGCAATAATCTCTAGTGACACTATCTATTTCCTTCTCTAACTCAAAGACACCTAGCCTTAGCTTTAGCATGAAAACCTCCTAGCTTAAGAAAAGCATGATTGAGCTGTTCGAGGTGGGATCTACCTCGTCCGTGTCGAGAGTACACTACATTGTCACCGAGTTCGCCTTGAGGGCCATGAAGCACATGCCGAGAAGTCGTCGCCGCCATCCTTGGGCTCTTGGTCACCCGTCCGTCATCGCCGCTCCATCCCTCCACCTCGCCGAGGTCGAGGTCGTCGGCGGTGAGGACGCGATGGAAGAGCTTCTTGGCTTTGCCAAAGTTGCGGAACTTCTTCTTGCTTTGGGCGCCTGAGCCGGAGGCTTCTTGTTGCGTTCTTGTCGGTGTAGTCGTTTTGCCCGAACCGTAGTCGTTCTTGCCCTTCTCCACTTGGGGCGGTTCGCTCGGATGTGGTTGGGGCCACCACACTCGAAGCAAATCACGGTCCTCCTCTCTTCTCTCCCCTCCTCCCTTTGTAAGCGTGGGAGAATCTACGAGCAAGGAGGGCAAGCCGCTCATCCGCAGTCGCTCTAACCGATCATCGCTATGTCACGAGAGCAAGCAAGGAGAAATTGCAAGAGGACTCGTAAGAGAGACCGAAGTTGAACTGGATCGGTGACTGTGGCCATCGATCGTGACTTCGACCTCGAGAGACAACGCTAATCTCGTGAGTCTTGAGGCGTGAGTACAGCCGCATCAAGAGTCAAGGTCGAGAGGTCTGCGTGTCTTTGATGGTGGTCACTTTCATCTCCCACACACGCAGATCGAGTGCCGTAAGTATCCGACGAGCGTTGTCCGAGTCGGGTATGTGAGACCGACCGCTCGGAGGTTGCTCAAGATCTTGTGAAAACGCGCGGCACTCATCTAGGGACTCACCAAAGAAGCATCTCAAATTTGTTGTATTCTCGTTTGAACCGGTCCTGCCGAACCGCCTTGATCCGGTGGTGCCTCATGGTATGCGCCGAGGGTCACCCAGATATCATAGGCGGACGACAGGTGAGATATGCGGTCAAACTCACTACGACTCAAACCCTGGATGATGATGTTCCTAGCCTTTGCATTTGCCTCAACATCAGCCATGTTCCCGGCATTGATGTTCTCATCGGCAGAACAATAATCGAACCTTGACCTTTCGCGGATGGCATACCCACAGGCTCGATGTATGTCTCCATTCGGCTCTTCCGAAGGGTAATCGATGCCATCAGAAAACGCGGCTTGGTCGAGTACTTGTCCATCGCCACGGCTCTTGAGACCGGTTAAGATCTATTGAAAAGAGCTAACCGCTCGATACCAATTGAAGGACCGGAAGGCGACTAGAGGGGGTGAATAGGAGCACCTAATCTTTTTCGCAAAGAATGGATTCAACTTGTAAATTACTCCAATAGCTATGAGAGCTATGAAGATCAATGATTAAGCACAGAGGAAGTCTTATGTTGAATCCACTCCTCACCCCCAAAGCTCAAGAAACAAAAGCGAGGAAGAACCAAGAAATCAGACAATCGGTACAACCACGGTAAAGCGGCGGTTGTACCACGATCCGCTACAACCGCAGTAACGGCGGTTGTACCGCAGTCCGTACAACCACGTTGTTAAGCCGGTTCATCCGATTGTCCCGAGCAAAAACCTCTCGGGTTTCAAAACGAAAATCGACGTAACTTTTGAACCGCTTGGCCAAACTCTACGAGATTTGAACCACACCTCCCTAAAGACACTAGGAACCTATTCCAAACAAATATTTCAGAGATCCATTCCAAAGTTCCTATCTTCTTGCATTTGAACGAAGAAGGATGCAAACCGCAAAACCGAAATGCTCCACAATCTCTCAACCTTGGCTCATGAGATTTTGCAAGAAGGTTAGTAATAACCTCAGACATGCTAGCATGAGTCTTAGGCCAAATCCTCAAGGAAATCAAGAATTTCATCAAAAACCCTAGAAGAGGAAATGAAGAATGAGGATGCCAAAAAGTGAAATCGAGATTTAACAAGATTAGCTCTTGGGAAAATCGATCAAATGATCTTGGGGCACTATCCCAACATAGAGCAATCCATTTTGCACTCACTAGCAAGAACCAACAAGAAAAAGAAAAAACTCACAAGTCCATCACAGAGAGAATCGAAGGAAAAATAAGAACAGGGAATGCAAACTTCAGATTTTCATTTCTTGAATCAAGAGCGAAATACAAATAAATACATCCCCATACGCATGGACATTGAAACAAGAGGAATGATTACAAGCATTCAACTCATCCTCTCCCACTCTCAAAACTCAAGAACACTCACCATCTTGAAGAAAAAGAAGGGGACGAGCAGGAACAACTCTCAACAACTAAAGCCTAAAGCAAAACAAACTCTAAAGCCTATTTTGACTAAAGGAAACCCTAAAAACCCTTGGAGTGTTCAGATTTGAGCAGCACCCCCTCCATCCTATTTATAGCCCATGGCTAACGGGTCTCCACCCCGTTACGCCCACTAAAACCAACTGAGCCCGCTCCCGCTTGTGCAGCCTTGCGAAATTCCCGCTTCGCCTCCCGCACCTTCTCGGGAAGCTTCGCGCTCCTCGTCTCGCACGCCTCGCAACCACCTCGAGTCCACGCTGCCTTCGACACATCCCGACCGCTCGACCTCGGTGCCTGCACCTAGTCCGGTCCACCGTGTCTCGCCACGACTCCACTCGACGTCCTGCAGCCACACAGACAAAGAAACACAAAACCGGGAACAAGTTCTTCACAACTTGACCCAACGTTAGCTCAAACATGCAATATGCAACACATATGCATGAACACACTTGGATATGACCTATCCCAAAACTCAAATCACCAAAATGGCCGAACCTCACAATATAATCGGTACAACCGCCATGTTACCAGCGGATCAACCGCACTCCGGTCGTACCGCTCCAATACCTGCGGTTGTTCCGATTTCCAATGAAAACCAGAACTCGAAAAAACAACTTCTCTGGAATTCTTCAACCGCCATTTACCAATCGGTACAACCGCCCTGCGGTCGTACCGCCCATAACACGCCGGACGATCCGATTATCCTGACAGCAATTGAAAGACTTCACGAAAACGCGTGAACCGCGCAACGACATGGTCCGACCACACAAACCAAACTCGACTGACCGAAACCCTTGTCAAATACTCATCACTCTCATGAAGACACGACCACAAGGTCTCTCAACAACAGATCAATAGTCAGGAGAACAAATAATAACTTAATAGAACCAACAAAGACAAATGAAAATACATCAACTGCATTGTAAATACTAACCAAGAAAATTCATCAACCGCAACTATAACATGAATAATCAAATTCAAACTCAAGGAAGAAAACAACTTTTCTAAAGAAACATAACCTCAACACCTGTAACTAAGTTACCCGATGTAAACACTTCACCACTATCATACAACCAACAGTGATATAACTTGGCCATGCCTATGGCCACAACCACAATCTCTACCTCTCGACTATCATGACCCATAGCAATCACATAATCAAATCATAAGTAGTCGAACCAATTCATAACATAAATCATCAATACAACATAACAAGCGTAAATACGATACTCATCCCATTCCCATCCTACATGCACCAAAGTGTCAAAATTTTAAGTTAATTAACCATTATCAAATTTTGGTTTATTTTACAAGTCCTAAAACAAGTTTTAGCAATTTTAGGTTAACTGGGTTATTAATCTATTCACCACGGACCTGAAGCCCGCTCTGATACCAACTGTAACACCCCAGCCCAACATTGAGCTTGGAATGCCACTAAACTACTATAACCATCTAATTTACATCAACTTACTATAAAATTTCAGCAAGCATAACAACATTAAAACCCATCCACGGGTCGCATTAACACAAGCATAACACTATGACAATCATAGATAAATTAGACCTAGGAGCATAGCAAAATAATAAACCAAGATTAATATAAACCAAGCATCTATGGTTATTCAATACCATCATGTCCTAGATATAAATATTCAGGTTATTCTAAAAGTTTCTCATGTCCAATGAATCAAATAATTGGGTGAAGTGCATGATTCCAAGTGCGCTAGCCCTTCCCGAATAAAACGTCATCACTGGTCACCTAAAAACAACAATAGAGCAAGAATGAGTCCAAGACTCAGCAAATACATAATAAAGCCATAAACAATAGTTTATTAACCATAATCAAAGTTATCATCATCATCCATTTAGTTAATGCCATTGTCATTCTCAAACAAACAAGCCATATTCCATATAGGTAAAGTTGCACAATTTAACAATTTACTTAGATATGCGAATGCACCAACATGCTCATGCTCATACGCATCTCATCAGCTGATACCGGTATAGCGGAGTGTTCACCCGTCGATGACACACTCTATCCTTCACTCCCGTGAAGTCCCTACCAAAGTAGGATTTCATTCTGAGCACTCCGGATTAGTCATGTATCTTTCTCACCGACCTCACCGGAATAGTTACATGACTTTCTCACCGACCTAGCTCGTGCAACTCCTACCATGATGAATGTAAACGATGCAACATCTTTATTTATTCATCAACATATTCCATCTCATTAACTCAATATCTCCTCCTCATTATCTCAATATCATAATCTCATTCACTCAATGTCATCAATATCATGTATAAGAATAAGCTGAACGAAAGCATAATAAATAGCATGATAAGTAACAACAATGATCATGGTGAACAACCCATTGTTCACCACTCTACCATGTACTTGCCTTCCGCGCTGTGACGAGTTAGGAGGCAACGACGGAATTTCTCCACTCCCTGCCCCACCGCCTACACAAATATTTATTCAAAATAAGAATAACAAGACATGACGTGGCTACAAGAGTTTTACCATAACCCTCTATCTAATCAACGTAACCAAAAACTCAAAATGACGAATTAACTAATCAGCCAATATCAGCCCTTCTGATCATCAGTACGAGAAAAATCGTAATTAAATATCTGTAACTCCGAATGACTTGAAACCAGTGCTCAAATACTCTTAACGTAACAGGCTACGAAACTCTAGTTGGTGGGGTTCTTTGATTCGGCGAAACCAGTGGTCTAAACAACCGTTGAAAACAACTGACAGATATTTGTCTAGAATACAGCACAGCAGTAAAGAACATGGCATAACGTTTACTCTACAGATCCAATTGAGATGATCTTTATCAACTCAGAAAGATACTTTCAAGGGCTACAAAAACCTAGTTTGGTGGAAGTTCTGAATCGGACTCTAACTAGATCAAAACTGAGGGGCAAACCGACAGTTCCAAATTCTCAGGCAGACAGGACAGCGCGCGATTAAAAATTCATATCTCCTAAACCGTATGGCGGAATCTAGCGATCTCGGTGCCAAAAGAAAGATAACGACATCAGGAACAAAACTCTAGAATACGAAAATACCAGATTCGGCCTCTAAATAAATCATAATGACCCGACAAGAAAATCTGCCAAATCACGTCAGCTCTCCTGGACAGTCGCGGTAAAACTACCATATCTCCTAAACCGTAACTCCAAATCAGATGATCTCGGTGCCAAAAGAAAGATAAGACCAAGGGCTACAACTTTCTAAGAGGTGAGAAGATCAGAAAACGTACGGAACTTACCCAAATCTGACGAACAAAAGCGCTGGCGCAGGGAAGGTGGAAGTGGCGGCTCCAAGTGGGGAAAGGGAAAAGAGGAGGGGCTAGGGTTTTGGGGTGGGTTCCCCTTATGGCCGGCCAAACACATGAGCTTCCCCACAGGCATGCCCGCGCCCAGTTGTCGAATAAAAGTGAAAAACCCCCTATTTTTCTCAGAATTTCTATTCCTTTCTTTGCATTTTTCTCCTCCGACTGAATCTCTAATTACCGATCCATTTCCGGGGTATTACAACGGCGGTGGTGACGGCTCCGGCGAGGTAGCAAAATGGAACCCCGAGATCACAAGGACTCTTCTGGAGGTGATGGCTTGGCACCGGCGGTAGTGTATTGGCGGTGGCAGCGACAATGGCAGCGGCGAGGTGCTCGGGTACGGCAGCGATGATGAAGCAAAGGTGCCCAAGGAGAATGGAGGTGAGCATGGCGACCGTAGCAACTAGGGGATCACCTTGGGGTGCTCGGGAAGGGACAAAATTGACCGGAGCAACGATCATTCGAGGATGATTGGAGGTGAGAAGGATGACCGGCGCCGGAGCTTTGGTGACCCAGAGAGAGAGGCAAGAGAGGGGTTTGGACGAGCATAGGGTGGAGCACACGGTGACACACGAGAATAGCAAGGAGGCTCAACGGGGAGGTAGATCGGCGAAGGGAGGTGGCGGCCGATTGTCGGACGAAACCGAAAACAGCGATGCGACTATCCTCAGGAGGAGATGATTGAAGTACAACATAGCCCACGCTATTGCGGACCCGTCGGCGGCGGAGTCACGGGTGGAGGTGGACTGATGGTGGCGAAGGGGCTTCGGCGGCCGGCGGCTCTTCGACGATTGTGGCGCCGAGAAGACAGAACTGGGGCGGAGGGTCCAGGGTTTCGGTGGAGGAAGGCCGGGTGGAGAATTTGATGCAGGTGGCAGCCTTTATATAGCACCGGGGAGGGTGTCTAGAACAGAGACAGTGGCCCGGTGTTCGGCCAAAACACAGGCACTGAGTCCTCAGGAAGACGACACACAGTGGATGGGGCCACCGGTCAGAGGGAGAAGGCGAGGGAGGCTACAGCTATGGCGCGGTTGGGCTTCAGCCGCGGAAGGAGAAAGGCCAGGGAGCGGGCCAACCTGATGGGCGGACTGGACCGAAATGAGGGGTTTTGGCCCATTTACCATTCTAGGATTTAAAATAGGTTTTTCTTTTTTGAAAATACTGAAAATCCAAATAGCAATTAGAAAATAGCAAATGAACTCAGAAAAATTCTAGAAAAATTTAGAAAATATATCCAAGCACAAGGAACCCAAATAAAATAATTTTGACAGTAGTTGCTATTGAAATTATTCATATTCAATTATTTTTTATCTCTGAAAATTCCAATTAAGCTCTAACTTTAGCAGAAAAATTCAAATGGTTATTTTTATTTTTAAAACTTCAAAACAATCCAAATTTTTGGGATGTTACAGTAGTTCCGCAGGTTAGACTCTGGTAGTATCGCAATGTGGTAGTACCGTTGACTACACACCGGTAGTACCACAGCTCGGTAGTACCGTGGAATATATTCTGGTAGTTCCAAAAATTCTGGAACTTAGGGAATAAAGATTGGATTTTGAGAAATATGCAAATGATCCTTAGTTTTGCAATCAAATAAGTATCACTCAGGATCATTCTGCATTTTAGAGACTAATGTCTATCTGAGAACATAAGTTTAATCAACATATATCCCCCTTTTTTAAGAAAATGAAAAAAATATATTTTGGAAGCTTCAAAAAACACTAAAGAGTAGCAATGTGCATGAGGCATGAGTTCAAGCAACATTAGAATAGTCTATGATATTTAATTCATTCATCAATTTGCAAAAAACGGCCTTCATCTAATAGCTTGGTGAAAATCTCTGCTAATTGATCTTCAGTCCTAATATGACTAATCTCTACATCACCTTTGCTTACATGATCACTCAAGAAATGGTAGCGTATATCTATATGCTTGGTTCTTGAGTGTTGGATTTGATTGTTGGCTATTTTCACAGCGCTGTCATTATCACACAAAAGAGGCATTTATCAAATTTTATTTCATAATCCATCAAAGTTTGCCTCATCCATAATAATTATGCACAACAACTTCCAGCGGATACATATTCGGCTTCGGCGGTGGAAAGAGCTACGGAGCTTCATTTCTTGGAAGACCATGAAACTAAAGATCTTCCTAAAAATTGGCAACTTCCGGAGGTTCTTTTTCTATCCACTTTACATCCCGCTTAGTCAGAATCCGATTATCCAGGTAAATCGAATTTTGTACCTTTAGGATACCATAAGCCAATGCTAGAGGAATGCTTCAAATATCTTAGAATTCTTTTTACAGCCATCACATGATATTCTTTAGGAGTTGCTTGAAAACGTGCACACATGCAAACACTAAACATAATATCGGGCCTAGATGCGGTAAGATAAAGCAAACTACCAATCATAGATCTATAAAGTTTTAAATCTACCGATTTACCTCCCTCATTAAGGTCAAGATGACCATTGGTTGCCATTGGAGTCTTGATGGGTTTTGCATCTTACATGCTAAACTTCTTGAATAGGTCCTTTACATACTTCATTTGACTTATAAATGTGCTATCCTTGAGTTGTTTGATTTGAAGTCCAAGAAAATAGCTTAGCTCTCCGATCATAGCCATTTCAAACTACCTAGACATCATATTGCCAAACTCCTTGCAAAAATCTTGGCTAGTAGACCCAAATATGATATCATCAACATAAATTTGACATACAAAGAAATCATCATTAATTGTTTTAGTAAAGAGAGTTGTATCAACCTTCCCAATTTTGAATCCTTTTGAGAGTAGAAAATCTCGAAGGAGCTCATACCACGTTCTAGGAGCCTGCTTTAAGCCATACAGCCCCTTGGAGAGTTTATACACATGATTAGGATTTTTAGAATCTTCAAAACCCGGAGGTTGTTCAACATATACAAGTTCGGTTATTTCACCATTTAAGAAAGTACTTTTAACATCCATTTGAAATAATTTAATATCAAATCTTGATGAAAAGACAAGTAATATTCGTATAGACTCAAGCCTAGCCACGGGTGCAAAAGTTTCATCATAGTTTAAACCCTCTACTTGAGTATACTGTAACACCCCAGCCCAACACTGAGCCTAGAATGCCACCACACTACTCTCTAAACTAATAATTATCGACACACTATAAAATTACATCAAGAAATCAACAATAAACATATCCATATATCACAAAAGAACATGCATAATTATGGATCATACGATAATAAATAATCAAGTGGAATAAAACCAGGTAAACAGTCCAAAATAGCATCAACCAATGAATCCAAATGAATAAAGCCAATAGTCTAGTCCAAACGTTGTCCTAAACTTTATTCAACCTCTAACATGTCCAAGAGTAATCCAATTCTGAATGAAAAGATTATGAAGGTAAATGATCATATGTTGTCCATGTGCTCTACTCGCTCGCCATTCTGGCGCCTCGAAGATCACCTAAAGACAACAAAGAGCAAGGGTGAGTCCACGACTCAAAGAAACACATCCATAACAACGAACAATAATAAACCAACGGCATTCAATAACTTCATTATCATCACAGTACTTTCGTTAATATTCTCATGCGCTTATCTTCTCTTGATTCACATCCATTAATCTCATGTACCAATGCAAATCTAATCTACATGTCCACATGCACTTCTTTCACAGATATCAGTATAGCATGAGTGAATGCTCGCGACAACATTCACTCTCAAGCCCGCTCCTTCATAAGGATCGGGACCTTCTCCACTCGTGGAGTTGTGATCATTCATGATCACCTGCTCATATGCAAAGATGCTTATGTATGAAAATGCAAACTCCATCATAAACATCATATCCAACTTTCCATCATGCTTGTCAACAAAGATATAAACATACCAATTCTTTGTTTGCAATTAAACAAAATAAAAGCACAACAATAATGGTAATAGAAGATAAAGAATCACAGTGATCATCATTGATCGTTGTCTACCATGCACTTGCCTTTACTAGTTGCGATGCACAATTTGGCTAGCAGATGGCAACAAGTACGACGCCTCTCCTACAATAAATACACAAATTTCAATACAAACTACAGCATCATAAGAACAACAATCAATCGACATCGCTCCTACACGTCCCCAAATCTACCACGCTTCTCCGGTACCGAAAAGTTACCCATTGCTGTCTTGGTACTAAAACGGACGTAACTTTTGACTCGAAAGTCCGATCACCACAAACCACCCCATTCTGGATTCTTCATAAAATTATCCACATTTTCTTAGATTACAAAGTCTTCTAATTAAATCATCTAACCCTCCGTTTTTTAGCCCAGAAAACCGATCTGTCCGCTTCGGAACAGCAGTCTTACTAAATTCATAACTTTTGTTTTACCCAACCAAAATGCGTGTTCTTAGATTCTACAGAACCATTGGATAATTATCTACATCTTTCATGTAGATCAAAAACTCTAATTAAGCTATTTACTATTTTTAATCTACAGTCTACCAAAACAGCGCCGAAAGACGACAACCACAAAGACAGCAGACTTCCAAAATTCATATCTCGAATTCTACTTGTCCGATTGACATTTTTAAATATTCTATAGAAAGATATCGAAATTATCTACAATTAACTAGTAGATGAGATTTCCAAAATTCGTCATTAAGGTACCCTAATAAATCGTTCAACAGAACAGTAGACTAAACCAATCTACTTTTCAATTTCTTCCCGACTAAAAACATGCTAAATAGTGCTACGGCCAACTAGTTAACTACTACTTAGCAATAATTAATTCATCTATTTATATCCACTGTACAGGAGGTACTTCTCTAATCACACACCAATTCGGCTCAAAGCGATTAGCTAATCTTAGCAGTAAACAGCCTAAAGTAATCAACTAGTACCACTAATTACATGTTTGCATACGAGAGTGGCTCCTCCCAATGATTATCTAGACTATGCAGTACACCAAAGAAGTAATCACGTTGTTACTCAAAGCAGTAAAGAACTAAAGCACAACACCACACGCACCTACCTAAACGGACGGCAGAACCTCGTGCGTGGGCAAGAAAACCAACGCCAGCACTCTGGCTTCCACGCGCACACGGCCGAGCGGCAAGAAAAACGAGCAAGAGAGCTCGGCGCGGCGTCCACGGCTCGGCAAAGCAACGCGCTTCCACGCCACAGGAAAATCAGCGGCAGCGACGGACTCGGCGGCGTCTACGCGGCGACGACCCCACTCGACGGGCCCACGCCAGCAGCAGCTTCGGGCGTTAACCGCTCGGCCGTTCGTAGCGAGCGTTCCAAATGGCAGCCAGCATAAGGCGAAGAGCCTCCACGCAGCGATCGGCGGCGTCCACGCCGGCGCAAGAACGCAAAGAACGCAGGAATTTGTCATGGCGGCGCGCAAGCGAACAAAGCGCAATTAGTCAAGCAAGGCTAGCGAAAACAATCGGTGGCGGCGGTGGAAAATAAAGCTATTAGGGTTTCTAGAAAACCCACAATCTATTTATATAGCTCTAAAAACTCAAATTCTATTTTTTATGTACTATTTTATTTAATTACACACAGCCCTTAAAGACGTTTTTATTATTTATTTATTTATTTTTAGAGTATTACATTCTACCTCTTAATGTAATTCGACCTCGAATTCTACTCACTGCTCTACTCAAATAAAAACTACATCGCTGAAATTAAACAATAAAATAACACGTGCCGACGTGAACAACTCCGGTATTGCTCGCATGCGAGACTCCAACTCCCAAGTCGCCTCTCTCGATCGATCGTCCCACAAAGACCTTGACGATACCAACGTCTTGTGCCTCAAAGACTCGCTCCGACCTCTCCGAATCGCGCACGGACGCGACTCAACTGTGAGGTCTTGCTCAATAGTCAACGGCTCTAATGGAATCTTATGCTCGGGTCTCTCAAAACTTTCAAAGATCGAGACGTGAAACACATTAGAACTCCACGCATGGACTCGGGGAGATCCAAGCGGTAAGCTAACTTCCCAATTCTTGCAATAATCGGAATGGTCCAACGTACTCGGGCTAAGCTTCCTTTGGTACCGAACCGAACAATGCCTTTAGTGGGACACTCTCAAGAGCACTGGTCACCCTCCGCAAACTCCAAGTCACGCCTCCTCATATCAAGATAACTTTTCATGCGCTCGAGCCGCTAATGATTCTCGCCTCACCATGGCCACACGCTCAACGGTCTTCTGAATCCAGTCCGGACCCAAAATTGCCTTCTCTCCAACCGCATCCCAACAAAGTGGCGATCTGCACTTCCGCCCATAGAGAACCTCAAATGGCGCGGCTCTAATACTGGAATGGTAACTATTATTATAAGCAAACTCTGCAAGTGGCAACTGGTCCTCCCAACTACCCTTCCAAGACAAAACACACGATCGCAGCATGTCCTCCAAAGTTTGAATAGTACGCTCTGACTGCCCATCTGTCTGTGGGTGAAACGCTGTACTAAGGCGGAGTTGTGTGCCCAATGCACTCTGCAGACTCTCCCAGAACTTGGAGACAAACTTGGCGTCCTGCGTAAATGATGGTCTTTGGCACACCATGCGCCTTACTATCTCACGCACATAAATAGGAGCTAGATCACTCATTGAATTTGTTGTGCGAATTGGAATGAAGTGTGCGACTTGTGAATCGATCCACCACTACCCAAACTGCATCCTTCCCTCGCGGCGTACGAGGTAACGCCACCACAAAGTCCATAGAGATATCATCCCAAGGCCACTGGGGTACCTCCAAAGGCTGCAATAACCCTGCAGGACGCTTGTGCTCAGCTTTCACTTGCTGACAAACACCGCAAGAAGCCACATAATTGGCAATATCCACCTTCATTCTTTTCCACCAAAAATTCTGTTTCAAATCTCGATACATCTTAGTCTCACCAGGATGAACAGTGTACGGAGTGCGATGTGCCTTCCTCAAGATATCATCTTTGACCTCCGCCTTTTGTGGTACGCAAAGGCGGCCTTTAAACCTCAAAGTACCAAAATCATCCATGCTAAAATCACCCTCTTTGCCTTCATCCAGACGCTTCCTAACCTCCCGTAATAACCGGTCACTCTGTTGCTTCCGACACGGTGCCGGAATAGTGACTCAAGAATCAATCGTGTCTCAACATGTGTTGTGCCCGCATAACAATAAGATATTCCCATGCGATCAAAATCAGCAATAAGGCAATCTAGAGTAGCGGGAGTCGCCTTGCGACTCAGAGCATCCGCAACAACATTGGCCTTGCCTGGATGATACTGAATAGTAAGATCATAGTCCTTGATCAACTCCAACCACCTCCTTTGCCTCAAATTCAGATCCTTCTGAGTGAAGATATATTTGAGACTCTTGTGATCTGTGAAAATATCACAAGGCTCGCCGTATAGATAATGCCTCCAAATCTTGAGAGCAAAGACAACCGCAGCCAACTCCAAATCATGAGTGGGATAATTCTGCTCGTGCTTCTTTAACTGCCTTGACGCATAAGCAATCACCTTACCGTCTTGCATGAGAACACAGCCAAGTCCCACTCGTGACGCATCCGAAAAGACTGTGAACCGCTTTCCTGGTTCGGGAAGAGTGAGAATAGGAGAGGTCACCAACCTGTCCTTCAAAATGCGTAAATCAAGCTCACACTCATCATCCACTGGAATCTCACACCTTTTTGAGTAAGCTGAGACATCGGTTTGGCGATGATAGAGAAATCATGCACAAAACGCCGATAATAACCAGCCAATCCCAAGAAACTCCTCACCTCCTTCACACTAGTCGGCCTCTTCCAATCCACCACTGTGGAGACCTTACTAGGATCAACAGCAATGCCCTGAGGGTTAATCACATGACCCAGAAAACCCACTTCTGAAATCCAGAACTCACACTTCTTCAACTTAGCATAGAACTTGTGGTCTCTCAAAGTATCTAAGACCAGCCTCAAATGCCGCTCATGATCCTCATTAGTCTTGGAATAGATAAGAATATCATCAATGAACACCACCACGAAGTCATCTAGATACTCGTGCAACATGTTGTTCATGGTCTCCATAAAAATAGCAGGTGCATTAGTCAATCCAAAAGACATAACTTTATACTCATAATGCCCATACCGTGGAGAAAGCGCCTTCTCTACATCCTGCTCCCACCGGATTTGATTATACCGATCGAGATCAATCTTGGAGAACACTTGAGCTCCATTCAACCGATCAAACAAGTCCTCAATGCGGGGCAATGGGTATTTGTTCTTGATTGTGACTGCATTAAGCGCACGATAATCAATACACATGCGCCAACTCCCATCCTTCTTCTCTGTGAATAGAACAGGAGCTCCCCACGGCGATACACTACGCTGATCAAACCTTTAGCCAACAAATCATCCAATTGCTTCTTCAACTCGTCCCGAAGCGGACGTGTTAATCGATATGGAGACATCGAGATGGGACGAGTACACGAACAAGATCAATGCGAAACTCTACGCCTCGCGCAGTGGCAAACCCTAAGCTCACCGGGAACACATCCGGTAATCACTAACCACTGGAATCTCCTCAATGCGTGAAGCCACACTCGGTTTCTCGAAGAGCTAAAAGAAGTCCGATTTTCACTGCACGACCAGAAACAATCCACCAATATCGAAGAGAGCGCGGGCGCACTCCTGAAAGGTCAACGTCTCCCGCACGGGTGCGCACGCAGATTGTTCTACAGAAACAGGATATCACGGCTCGATAAGAGTGCAACCAATCCATACCCAAGATAACGTCGAACGGCTCCATTTGAATAACTATCAAATTCGCCGTGAACTTCTCTCCATCAATGACAATAGAACACCCAGACAAACAAGAGAGCTCGCAATAATACCCCGGAGAACTAACCAACACTGATTGGGAAATCCACTGCATACTCAAGTTCGCTCTCCTAGTAAACGCCGTCGACACAAACGAAAAGGTAGCCCCTGAATCAAAAAGGACCAAAGCATCAAATGAATCCACAAGCAAAGTACTGTCACCACGTCGGGGCGACCCGCAGACTCTGCGATGAGGCATGGCGTACACTCGGTGGCGCCATGGCGAAGAAGACGACGGCGGGCGGCGAGAGCCCCGACAATCTGGCGTGTGGCGGTGCGGTAAAGCGGTCGTGCAACTGAAGCGGTGCGAAGGTGGTGGCCGCCGAGTACCCTACCGAGGCGCCTAAGTGAAGGAAATGGCGTACCGGAGGAGCGATCATCATCCGAAAGATCCTCGAGCAGGACCCATCAAGAAGAAGATGGCACAGCTCCCACTTGATCACGCTTAGCGGGTTACGCGACACACCGCTCCTTGTGACCCGGCGGCCACACCGACGGCAATCTCCCGTCCAAGTGCACTCAGCAGCAGCAGTGTGTCCATCACCGCACTTAAAGCAAAGCATGCCCGCCTTACAGGGAGACGGAGAGCCGAGAGTACTGCAAAAGGACGAGGCGCCAAGAAGAGAACGGCCTCGATCGCTTGGACTTGAAGGATGCGGTCCTCCTTGAATTTCTTGAAAGGTGTCGGGCATGACCCACTTCCCTCACTAGAGCTCCTCTTCCGTCACCACCGAAGCTACGATCCACCGAGGCTTGTCGCCTTTGTGAGTGCATCTCCAACTCCATGCCCACAGCTTGCTCCACCACAGAGTGTAATCACGGAGTGGAGTAGCTCCCAACACATGCTTGCAGACTCGTCATTGAGACCCGACGGAACCTCTTGGCCTTCGAAGATCATCGTTCGCTCATCAAGGGACAAAGCGAACCAAGTTGTTGAACTCACCTCATACTCGGCAATAGACCTCTTCCCCGAGCAAAGGTCGTCAAGGCAACCTCCATCTTCTCAACGAAAGAGTAGGGGTAGAACTTCCCTTGAACTGATCAACAAAGTCCTCCCAAGTGATCGACCTTGAGTGGCGGTCCTCGAAGACAACACGCCCCCACCAAATATCTGCTGCCCTTTCAAATGAAAGGCTACAAACGGACCCTCGATGTGAAGACATCTCCAAAGCTCCAAACCGCCTCTCCATGTAACGCAACCACCATTGCTCGGACCGGTGTGCCCGGCCACAAACGGATCCAACCTCAACCCCATCCACTCCGGTGACATCCGCCTCGAGAACCGGAGGATGTGCGACAGAGCAACAACAGATGCGCGAAGAATAGGGTGCCGCGCATTGACGAAGAGCACGGATCTCTCCGACCAACTCTCTCGGCAAAGCGGGGTCTCATCTCGACCACAACCGAGGCGGGTCAACAAAGAACCCCCGCCATCGACTCATACACTAGGAGGTGGCTCCACGGAACCTCTCCCGCGGCCCCGACCTCCACGCATCGCGCCACCACGACCACGCCCTCTACCCATCGGCATAGCTATCAACCACAATCAACAATACACAATGAGTTCAAAGATCAAAATAAAAATCATCCATCAATAAACAACATAACGGAAGCGTAAAACTATAATCGTACCTCTCTCTAACCTACTGTGCACTAGTGTGTCAAATTTTAGGTTAGTTAACCATTAGCAAGTTTTTAGTTGATTTACTAAACTAAAACAACTTTTAACAATTTTAGTTTGCCTATGTTGTTAATCTATTCACCACGGACCTAAAGCCCGCCTCGATACCAAGCTGTAACACCCCAAATTTCAACACCGAGCCTAGAATGCCACCACACTACTCTCTAAACTAATAATTATCGACACACTATAAAATTACATCAAGAAATCAACAATAAACATATCCATATATCACAAAAGAACATGCATAATTATGGATCATACGATAATAAATAATCAAGTGGAATAAAACCAGGTAAACAGTCCAAAATAGCATCAACCAATGAATCCAAATGAATAAAGCCAATAGTCTAGTCCAAACGTTGTCCTAAACTTTATTCAACCTCTAACATGTCCAAGAGTAATCCAATTCTGAATGAAAAGATTATGAAGGTAAATGATCATATGTTGTCCATGTGCTCTACTCGCTCTCAGTTACGGCGCCCTCGAAGATCACCTAAAGACAACAAAAGAGCAAGGGTGAGTCCACGACTCAGCAAACACATCCATAACAACGAACAATAATAAACCAACGGCATTCAATAACTTCATTATCATCACAGGTACTTTCGTTAATATTCTCATGCAGTTATCTTCTCTTTGATTCACATCCATTAATCTCATGTACCAATGCAAATCTAATCTACATGTCCACATGCACTTCTTTCACAGATAATGGTATAGCATGAGTGAATGCTCGCGACAACATTCACTCTCAAGCCCGTTCCTTCATAAGGATCGGGGACCTTCTCCACTCCCGTGGAGTTGTGATCATTCATGATCACCTGCTCATATGCAAAGATGCTTATGTATGAAAATGCAAACTCCATCATAAACATCATATCCAACTTTCCATCATGCTTGTCAACAAAGATATAAACATACCAATTCTTTGTTTGCAATTAAACAAAATAAAAGCACAACAATAATGGTAATAGAAGATAAAGAATCACAGTGATCATCATTGATCGTTGTCTACCATGCACTTGCCTTTACTAGTTGCGATGCACAATTTGGCTAGCAGATGGCAACAAGTACGACGCCTCTCCTACAATAAATACACAAATTTCAATACAAGCTACAGCATCATAAGAACAACAATCAATCGACATCGCTCCTACACGTCCCCAAATCTACCACGCTTCTCCGGTACCGAAAAGTTACCCATTGCTGTCTTGGTACTAAAACGGACGTACCTTTTGACTCGAAAGTCCGATCACCACAAACCACCCCATTCTGGATTCTTCATAAAATTATCCACATTTTCTTAGATTACAAAGTCTTCTAATTAAATCATCTAACCCTCCGTTTTTTAGCCCAGAAAAACCGATCTGTCCGCTTCGGAACAGCAGTCTTACTAAATTCATAACTTTTGTTTTACCCAACCAAAATGCGTGTTCTTAGATTCTACAGAACCATTGGACAATTATCTACATCTTTCATGTAGATCAAAAACTCTAATTAAGCTATTTACTATTTTTAATCTACAGTCTACCAAAACAGCGCCGAAAGACGACAACCACAAAGACAGCAGACTTCCAAAATTCATATCTCGAATTCTACTTGTCCGATTGACATTTTTAAATATTCTATAGAAAGATATCGAAATTATCTACAATTAACTAGTAGATGAGATTTCCAAAATTCGTCATTAAGGTACCCTAATAAATCGTTCAACAGAACAGTAGACTAAACCAATCTACTTTTCAATTTCTTCCCGACTAAAAACATGCTAAATAGTGCCACGGCCAACTAGTTAACTACTACTTAGCAATAATTAATTCATCTATTTATATCCACTGTACAGGAGGTACTTCTCTAATCACACACCAATTCGGCTCAAAGCGATTAGCTAATCTTAGCAGTAAACAGCCTAAAGTAATCAACTAGTACCACTAATTACATGTTTGCATACGAGAGTGGCTCCTCCCAATGATTATCTAGACTATGCAGTACACCAAAGAAGTAATCACGTTGTTACTCAAAGCAGTAAAGAAATAAAGCACAACACCACACGCACCTACCTAAACGGACGGCAGAACCTCGTGCGTGGGCAAGAAAACCAACGCCAGCACTCTGGCTTCCACGCGCACACGGCCGAGCGGCAAGAAAAAACGCAGCAGCAGTACTCGGCCGCAGGCGTCCACACGGCTCGGCAGCAACGCAGCGCTTCCACGCGCAGGGAAAATCAGCAGCAGCAGCCTCGGACTCGGCGGCGCTACGCGGCGACGGACCCCTTGACGGCGGCGTCCACACGGCTTCGGGCGTTGGCCGCTTCGCGCCGGTTCTGTGCAACAGTATTCAATGGCAGCAGCCAAGAAGCAACGCAGCAGCCTCCCACGCGGCGGTCGGCGGCGTCCGCAGCGGCGCAACGCAGCAACGCAGGAATTTGTTTGGCGGTGCGGCGCAAGCGAACAAAAGCGCAATTAGGTGGCAAGCAGACTAGCGAAAACAATCTATCAAGTGGCGGTGGAAAATAAAAGCTATTAGGGTTTCTAGAAAACCCACAATCTATTTATATAGCTCTAAAAACTCAAATTCTATTTTTTTATGTACTATTTTATTTAATTACACACAGGCCCTTAAAGACGTTTTTATTATTTATTTATTTATTTTTCAGAGTATTACATATACCCTTGATTGACTAACCTTGCCTTGTTTCTTACCGCAACTCTATTTTCATCTTGTTTGTTGCGAAAGACCCATTTTGTGTCAATCACATTGTGCTCCTTGGGTCTCTCCACCATTGTCCAAACATCATTTCGGGCGAAGTTATTTAATTCTTCATGCATTGTGTTAACCTAATCCGGATCTACCAGTGCATCATCTATATGTTTTGGCTCAATAGAAGAAACAAAAGAATAATGTTCACAAAACGAAGCAACACGAGAACGAGTTTGAACACACTTACTCACGTCACGCAATATTTGGTCTATTGGATGATCTTTTGCTATAGCATTGTGAACTCTTGGTGGTAAGTTAGATAGTTGATTATCTTCCTTGGTATCTTCTTCTATAGTGTCAACTTAATTTGTAGAGGAAGTGGTGGGAGGTTCCACTTGTGTGGAAGATGATGGACCATTTGGATCTTCTTTCGGTTTGATGTCTCCAATTTGCATGTTCTTTATTTCTTCCCTCAAGGCATCATTACCTACATCATCCAAATCATCCTGCTCTTCTTGAGAGCCATTAGTTTCATCAAATTGGACATCATATCTTTCTTCAACTATACCACTAGCTTTAGTAAAGACATGATAAGCTTTGCTATTTGACGAATAGCCAAGCAAGAAACTAACATCACATCGACTTGTAAATTTTGAAAGATGAACACCCTTTTTCAAGATATAACATTTGCAACCAAATACACGAAAATAAGAGATGTTCGGTTCTCTTCTAATTAAAAGCTCATATGAAGTCTTTTTCAAAAGGCGATGCAAATAAAGACGATTTATTGCATGACAAGAAGTGTTAATAGTTTCCGCCCAAAAACTATCGGAAGTATTGTATTCATCAAGCATTGTCCTAGCCATTTCAATTAATGTTCGATTTTTCCTTTCTACAATTTCATTTTGCTCCGGAGTGTAGGTTGTTGAAAATTCATGCTTTATTCCAAGTTCTTCACAATAATTTTTAATTTTTGTGTTATTGAACTCGGAACCATTATCACTACGAATTTTCTTAATTTTAAAATCAAATTCTTTTCGAGCCCTTTTTGCAAAAATTTTGTAAATGTCGGAGGCTTCGACCTTGTCATGTAGAAAGAATACTCATGCATATCTTGAGTAATCATCTACAATGATTAAATAATAGCTATTGCCCCTGATGCTCTTATAGGTTGTTGGGCCAAACAAATCCATGTATAAAAGCTCTAATGGCCTAGAAGTTGATATAATACTTTTGGGATGATGAGAATTTGCAACTTACTTTCCGGCTTGGCAAACACTACATATTCTAATTTTCTCAAACCTTACATCCTTCAAGCCAACCACTAAGTCATGTTTGAAAAGCTTTTTAAGTTGGATCATGCCCACTTGACCTAGTCTTTTTTGCCAAAACGAACCCAAAGATGTTTTTGCAATTAAATAAGTTTTTAAGCAAGAATCATTTGAAGAAAAATCTACCAAGTAAAGATTTCCAAAGCTAAATCATTTAAAAACCAATTCTTTTTCTTTTGAAATGGTTACATCATCTCTAGAGAATGAGCAAGTTAATCCAAGATCACACAATTGAGCAACAGATAGCTAGTTAAAGTTTAGTGTTTCTACTAGAGACATATTATAAATAGAAAGGTCATTTGAGATAGTGATTTTACCCAAACCAATTATCTTTGCTTTGCTATTGTCACCAAAGGTAATATTTTCATTACCCATCCCATTGTCAAAAGTGGTGAACATCTTCCGGTCTCCAGTCATGCGTTGAGTACAACCGCTATTGAGCACCCAATGCCTTCCACCGGTTTTGTAGTTCACCTACAAAATAATTTCAAGTTCTTTTAGGTACCCAAATTTGTTTGGGTCCTCGGAGGTTAGTGACCAAGGTTTTGGGCACCCAAATAGCATTCTTTTTAGCGCCTAAAATTAAAGTGCCAATAAATCTAGCAATAACTTTTCCATCATTAGATTTTTTTTAGCATATAACAAGAGTCATATAAACCAATGGATGGTGTATTACCAATAGGAAAATTTTGTTGAACATGTCCTACTTCTCGACACTTATGACAATACCTACCATTTTGCTTAACAAACCTTGTGGTCTTGTTTACCGGCTTCTTGCCCTTCTTGGGCACATACCCAAGTTCTTCTTTATTAAATGAACACCTTTGCTCACTCAATAACTTGTCAAGGGTGGCTTTGCCCTTGAAGCATCTTTTCACGCTCTTACTTAGCTTGGTGACTTGTTCTTTTAACTCATGATTCTCAACAATGAGCAAGGGATCACATGTACTTCTACTCTAGGCATCTTACCTAATAGATTACAAGTGATTCCAATATTTGCAAAAGATTTTTCACTATCTTTTAAGAGAAGAGAATCATGAGCTTCTTTTAGCTCTTCATAAGAGTTTTTTAAAGAGATGTATTCTTTCTTCAAGAC
The DNA here is from genome assembly GCA_036346395.1 of Hsuehochloa calcarea. Taxonomy (NCBI): domain Eukaryota; kingdom Viridiplantae; phylum Streptophyta; class Magnoliopsida; order Poales; family Poaceae; genus Hsuehochloa; species Hsuehochloa calcarea. Next base: position 44,177,722 of record CM070601.1, read on the forward strand.
TTTAAATTTTATCTTCTCTTTTCCTAGATATTCATTTAATTCCTCTAGCATATGCATAAGCTCATCATAAGAAGGATCATCATCATCAAAGGATTTTACCTTATCTCCTTTTGCCATGAGGCCAGTAGGAGACGAGAAGAGTGATGGAGCCTCCTTGATGGCGATGCCAACGAGTTCCTTCTTCTTGGAGGATTCATCCTCATCGGAATCGGTGTAATCCTCATCGGAGTTCCACTCTCCAATGTGGGCCTCATTTTTGCCGTCCTTGTGGAGCTTCTTGAAGAGTTTCTTCTTGCCATTGAACTCCTAATGCTTGGATGACTTGCCTTTGTCATCTTTCTTGTTAGGGCAATGAGAAGCAATGCACCCCTTCTCATCGCACTCATAGCATCCAATATTGCTACAACACTTGTTTTCATTTGATGATTGCCCTTTCTTGAGTTTGTCAAAGTTGAAGCTTCGATGAGGGTGTCTTCTCGTCTTCTCATGAAATTTTGTCATTCTCCTTACGAGAAGAGCGAGTTCTTCTTCGGAGTCTTCTTCTTCATCCTCTTCATCACTTGATTCCTCTTTAGCTTTGAAAGCGACAATTTTCTTCCGTAAGGAAGATGACTCCAATAGTTCTTTCTTATCTTTCTTGTACAACTCATTTGTAGTAAGGTTGCCCAAGAGTCCTATTGGTGTCATTCTTGGCAACTCGGGAGAGTTGAGAAATAGTATCATCAAGATCTCATACTTATCGGGTAGAGCCCTAAGCATCTTGCGCACAATATCAACATCAAGCAAGTTAGTGCCAAGACCATTGAGTTCATTTACAATGTTGTTAAGTCTAGAATACATCTCAGTGATGTTTTCATGAGGCAACATTGTAAATATCTCATATTTAATCCGAAACCTATGCAATTTGGCTTCTTTAACCGTGGATGCGCCCTCGTGAATTTACAAGAGCGTAATCCATATCTCATGAGCAGTTTTAAGGTTGCTCACTCGATTGAACTCATCCGCGTTTAAAACTCCAAATAGAGCATTCATTGCTTGAGCATTGCGGTGGGAGTTTTGTTCCTCAAGATCCGTGGGGTGTGTATGATCAAGGGCAATACGAAACCCTTACTAACAATTCTCCATATGTTTGGACTCATGGCCTTTAAATAAATATACATTCTAATTTTCCAATAAGCATAATTTGATTCATCAAATAAAGGAGCCTTACCTATTAACATTCGCTCACTAGCCATCCTTTCTCTTTTAGACGGTTAAGTCTAAAATTAGAGATACCAAGCTCTGATACCACTTGTAGGATCAAGGATAACCGACTAGAGGCTGGAGACTTGCTGGTATGTTGACTAGAAATGTATTTCGAAACAAAAAAAAACAAAAAACAGATTTTGACTGGGGCGGCTGGAAAGCGTGGTGGGTGCTGGGAAAGAGCACGATAGAGTGATTATATAGGGAAGTAACGCCCAAGTCAATAAATGACAGAGTTCTTGTGATGATCGCTCATGTAGAAACAGTACAACTACAAGTACATAATGGGTACGACCTGGCTAACTAATTTGTTCGCCTTAGCTTGGCTTCACCACTGGTGGGTGTGTGGTGTGGGTATGGGTTGAAGCCACAGGGAAACTGCACGACGCAAATGGGAGACCTCCCGGTGGCGAGGCCCAAAGAGGTGATACCTAGTGGTGTGGGGTTGCGTTGAGGTGGGGTATTGTAAATGCTTTGTAACAATCATCTTAGTCGCACACCTATGAAAGTGTGTCAAGACGGGCATTATAAGTTGAATGTCTCTTGTGGATATAGTGTACAAACTCTGCAGAGTTAGAAAATTATCTGGATAGACGTGCCCACGGTCAAGGGCAGTGCTCGGAACTTGCTTGAACTAGTTTCTTTTTATAAAACAATTTGTGGATGGAATGGAAAGTTGGGTTGGAACCCACAGATTTGAAATGGCCTGGTCAAGGACTAGTGAGAAATATGGGATGTGACCAAAGAAAAGAATATGAGCATTAGGTGGAAGGAGCCACTCAGTGGTATAGGAGGTTGGAACCTCCACTAGGACTTTACAATAAACCTCAGTTTATCAAAACTTGTGTTAGTTAAAATGCTTAGTGTCAGGAATTTGTTACTACATAAACTAATTCAAACTTAGCTTTCTGAAAATAAAAGAACCATGAACCTCCCTTGATTAGCCTTGTATATATGATAATTGCATTGTGTGTTGGCTCGCGAGTATGATTGTGTACCCAGGCTCACTTAATATTATCTTTCAAAGCCACTTGATCAAGATGCCTATGCTTATTATGTGGTATCGGGGTTGGATGGTGAAGATCATGGAGAAGCTTAGACCGGGACCCCAGTTACTTGCCTGTAGACAGAGTGAATGGATCCACTCCTTTTCTTTTGCTTCCGCTCGTATTCCACTTTCTGTATTAAAGTGTTGTGTATGCTGTATTGGCTTGCTTGGCCTCTTTTGTAAGATAGTTGGCAGTACGGTCTGTGTTGTATTATAGTATGTTATTCTAATATGAATGTGATGTATGTGAATGATCCAACGATGTATCTATATATGTTATCTCTGATCTAGAGAATGACACAAGTTTACACAGTGGGTTCCAAGTTACAAATTTGAGGTCTAACAATTTGTTTCTTAATGAGTTTCCATATGTTGTTGATTAGAATTGGATACTACCTAAAAACAATACTTTGCGAATTCTCAGGTTTAACAAGTTTGAATACTTCGGAACCGAGAGGGAGAAGAGCGAGGTTAGGGCCAAAGTAACGGGGAAGCATAAGGAAGAGGGTAGCAACACTTGTTGCCAAAGCTATGGGAGGGCAAAAGAAGGCCTATGTGGCCAACATGGACAAAGAAGGCCTATGCGGTGGAAGAATAAAAGGGGAGAAATCCAAGAATCCAAAGCTCAAGTTTTGGATAAGATTTTCAAGCCCAGTTCGGACCTTCCACAAGTCCAACCGAATTTAAACTCAGAATAAACTAAGAACTCAACTCGGATTCGGTTCGGGACAACCCATAAGGCCCGTAAGAAAAAAAAAACCATAACTTTCACAAATGAACTCCGATTCGGGTGTTCTTGTGCATGTTAGAAAGTTTATCCCGAGACCTTTCCAACGGATCTAGCCCAACCTCCAAATTCATTCGAAGCGCATCGGAATCATCAAAACAAGACGACGGATCAAGAGATAGAATTTGGGTTCGACTCCACTTCCTGTGGTCGCCGCCTCTTCTTTAATATATACTATGTGCAAGCCACTTTTAGGGTTTTTAGGCTTGTTTAGATTGATTTTTTCCACTGTGAAAACTTCGTCGTGTGTTCTTGTGTCGAATAAACCAACAACTGAGATTTGCAAGCCATAACTAGTGTGAATTCATATTTCCCATTTGTAATTTCAGATTACTTGTCTATCTTGTTTTTGCTTGTTCTTCAATTGCTCACAGGAATTGAACCTCATGTTCAAGTTAATCGCATTCTTAGCACAGTTGATAACGACTCGATGTGTAGTTTAGCGATTACTTAACGATCTAGTCATGACCAGTTGATAGCCTATATCAGGAAAATCATACCTGCACAGATCGGCGTACCATCCTGTTGAAAGACTGTGACCCAACTTACTCATCACAAATGACCATCCTTCTTTACGAAAAGGAGATAATAGTAAATTGCATCGGATGTTTCCAAACTAGCTCAATTATTTCACTTATCGACAATCTCGAACTTTGGTATTTTTCAACCACCTAGGTTTTTTTTTCCTGCGAGGAGCTTGCTATACAATTTTTTCACTTAATTTACAAATTGATGTAACTCGATTAATTAAGCAGGTTCAGCAACCTGCCAGGCCACACTCAAATTTAAAGACAACCTAATTGACACAGGTGAATCAGTGTAATTTACTCGAAAAGTGAAACTAATGGTCACTGTCCCGAAAGTCTTCAGGCTCGTACCAAACTTGTGCTGCACATCCGTGCACACTTCTCCGGCTTGACGCAGAATCATGGACCGAAGGATCGATGCCGTGCATAGTCAACAACTCATCATCACCACCAACTCCCCTCCCTTGATTAGGACGCGAAATCTAATACAATCTGATTCCAAATGACGTCGTACGAGTGCACGCGCGTAGACTGCAGGCCAACGAGCGCATCTTAGCTGACCTAACATCGAATCCTTTCAACCGCAGCATGCAAGCAACTCTGAAAGTGATATCTGATCACCCTGCCTGAAAAAAAAAAGATGAAGAATTAACCTGATGAGTTTAGTATTTGCAAAGCAGACACAAAAAGCTAGCAACTTAATTTACATTTTTTTTCTTGTATAATTATCTAGAAACAGAAGAAATATGCACAAGTTGATGATAGTAATCCTACAATACCAGATTACCAGGTGGTCCTCGTTTAATCAGGTAAGAGTCAGTGAGCAAACCTAGTATCCGGAGTTCAAAAGTGTACGGCTTTCAGCTAACCTTTGACCACATGTGATACACATTATTGGATTAAGATTTTCAACTAGAAGAAAAGCAGCCATCTTTTTGACAGCCGAAAAGCGAAGAATTTTGGCGAAAATTCTCCATCTTTGTGGAAAATAAGGGAGTGTCAGGTATGAACAAGCATCAATAAATCTTACATTTTCCACATCTATGGTAGTCTAAGACTGCAAGTAACATCGGTACAAGTCCGAAAGACAGTAGGCAGTTATGTATGTGCATGAATTCCATGATGTTGTATGCATCAGCAGTGTTAATTATTAAGTGACAATTCGAAATGAAGATGATTGAGTAATCGAGTCCCTCACTACTGAGAAAAAAAATCATTTGTCAAAGATATATACCGCATGTTGTTTCTTCTGTTGCTCACTTTGTCAGCAACTAGTATTCAGAACCGAAAACCAAATTTAGGAAATTGGTTTTAGATAACGTTACCAACTAAAGTAGCCTTGACAATTTAGTACAGAGCACAGAAATGGTACCATCTTTATTCTGTTCGGTCTTGTCAAGATAAAAGCAATTCAGAATGAGACAAACAATACTATTAACTATAATCTAATGACTGACAGATGTTAACAAGCTATAGCAATTGATGACAACAGCATAAATTATTATTATGGTTTTTTTTTCAAAAGAAAGAACATACCAATGCTGACAAAAAATATTGTAGCCTCACTACAGAAGAAAGAAGGGAAAAAAAAAATACTTACTGTGGAGTGTAGACTGAAGAATTTTAAGATCCTTCTGTTCAGCTTGTCAGCAAAGACAATCAATTAGAGCTGAAGCTACAGGTGGTAAATGATTTTCATTTTTGCAGAGGAAGGACAAAGTATGGTCAGTCCTTAAGAAAATTGATTGAAAGGTAAGGAACAATAGCACCCAATATGCAAACCAGAAAACGATGTCATAACATATGCAACGGGCAAAAACTGTATTTTGCTCCTTTCTCAGTAAGGAAGACAGCTGTACAAGCAAAGGGAACTCAGTTCCAAGATACAATCCCATCTCTTCAACTAAACAGGCGGCCTTCTAAAAAAGAACCCTACAATCGTGTCTCTAATCATGTTTTTGACTTTTTTGTGTATTATGTACAGTGACTTAAAACTACAAATTTGCCTACCAAAAGGAACTACTTTCTTTTCTGTACACCTAAGTTATAATGATTTAACTAGTTTACTGACATTCCATCCAGAGAATCAAAATCTGCAGGAATCAGAAACATTTACACTGATTTCTCGGATGATTCCTCTACATTTGCTGAATCAATTGAGAAGCCATCAATGAAGTTGTCTGAGTCAAGCTGCAATTCTTTGAACATTGCCATGACCTGGATCATAGTAGGCCTGCGGTTAGGCTGATCGTCCAAGCACTGACAAGCTATTTTCAGATACTGGTAGTGCTCCAATTCACCGGACGTCGTAGCCGTCAGTGTAGGATCATATATTTCACTGCATCTGTCCTCCTTGACCATCTGCTTCACCCAGCCAACAAGGTTATTGTCACCAAAATCGGTTGGATCAATTGGTTTCTTCCCTGAGAGGAGCTCCAAAAGCACAACTCCATAGCTGTAGACGTCACCCTTGGTCGTGCACCTGAAGTCCTGGCAATACTCAGGTGGCACATATCCAGGCGTTCCTGAGAGCATGCTCACGGTCAGATGTGAGTCGAACGCATTCATGAGCCTTGCCATCCCAAAATCCGACACATAGGCATCAAAGTTGACATCAAGCAGCACGTTGCTCGACTTCATATCCCGGTGTATGATGTGTGGGATGCAGCTGTGGTGGAGGAAGGTGAGCCCCCTCGCTGAACCAATTGCAATCTTTTTCCTTGCTGCCCAATCAAGATTCACATTAGCCTCGTCCTTGTCATGGAGCACGAGATCCAAGCTACCATGCTTCATATACTCATACACAAGGAGTCGCTCATCGCTGATCTTGCAGTATCCTAGCAACGGCACAAGGTTGCGATGCTTGATCTTGCCGATGGTCTCCATCTCTGCAGTGAACTCCCGGTCGCCCTGGCCTGTGAAATGCATCAGCTTCTTGACGGCCACGACATTACCATCCTTGAGTTTGGCCTTGTAAACCTCGCCAAATCCTCCTGACCCAATGAGTGCCTCTGCACTGAAGCCATTGGTGGCCTCATATAGGTGGGCAAAGGTGAGCTTCCTCAATGGATTCTCAAATATGGCCATATTGATGCTTAATGGCTCATGGACGCCTGACAGCTTCCAGCTCGATTTGCTGGATGCTGGGAGGCTCTCACTGTACCCAACTTGCATTTCTTCAGTTTTACTTTTATGGGGCCTCCTGAGCTTGTAGAGAGTGATCAGCACAGAGAACAGTATGAGCACCGAGAGTGTCACTGCAAGGAGCACACTTCCGTCAACGAACTTCCTTCGCCTATCAGGGGATGCTTGGGGCAGACCTCCCACGCCAGCATTATGCACACAAGGAGTCAAGGGGACACCACAGAGCCCAGAATTGTTTTCATATCGGGATGCTGGGAATGTGATGAGCTGCCCCGATGTTGGGATTTCGCCGGTCAGGTTATTGTTGGAGACGTCGAAGTCTGCAAGGAAATGCAGACACCCAAGCCCCAGGGGGATGCCTCCGGTGAGATGATTGTGCGAGAGGTCAAGTGCACCAATCCCCTTGAGCCTCGTGAATGCATCTGGAATTGCACCACTAAGTTCATTATGCCCTATGTTAAGGACCTCGAGATATGTCATGTTCCCAAAGCTTGCCGGAATTGTGCCGGTCAGACTGTTGTACGAGAGATCAAGAAAGATCATGCTCCCATTGTTGCTGAAAGTGTAGACTGTCATGCCAGTGTATATCCTCGTGGCGGGGCACAAGTGCACAGCCGGGAACTCAGCCAGCCGGTCTGGCGGATGTCCAGGAACTCGAACAGAACACCGGCACCAGGGCAGATATTGCCAGCCTCATTCGGAGGAACGCAAACTGTTTCCCCGAGACAATACCCCCAGTGATGAGACCCGCCTGCGCTGCTAACTGTGGAGGTATTGCACCAATGAAGTTATTGCTGTTGAGGTCAAGCCAGATGAGGTTCCTACAGCTGCCGAGCTCTGCTGGGACCTGACCAGAGAGTAAATTCTTATTGAGCTCCAGAATGGCTAGATTCTGGAGGTTGCTGAAGCCTGAGGGCACGCTCCCAGTAAGGCGGTTACCGGCAAGTGACACCCAAATGAGACTCACACATTTGGTAATGGAAGGAGGATGCTTCCAGTGAAGTTGTTGTAGCTTATCACCAATGTCTCCAGTGTTGTGCTGTTGGAGCAGAGTGTGTCTGGTATCTGGCGGAGAAATTGTTTGCCCACATAACCAAATCAACAATCCTCGGAAGCAACAATATTTCTGGTGGAATCTGACCAACCAATAGGTTGAAGCTAAGGTCAATAACCTCAAGATTGCCACAGTTGCCAAGTGACGGTGGCACTGTTCCATTGAGGTAATTGTTCGGGAGTAGTAGCTTCTGCAGTGATGGTAATGACGAGCACAAATCTGGCATGATCTCCCCATTGAGCTCATTGGACCCAAGATCAATAACTTCAAGCAGTGGGCACCCTGCAGCGAGCCATGGAAGCGGGCTTTCCCCTGTGATATTGTTGAATGGCAGCCGCAGCACACGGAGAGAATATATGTTGCTGACGACAGTAACCACAAAGTCCCCAGACAGCTGGTTCATGCCAAGATTGAGCACCTGAAGTGATCTGCATTTTGCAAAGCTTGCAGGCAAACCAGCGTTCAATTCGTTGCTTGACAAGTCCAGTTCAACCAGCGTTCTGCACAAGAGGCTAAGCTTATCCGGTATTGCCCCAGCGAACTGGTTCCGGCTAGCGCAAGTCGCCTCAATGATTGGAAGTCTCCCAAGAACACTGGTATTGGACCAGCCAAAAGCTTGTTCCCAGACATGTCAAGTGTCTCCAGGCGGTGGCAATTGGTAAGACTCCGAGGCAACCCTTTGCCATTTAGTCTGTTGTAGGACCAATTAAGCACCGTGATGTTCGCACAACCACCAAATTTATACCCCGAGATGTCCCCGGAGAAGTTGTTCCCAGCAATGCTCAAGTGTGTCAAATTGACTGGTGCCGTGGCCACAAACCTGGCAGGCAGCGCACCAGACATCAGGTTCCATGACAGATCAAGAACGGCAACCTTGCAGCATGGTGCAAGCTCCGGGAGGCCTCCGGTGAACTGGTTGGCCGAGAGGTTGAGATACTGAATCCCATGGCAGCCGGTCAGGGAGTAATATAGCAAGCCGGTATCTGACAACCGGTTCTGGGACATGTCCAGTGTGCGCAGAGACGGCGGGAACGGGAAGCCCCCGCCGGTGAGGGTGTTCCTGGACAAGTTCAGGAACTGCAGGTTGCCGCAGGACGCCAAGAACGCCGGGGGAAGCGTCCCGTTGAAGGTGTTCGACGATAAGTCAATGTCCACGAGCGCGCACAGCGCTGTCCGCCGCGGCGAGGCGAGGTCACCGTGGAAGGCATTGCCGCGGAGGTTAAGGCTCTGGAGCGCGGGGAGCGCGAGCAGGGCGTCGAGGCGGAGGCGGCCGGCGAGCGAATTGCCACTGAGGTCCAGCGCGCGGACGCGACCGCCCGCGCACGATACGCCGGCCCACGCGCACGGTGAGTCAGAGGTGGAGTTGGCCCAGCTCGCGAGCGCGCCGGTCCGGTCGGCGGCCACCGACGCGTGCATGAACGCGAGCAGCGCCGCGGCCTCGTCGTCGGGTCCGTCAATAGCGCGCGCCAGGTGAAGCAGCAGCAGCAGCGCCAGGACGGGCACCACCATGCGAGCGGCGCCCATGGCTGCTCCTTGTGGAGAAAGAATTGGGGAAGAAGACAACCGAATGGTGTTGTTGGTGGCTTCACATCGCGTGGGGGCTCAGGAGGCGTGGACTCGAATACGCCTGCAAAAATTTCGATAAAATTTCACATCATTTGGAAAAACAAATCGGATTATTTTACCACTTAAACTACGGTGCAAAACCTCACACACCAAAAAGGAGGAATCTTTGGGAGGGGAAGCATAAACACAATTTGAACACTTGGGTAAAATTGGAGATATGATAATACAATCCGAAATCATTAACTACTATCTAAGAGAGAAAATACAATCCAATTTGTTGAAGAAACGTTCGCAAAAATGCTAAGAACAACAAGGGAAATGGCCAGTATCTTGAACAAGAAACCCTTCAAAAAATAAACCAACCAACCAAGAAACCGTATTACCACTGCAAGGAGAGAAAAGAGAGACCAAGAAACCAAACTTGCTCGAATCAAGTACCTCCACGGAGCCCACAACAGCATGGAAAATGGGGAAAGTCGCAGGTGGATAGAAGGGGGAAGAAACCAACTAATTACTCGTTGCAGAGCTGCAGACGGCGGAGGGGGGGAGAGAAGAAGGCCAAGTAAAACACTGGTCTCGTATCTAACTCTAAGTAAGCGAGAGTGTGCAAGCAATTGAAGGCCGCTATTAATAGAAAATTTTAGTGCAAAAATTTGTTCGGAGTTGCTATTTTTAAGTCGTCTAGATTTTTTTAAGTTTAAACTAATTTTTATAATCATTGAATTTACGTAAAGATTAATATACCATATGATTAAATCTTAATTTAATAGATAAATATATATATAAGTTATACTTAAGAAAAGTTCAGTCACTGTATAAATAGTTAACCCCAAACTTGTTTACTTGCTACGGAAAATTAACGCAGAGGAGGTGGCAAAAGTACACGCGAAGTAAGCGGGTATTTCCAAGTTACGGTCAGATTATCGGGGGGCAAATTTAAAATGTTGGGTGGTGATGATTCATTTTTTATATTATTTGTCCGTCTACCTCAGTGTCCCGGTCCGGTCAAACTTAGGATCCTGCCGAACCCAACCTTTCTAGCCTGCCCCGCCGATTTACATTGAAGCTTAATCTCCATTTGTAATGCAAACCTAAATCCTTTCCCATGAGCTTCTCTTCAGAACCGGTTTGGAAGAAGCTAGGCTCGCACGAGTGGAAGTTAGGCTCATCTTAAACACGGTCCCTCTTGATGGGGTAATTTTTTTTTTTTTTAGAAATTTGGAATCTTTGAGCTGGATCTAAACACAAGCAGTCATTGGAAATAGGGCTGCGTCGGCGCAGGCAGATCTCCTCTTCTCTGATAGCTAAATAGTATGCCGCATATACTGTTCCTTCCAACATAGATGCGTATAAAAGATGAAGCAGATCAAACAGTGTAGCGAGTATACTGTTCATCTTACGGCAAAACTAATTGAAGCCGATGCCGGAGAGGTTCTAGTCCCGTTTTCTCAGGTTCATCGCGTAGTTAGCAATGTGGTTGGATCCAGGGTCTGGCAGTTGCAGGAGGGAGACTCCTCCGACGATGAAGATGGCATTCTGACAAAAGCAGCAGATGAACTGAAGGCTGTAACTCGGACGGCTGTATCTACTGATGGAGTTTCGATATCCTCTCGAGGTAATGGTGCCCAATCTTTCATCTCATCTAGTTTTCGTAGTTTCTTGCGGTAGGTGGCGGGGATATTCGGCCAAGGATCTTCATCGAAGACTTCAAAGACCGCTTTTTGGCGATGCCATTGCGGCGGGATATTCTCTAGCAGAACTTCGTAAGGTGGGGATTACATCGAGCCGGAGTATGCAACGTGTTGTTATTGGCCAGCCCTGGCAGGAGCCTGTCCCCCCCCCTCGCTTGTTGCCTCTAGTGATCATGGGGGATGCAATTGATCGTGCTCGCCGATGTAATCCGATTCGACCGGTGAGCCGAGGTATTCGAACCCGCGATTCGTCGAAATTTCGTCAGATATCGCCACGTGGCGCTTGCATCGAAAGTTCTACCCATTCAAAAATTGTCTACGTCGAAAATTTCGCACGTTCAAAACTCATCTAGCTTTTCGTTCCACGGTCCGGCCTCTTCAACGGCTTGTTTGCCTTCAGCTTTTACCAGTTTGGAACAGGCTCACAAGAGACGACTTCCCTGGTTTCAAAAACTATTTTAGCAAAAATGGAGTTGTAATTGGCCAAACCCTAAGCATATCTTTGGCAGCTGGTCAGGGATGGCTCACGGCGATAGGCGACCATTCGCGGCGATCATTTGCCGTGGTTACTAGCCTTAGTAGCGATATGGAGTTTGGGCGGGGACGTGCTGGTGGTCAGAGGAAGGAGGCCGTGAATGCGCCATTTGCAAGCTTCGGCGATGGACAATCTGGACGGGGATGTGCTGATGGCGAGAGAAAGGAGGTCGTTAATGTGCCTTTTGCAAGCTTCGACGATGGACAATCTGGACGGGGACGTTCTGGTGGCCAAAGAAAGGAGGCCGTTAATGTGCCATTTGCAAGCTTCGGTGATGGACATTGTTCGGACAACGGCGGTCTTTGGTGGTCGATTCGATGTCTTTGGTGGGCGATTTTCCATCAATGGTGGTCTTTGGCGGCTAGGTCATTGGTCCGCAGCGAGTTGTTGTCATGCATGCCGGTTTCCCAATTGTTGGTTTTGGCAGAAATTCATCCGCTAATCTGTGTCAAGCTCGGGCATCAAGCAATGACCGCGGGAGGTTCAGAGACGGCAATTTCAGAGGCAAAAGACATGGCTGGTTTGGTGGTGGCAATCGTCCTCATGAAAACACCGGTTCCACAGGTGTGGTCTCCAGCTTAATTTGTTTTCGGTGTAAAGAAAAGGGACATGGAGTTGCCAATTGCAAAGCAAATTTATTGTGTGATATATGTGAGGGCACTGACCATTTAGCAAATAAGTGCTCGTTGTTGTTGCTACCGATACCTATTGCTAATTTATGTGGATTTGGTGTTGATGGGTTGGGGTTTTACCAAATCCCATCCTTTGGGACGAAGAAGTTAAAGAAAAAAGAAAATAATAAGATGGTGCTCGTTCGGATCACTAGCGATCAACTTTCTGAAGACCTTTGGATTGCCGAATTGCGAAGATTCATTCCACTGAATTGGCAACCACAGGTGGAGGTACAGGGTGAAAATGAGTTTTTGGTTCATTTTCCAACTAGGCTAGATATGCTTCGCATGGCGGCTATTGGTGACGTACATCTAAAGGAGCATAAGGTGATGTTGCACTTTACCGAATGGAATGTGAAACCCAAGCCTAAGTACCAGCTTCAGAAGGTGTGGGTTCAAATTCTACAAGTGCCTTATGAAATCTATGACTTCATGAGCCTTTGTGCTATAGGGTCGATCATTGGCACATCATGGAGAGTGGACATGGATAAGGTTTGCAAGAATGATTTGGTCCGTATGCTAGTGGGAGTTCTGGATATAGATGCTATACCATCTAGTGTTGAGATTGTGGTTGGTGAATGTGTATACGATATCACTACTACAGAAAAGCTCATCACAGACGGTTCGTAACAGTCATCACAGACGGTTTTTGAACCGTCTGAAATTTTATGTCTGTGATAACAGGCGGTTATCACAGACGGTTTTTGTTAAAAAACCGTCTGTGATAAGTCTTTATACTTAACTAATTTTTGTCGTATTTTCAGTTAGTCTCAGGAATTGCCAGCCATGTCATCTGAAAACTAACAAGCAGAAACATATCACAGATAATTGTTGACAACTCAAAGTGATTATTTAACTCAAAATCAATTACAAAAGAATGTTTCAAGTATTGTCGCTAGAGTTACAAATTGAATTACAACCAGTCAAAGTGAATTACAATATTGAATCAATTGTTTCGAGGTAGTTCATCGGTGTCGACGGCGTGAAACTCTCCAGTGGTGTTAACGATGTCTGCCTTGATGAAGCCGTAGAGCTCCCCTCGAACGTGCGTGACCTGGTCCATCTCGAGTGCATTTAACACTATGTTCAAGCCCTGTCGCTAGTAGGAGTAAAGTAGTAAGCATATATATTTAAATTTATAATTAGGAAATAATTATTACGAGATTGACAAACCTGGGGATCGTGCGTCCTAGAAGCAATCAATAGCTGCATATGATGGCATACGTAGAATGCACATAGGTGATCTCGTTTTTGTTAGCGGCACTGCAAAAATAGAATTACATATATATGTATAGTCAGTTCGAGACGCAATATTACAGAGTATGATATATGATTATTGTGTTGTAGCGTGTACCAGAAATTGCATCCTGTGAGTCAGTGTGGCGCTCGTTCCCTTGTATAAACCTCCCTCGGCAACATAGCCGATGAACGCCCTACATGATTCAAAAAAGTTATCCTCGTCCATTTCAAACGAAGGAAGACTACAATAGAGTTATGTGCGGAGGAAATGAACATACCTATCGAGTATCCCTTTAAGAAGGGTGAAGTCGTACTTTTTGTTGAGTAGAGAATCAAGGTACAATACCGTGTTCCTCTTTGGCACAAGAATCAGAAAAATCCAGTGGAACCTACTCATGTATGTCGCTATAGTCATAAACCTATGTTGAAACAAAATTTGTATAGCAAATATTGAAGCACTTACTTCTGATTGTAGGGGCACCATTATGTAGTCCTTGTCATCCAGAGCAAGTAATCCCATTTTTATGTAATTCTCGATGTAGGATGCGTCTTTGTTGATTGTTTGCTCAGAGACCACGTGTGGGTCGAGGAAACCCATCGGTTCTTTGATTCGACGGGCACATTTCATAATGTATCTGTACATAAGCAATGAGTTGTGATATTTATCGGTATCACGTGAGTGTAGAAATTGATTGTACACACTTACAGTGTCCAGCATCGTAGAAGTGAGGCGTTGAGGGCAGTTAGGTTGTATAGGTCAAATAAGTCTTCGAAGCCCACGACAAAGTGGCCAGGCTCGTGGAGAAAATGATCCCTCTCATATCTGACGGTGATTCCAGTATGGCCCCCCTCCTCTCGGGTCTTGCGCTACTCCTGAGCTGTTTATTTCTACGCCGGAGACCAACGGACTTCTGAGTGAGTATTTCACGGGTTTGGGATGTACCTTAATGTTCTTTGATATCGATTTCTCCTTAACGAGGTGGCTGAGGGACGTCTTCCCGTGAGACGCCTCAGGGACCGATACGGTGACACGCCTTTTTTGTCCCTTCGCTGTCTTCTCGACGGGAAGTGATGCGGTGGCCTTCTGAAGCTTTGGTTGAGGCGGACTCATCGAGGGTCATATTGGAGAGGCAGGGTCCTGTCGATATCGCGTCACTGAAGGGTCCAGGGCGATGTCCTTCTTGGGCCACTGGATAAAAGTGTGTGTGGAATCCCCTAGTGTTCTGATTTCTTCTTTCGGGGGAATCTCCAGTGGGATGGTTGTGAAATTGTCATATACCATGTCCACCGCATTCTAGCGTAACCTGCGCCACCGGGGGTGCCGTCTTTGCTCGCCCCTTCCTGGTATGGATACACCATACCCCACCCAGCCTCAATAGGAATCGACCCAACCATCCTCACTTGGAGCTTGCAGGGCGTCAACTCCTACAAAACGGTACACAATTAGCTAAGACGTCCTATAGGTCTATCTTTGGAGCATTTCAGAGATGTACATTACCTCTATGTTGTCGATTGGAAATTGCACGTCGTCATGTCCAGAATTATGTGTGGACGCGATGCTACTCCGATGTCGATGAGGACTTGCTCCCAAATTAACAGGGGTGGCTTGCGCCTGCATAAGTTGATTTACTTGGTTCTGCAAGTTTGTTATTTGTCCTTGAAATTTTTCAATAATCACATGTTCCAACCGAGCGTCGTGCTGGTCCTTAGATCTCTTCCTACTCCTATATGTGTCGGAGTCGTGTGGGAATCCATCCCTCCAAGGTACGTAAACCCCAACACCTCGCATGCGACCCGGGTACTTCTTTTTTCCCAGGGCCGTAGATAGTACATCCTTCTCCCTGTCTACATCTAAGGAACCTTGGGAAGATGCGGAAGTCAATGCTTCCTGCAAGAGGACATCATGTTATTGTAGACATCATGAAGTTATGGACTTATTAACAACTAAGTGGTTCGACATATTTACCAGGCGTTGAGACACTGCCTCGTCTGCCGAGTTTGTGAAACAGATGCTGCCCGAAGACGCGGCTGATGCCCTCGCTCTTAACTGTGCTCGAGTCGCTCGTCGAGATCTCAAAGCAAAGGTCGGCAATGGTCTCGTCCTCCGCCGCCCACTGTGTGGCTTTACCCGCATACCCAGCGGTGCCGAGTTTGTGGGGGGTGAGTGTTTTGTGCCTGGAGAGCTATGTGCGCCGCACTTTGCTCCTGAAATTCGACCGTCGTCTTCATCTGCACGAAGGCGTCCCATGTATCCCGTGACAAGAAATGATACTTCGTGAAGGGCGTCCGACCCGTGTTCACGTACTGCGTGACAAGTAGGCTCTTGAAGGTCCTCCACGCGTGGCACATCGCGAGCAGCGCGTGCCATCGTACACGTGCCTGCTCTACTTCAGGGAAAGTGAACGAGGCAGAAAGTTCAGTCCACAACTGGTCTCTATTAAAGAACCGTCTGTGATAACTGTAACATCACAGACGGTTACTTAATGGAACCGTCTGTGATGTTAGAGTTATCACAGATGGTTCTTTAATAGAACCGTCTGTGATAACTCATCACAGACGATTCTATAATTGAACCATCTGTGATGTGCACAGACGCACACAAATAAATGGACCGCCAACTAATGGCCGGTCTGACCGCCGCCAAATCGGTCAGACCGCCAAGGGTGGCCGGTCCGACCGCCCGAGGCAAATCGACCCACACCAAAAATGTGCTTCTCTGGAATAAACGTTTCGCGAGAACTTCGGAACTTCCGCACACCGGTAGTTCCGTTTATCAATGGCGGAACTACCGCACAGATAATCATTTCAAAGGGAAATCGGTCGGACCGCCCAACACATGGCAGTCTGACCGATTTGGCACTGGTCAGACCGGTGACCCCTGGCGGTCAGACCGCTAGGCCACAAAAGCAATGCACTTTTAACGTTGCTCAAATGACAAAACACATTTGCCCATTTGTGTGCATTTTCAACAAGGTTTCAAAGATGATATTCTCAACAAGTTGATAACTCTAACAAGTCCGCATTAACATCAACATTAGAGATGACAAGTCCATAACACATGACAATTCCACGTTGATATCACATTACAATGGAAGAACAAGTCCATAACACGTGACGCGTTTCCATGTTAACATCAAATTACAATGGAATACATGCTTAATTGAAATATAGTCTTTCATGATGATCGACGCGCATATAGCTAGCTTCCTCACTGGGTTCTTCCTCCAGTCTGATGCCGTCTCCGAAAGGAGGCAACTCATCAAATTGATTGTACTCTTCCTCATCCACGACATTCTTAACTCCGACAATCCTTCTTTTCCCATGAAGAACTACGTGGCGGTTCTTATTTGCTGGGTCCGTTACATAAAAAACTTGAACAACTTGCTTAGCGAGTACGAATGGTTCGTCCTTGTATCCGACACGTTTGAGGTCCACAGTAGTGACGCCGTACTTATCGACCTTCACGCCCTGCGAAAGTTTAACCCAATAGCATTGAAATAGGGGGATCTTGAAAAGTACATAGTCGAGCTCACAAATCTCCTCTACGAACCCATAGTACGAGTTCAACCCGCGTGCCCCCGTGGTATTGAACCCCTCGTGAAATGCATCTATGCGGACACCGCTGTTCTGGACTGTGCTCTTCCTATCCTGAGCTGCTGTATAAAACGTGTACCCATTTATGTCGTATCCTTGCCATGTCACAATTGTAAATTTTGGCCATTTTGCCAACCATAGCAGCGTTTCATCACTTGATGACCTCCCAGTGAATCGCACTTTTAACCATTCGTTGAACCGACAGTTGTGCTCTCTCGTTATCCAAACCTCCGACCGGTCTGGATTCTGTTGGCGTACCATGTCTTTATGCTCGTCGATATACGGGGACACTTGGGTCATATGTTGTAAGACCGTGAAATGGGCCTGCGCGTACGTATCTAGATCAGGAGTGATTGCTTTCCTTCCGATGGTCCCGATACCCTCTAGTCTCCCCTCATGACGAGATAGAGGCACACCTATTGGTTCCACCTGAGCCATATAGTCGACACAGAACTCAATGACTTCTTTGGTTGCATAACCTTCGATGATACTGCCCTCCGCCCGAGATCGATTCCGTACGTAGGACTTCAAAATTCACATGTACCTCTCGAAAGGGTACATATGACGTAGGAATACAGGGCCGCATATCTTTATCTCTTTCACAAGGTGAACAATGAGATGGACCATGATATCGAAAAAATGACGGAGGGAAATACATCTCAAGATGACATAGAGTCGTCACCACCTCGGCCTGCGGAGCGTCGAGTCCTTCGGGATCAATGACCTTATGAGCAATTGAGTTAAAGAAATAACGCAGCCTAAAGATTACCACTCGGATCTAGTTCGGTAAGATACTCCTAATTGCAACAGGAAGCATTTGTGTCATCAGCACATGATAATCATGACACTTCATACCAATTAATTTCAAATCTTTCATGGAAACAAGTTTCTTAATATTGGCGAAGTAACCGGATGGAACTTTCACACCATGCAAGCTTTGACATAGTTCATTTCTCTCGGCCTTGGACAAAGTGTAGCAAGCTGGGGAAAGGTACGTTCGTCCTTTATCGGTCTCTTTCGGTGCTAACCCGGTTCTTATGTTGAGAGACCATGTGAAAGGTCCTCCATTCTGAGTGATGAGTATTTGACATCGTGTTGAGTAGGTTGAGAGTTGAGTCTTTTGGTTTAGGACTGCTTCAGGTCAATCGTGGAAATCGGAACTACATTGTTGTATGGAGCGGAAGTTCCGACAATCGGAACTACCGGCGTTGGAAATAGGAACTTCCGAAATACCTGGGGTTTAAGTTCGGATGTGGAAATCGGAACTTCCGAACCTAGGGTGGCGGAGTGTCCGATAATACTGGTGTTAAGGTTCCTCTGAGACGAAAATCGGATTTGAGAATCTGGAAAGGCGGTTGATCCGAAGATCGGAAGTACCGCAGTGTTAAGCGCCGAACTTCCGATAATCCTGACAAGTGCGGATGTTCCAGAAATCGGAACTTCCGCTGTGGTAAGTGCGGAACTTCCGATTGTGTCCAGAACTGTGCAGAGAAAGATATTTTGTGATTTTGATTTTGTATGAGTTTGAGTCTTATACAAATGTTGATGCTCTGATATTGTGCAATGCTATGTGATGTGTTTTTATGCATGTTGATCGCAGACATCGAGACGAAGTCGTGGCGAGACACAAGGTGATCGGACTAGGCGCAGGCGGCGTTGAGGTCAGAACGGTCGGGATGTGTCGAAGACAGGCGTGAATCTTGAGGTGGTTGTGAGTCAAGGACAGCAAGGTGTACGGGAGGCTTCCAGAAGGTGCGCAAGGGGCGAAAGGGTCTTTTCGCAAAGCGGCAAAAGTGGAGGCGGTTCCGTTCGGGTGTAGCGGGCTTAATGGGTTGGAGGCCCATTAGCAAAGGCTATAAATAGGGGAGAACCCCTGGTGTTAGGGTTAGACCTTGAGAGAGAAAATTAGGGTTAGCTCTAGAAAAAGGGTTTGTTTTGCTTTTTGAGAGTTTGTTGAGATGGAGAGTATGAACTGAAATCTCTTGTAATCATTCCTCTGTGTTTCCCTCTGTAAACGTTTGATTTCTATCAATGAAACTCTGAGTTTTGATTACTTGTTTATGTCCTCTTCCTTCTCTCTGTTCTTCTCTTGAATAGCTAGGGTTTTGATGTATCTCTTGATTCGTCTTATGAAATAGCGTGAAACTTCATATCTAGAGTCGTTTTGATATTGCTAATCTATCTTCAAAGTTTCATAAGCTAAGAATCTGAGAATCGTGTCTATTGTGGGTTTTGGTCTTTCTTGCCCCTTTCTCAAGAAATCCGTTTTTGGCTCGATTATTGAATCTTTGGTTGCAATTCTTCTCCATGAGGTCAAGATGGTGTTTAGGATGATGTCCTGTGAAACTTGACCTGAGAAGAGCATTCAAGATTAAGTAGTTTGGATTTTTGGGCAAAAACCGAGCGCTCGTTCTTGATCGGGATAATCTGAGCTTAGATTTTACACAATGGAACTACATAGCGGAACTTCCAAGCTGGAATTTTGGAACTTCCGATTTCCGGAACTTCCGCACCTTACTGGCCGGAGTTTCCGATTTCCAGAAGAACAGCCCGAGACTTGTTTTTGTTATTTGTTTTTGCATCATTTACTTTCTTTAGATCTCCTGAGATCTTTGTAGGTTTGTTTAAATACAGTAAAGGGGAGTTATTAATTTTTAGGCACCATTCACCCCCCCTCTGTTGCCATTTCGGTCCTTCAATTGGTATCAGAGCCGGTTAGCTCTTCTTTATAGATCTTAACCGGTCGGTTGAGCCATGGCAACGGACAAGTATTCCACCAAGCCTCCAGTCTTTGATGGCCTGGATTACCCCTTCTGGAAGAGCCGAATGGAAACTTACATCCAGGCTCAGGGGTATGCCATTTGGAGAAAGGTGAAGGTTAGATTTGCTGTTCCTGCCGATGAAAACATCAATGTGGGAAACATGCCCGATGTTGAGGCAAATGCTAAGGCAAGGAACATTATCATTCAGGGTTTGAGCGTATGAGTTTGATCGCATTTCTCATTTGATTTCTGCTTACGACATCTGGGTGACCCTCGATGCATACCATGAGGGCACCACCCAGATTAAAACGGTTCGACAAGACCAGTTCAAGCGAGAATACAGTAAATTTGAAATGCTTGCTGGTGAATCTCTTGACGAGTGCTTTTCGCGTTTCACAAGATTTTGAGCAATCTCCGAGCGGTCGGTCTTACATACCCGACTCGGATAACGCCGACGGATGCTTTCAGCACTTGATCTTCGTGTTTGGGAGATGAAAGTGACTACCATCAAAGATAGCACGGACCTCTCGACCACGACTCTTGATGCGCTTTACTCGCCTCAAGACTCACGAGATTGACATTGTCTCTCAAGGTCGAAGTCACAATCGATGGCTTTAGTCACCGATCCCACCTCGGATCTTCTTACGAGTCGATCGCGGGTTCTCCTAGCTGCTCTCTGTGACATAGCGATGATCGCTAGAGCGGCTTGAGGATGAACAACTAGCCCTCCTAGCTCGGAAGTTTTCCCATGCTTACAAGAGGAGGAGGGATGGAAAAGAGGAGGCCACTGTGATTTGTTTGAGTGTGGTGGCCCCAACCACATCCGAGCAAACTGTCCCAAGCTTGGGAAGGGCAAAGGTGACTATGGCGGTCCAAGCAAGAACGACTACATCGACAAGAACCGCAACACGAAGCCCTCAAAGACTGATCAAGGCAAGAAGAAGTTCCGCAACTTTGGGAAGGCAAAGAAGCTGTTCCATCGCGTCCTCACCGCCCTCGACGAACTGGACACCAGCGAGGTGGAGGGGTGGAGTGACGATGATGGGAAGGACGATCATGATCCCAAGGACGACGGCAACTTCTCCGGCATGTGCTTCATGGCCCTCGGGGGCGAACTGAGCGACAACGAGCTGTACTCCGACTCCGATGAGGTTAGTCCCACTTATGACCAGCTTAATGATGCTTTTCTTAAGCTAGGTAGATTTCATGCTAAGTCTAGGGCTAAGTGTGCTGAGTTGGAGAAGGAAGTAGCTAGATTATCACGGGAGCTTACTTTACTTACATCTGCTCCCTCCCGTGATGAATGTGACACATGCTGTGCTTTGATTGATGATATGGAAAAACTAAGGACCTTGCATGATAGTGTGTCCTCTGAACTTGACATGATTAAGGTAGAGAACATTAGCCTTCTTGCTGAATTAGAGATGAGTAGGGTAGCACCTCCTTCATCCACTACTATTGAGGCTACTGCTTGCACCTCATGTGAGGTTAAGGACAATTCGTTTAGAGGTCTTTATACCATGTTGCTTGATCCGCCTCAAACGTGTGAAAATTGTAATAATCTCAAGATGAACCTAAACAGGCGGATCACAAAATTGTTGAATTCAAGTCTGCGCTACTAGAGCCTATTGTTTCTTGTTTAAACTATCCTAAGTTAACTGCTGAACTAGAATCTGTATCTAAGCAATTTCAAGAAATGATTGATCACAGTAACAAATTGGCTCAGTATGCTTCTAAGGATCTTGTTAGCTCACCATGCAAGCAATGTAATAAACTAAAATGTGATTTGATTGCTTTGGATGAAAAATGTGTGAAGCTAACTAAGGACCTTCTAGAGACACAATCATTTGATTGTATTGTGTGTCTTTGGGAAGAAGTCTAAGGGTTTGGTAGAGGCGCCTAGCAACGTGAACCAATCGCTAGCAAGAGGATCGCTCCTCCAAAAGTCTACCGTGTGCGTGCACAAGCCAATCTTTCCTCTGTTGTTGGTTCTTCTTACGCTTCCTTACCTTCTTTGTCCCTTCTTCCCCTCTCTTCTTGCACCTCTCTCTTTCGAGAGTCGTATCTTATGAACACTCTCGAGAGGTTTGTAGGAGGCAAGAAGAAGCTCAATCTCATTCTAGACAAATCTAAAATTTGCAGATTTAATCAGGGTCTAGGATATGATATCCATGAGGATATGAGGAAGCATCCACCTGTCGTGCTCAAAACCATAGCACCAGGTGTGATCAAAACTAAGCCCAGGACTGAAAAAGTCAATTTTAAGTCAGCGGGTTTTGTTCAAAGGATTTGACGAAGAAGGTGATTCCATCTGCGGCTTGGCCCCTCGAAGGCGAAGTATCATTGCACCTTCATCGTAAAGATGGACATTTAGTTGATCATTGCTTGGCGCGCCAAGATCGCGTAGAGACCGTGTTGAGTTTCTTAGGCACATTCGTGGTCACCCGGATCTTGAGTGCACCTAAGACCAACACGAGGTCTAGGTTTGTTCCATCTGATGATTTTGGGCAGCATCGAGGACTTGGCTTTTCTGAGTTTTCTGATTTTCGTCCTCATGCTCCCTTTGGTCGTAACTTCCGCCGTCCTGAGGGTAGATCTCGTTTTTCCTTTCGAGATAGCTACCCGGCGAGATCGGCGTATTCGCGGCACTTCGACTCGCTCTCCCATAGCGATCGGATCCAAAGAATAGTGAGATCTTTGACTTGTTGAGTGACAGAGAGCGTAGGGTAGATAGAGGTCAGTCTTGCTTGACTACTTCATCTGTTCGCCGTGTTACTCAGTATTGGGTGCCAAAATCACTGTTGATTCACCCCAGTACTGAGACTTTACTCTCTATTTGACTCAGGGTCGCCAGGCTGGGAAGGGAAAGGTCTGGATTGTAGACTCCGGCTGTTCTCGCCATATGACTGGAGATTCTTGTTGGTTTTCTTCCTTAGTCCGTGCTCCAGGTGATGAGACGATCACCTTCGGAGATGCTTCATTTGGGCGCGTCTTCGCTAAAGGTACTGTGAGCATTAATGATTCTTTTATTTTAAAAGATGTTGCCTTAGTAAGTAAGTTGCAAGATAATCGCTTTCAGTCTCTCGACCACCGATGACGGTTCTGAGGTGAGCTTTAAGAAAAACAATTGCAAAATTCTTGATTCTTCGGGTACTCTAGTTTGCGGGATTTCTCGATTTGGGAGGATCTTTCGTGCTGATTTTTCTGAGTCTTCTGGTGATCCTCTCCGGTGTTTAATTGCTTCTGAATCCCGTGATTTGACTTTCTGGCATAGGAGACTAGGTCATATAGGCTTTGATCATTTGACACGAGTCGTGACCACGATCTCATTCGTGGTTTGCCAAAACTCAAGATGGTCAAGGATCTAGTTTGTTCTCCATGTCGACGGCAAGATGGTTGCCGCTTCTCACTCTCGATCCACAAGGACAATGATCGATGCACCGGACAACCGCTCTATATGGATACATTGGTCCAAATCGAGTCTTGATCGTGCAACAGGAGGGAAGTGGTATATTCTTGTTGTGGTCGATGACTTCTCGAGGTACTCTTGGGTGTTTTTCTTAGCCTCAAGGATGAGACGCTTCTCTTTTCGTGGTCTTTTAGTAGGCTTTCTGTTGAGCTCCCGGTGCATTACGAGCAATTCAGACCGATAATGGCACCGAGTTCAAGAATTCCTACTTTGAGAGTTTTTGTGGTGAGACAGGTGTAGAGCACCAGTTCTCGTCTCCATACGTCCCCCAACAAAATGGCGTAGTGGAGAGGAAGAACCGTACCTTGGTCAAGATGGCCAGGACGATGCTTGATGAGTACTCTACACCTAGGAAATTTTGGGCTGAGGCAATTGCTACTGCTTGTCATGTTTCTAACAGAGTTTTTCTTCGGGCACTCTTGCATCGCACTTCTTATGAGTTGAGATATGGGCGAAAACCCAGCGTCTCGTATTTTCGTGTGTTTGGTTGCAAGTGTTTTATTCTGAAGTCTGGGAACCTAGATAAGTTCGAGTCACGATCTTGTGATGGGATCTTTCTGGGTTACTCGACTTCTTCTCGTGCCTATAGAGTCTGGAACTGCGAGTCTAGTAAAATGATAGAAACCTGTGAAGTGACCTTCGATGAGGCCAGTCCGGGGACTAGGCCTGATATCTCAGGTTCTCTAGAGCAGTCTGAGTCCATCTTTGTGGACGAAGAGGAAGACGGAGATGAGGGTTGTTTACCTGATCCAGTTCTTCCTCCTCTTGAGGTGCCTTCTTCCACGGTACCTCGAGGAGATCAGCCCTTACCTTCTGCTTCTTCTGAAGCTAGTGGCTCTGTTCCTATCTCATCTGCTAATGAGGTAGAGGCCATTTCTTCATCTCACCCTGGTCCTCCAAGACACATTCAAAATGACCATCCTTCAGAGCAGATCATTGGAGACCTCTTCGAGCGTGTCACACGTTCCAAATCTAGCTTGTCTCTTTTCTGTCTTCATTCTGCCTTCGTCGCCTCATTTGAGCCCAAAGACGTTTGTCATGCTCTATCTGACGAGTCTTGGACAAACGCTATGCATGAGGAGTTGGAAAACTTTGAAAGAAACAAGGTCTGGTCCCTTGTTGGGCCCCCTCAAGGTCACAATATCATTGGGACCAAATGGGTATTCAAGAACAAACAAAGTGAAGATGGGTTAGTTATTCGAAACAAGGCTAGGCTGGTAGCTCAGGGGTACTCTCAAGTTGAGGGTCTAGATTTCGAAGAAACCTTTGCCCTCAGAGCTAGACTTGAAGCCATTAGAATCTCGCTTGCCTTTGCACTTCTAAAGGTTTCAAGCTTTACCAGATGGATGTCAAGAGTGCCTTCCTCAATGGCCTTATTGAGGAAGAAGTCTATGTCGACTGACCTCACGGTTTCGAGAACCCCAAATACCCTAACCATGTCTACAAAGCTTTCCAAAGCTTTGTATGGACTCAAGCAGCTCCCGAGCTTGGTATGAAAGGCTTAAGTCCTATCTCACTGGTCATGGTTTTGAGATGGGTAAAATTGACAAGACCTTGTTCATCCGCCGTCTAGGCACTGATCTTCTGCTCGTCCAGATTTATGTGGACGACATCATCTTTGGCGGCTCCTCTCATTCTCTCGTGTCTCAGTTTTCTGAAGTTATGAGCTCGGAATTTGAGATGAGCATGATGGGAGAGTTGAGCTTCTTCCTTGGCTTCCAAATCAAACAGACTCGGGAGGGTACCTTTCTTCATCAAGGCAAATACACTCGAGACCTCTGAAGCGCTTCGACATGAATGATGGAAAGCCAAGATCAACTCCGATGGCATCTACAAGCAGCTCTTGATCCGGATGAAGACGGCGAACTCATTGACCAAAAGGAGTTCAGAGCATGATTGGCTCTCTCTTGTACCTCATGACCTCGAGACCGGACATACATTTTTCTCGTGTGTCTTTGTGCTCGCTTTGAGCTTCTCCTCGCGTATCTCATCGTCGGCGGTGAAAGCGCATCTTCGGTACCTTCGAGCTACCATTGACTATGGTATCCGTACTCTTCCTCTTGTTGTCTATCTCTTAGAGCCTTCTCCGATGCAGATTTATTTGGGTCAGTAGGATAGATAGGAAGAGCACTTCGGCACTTGCCAATTCATTGGCACTTCTCTTGTCTCCGGTCGCCGAGGAAGCAATCCGGTGTTGCGCACCCACCGCAGAGGCCGAGCACGCTGTTGCAACCGATTCTTGTCAGAGCCAAGTGCTTTGGATGGTCTCGACCCTGCAGGATTTTGGGTTATCTATCGACTGCGTTCCACTCTTTTGTGATAACACGTCTGCGATTTGCATTGCCAAGAACCCAGTGCAACATTCTCGGACCAAGCATATTGACATCAGATATCACTTTCTTCGAGACCATGTAGAGAAGGGTGACATTGTGCTCCGTTTGTGGAGAGGAGCACCGATTGGGCGATATTTTCACTAAGCCTCCGGACAGCTCTCGGTTCTCAGCTCTGCGGGGAGAGCTTGGGGTGGTTTGTCCTTACGGACTGTTGTGAGGGGGAGCTATGTGCTACTACTGTTTATATTATATTATATTATACTATTACTCCTTTCTGGTTACATTTCTTTTAATATTTTGGGTCGAAGTCCTTCCAGCATAGGTTAGAGTGGTTCTCTTGCCAAATTGCTTTGACTGCTATTTCTTATCTTGTGTTTCTAGGATGTTTGCTTATTAGTCGCTCTTCCTTCTCTAAGTAGAGCTTACTCACTTCTTATAGGTTCTAGCAGGGGTCGGGCCACCCTTGGGTAGACAGGGACAGTGTTTGCTCCTTAGTGTTTTGAGTAGATCAGCTGATAGTCCTAGAATCATATGGGGTAGATAAGAACCTGTCTGAGCGATAGTTTTCTCTATATCTTTTCTATGCTCTAAAGGACTGCCTTTTCTGTTTTACTTATCAGATTCTCGTTTTTGTTCCTTTGGTTCAGGGGGAGTTATTCTTGGTTATTCCATATTCTTAATTTTGTCATAACTCAACCTGAATTAAAAGATGCATCTCATTCTGAAGGGAATCTGGATTTTTGTGCATTTCATCCTGCATTGCATTATAATCAAATGGAGCCTTGTTTATTATCCCTTATGATCTGTTTTCACTATTTTACATCTTGCCATGATTTATGCTAAACTGCTAGATCTATCATGACTTTTTATGTGTAGTTTAGTCTTTGCCATGCTAAGGTGATTAAAAATGCTAAACTGGAATTAAAATCTTGTCATGATAGCTCTTGAGACTAGTCTGGTTGAAGCTATCCTTTTATGATTTTCGCCATGTCAAGTAGGCTGAGTTGAGTCCTGAATCTCTTTTGAACTTTTGAGTAAGCTATGTCAGTTTGTTAAGAACCATGACTTATATCTAATAGCTGGTCTAAAAACTTCAAAAGCAAAAATGATCTCTTTTGTGCGAAAAAACTGATCTCACCAAATCTTTCTCATGAGACGGCTTGCCATTGCACTAGGCATGAACTCAGGGGGAGCCTTGGATGACCTAAGATCACCTCCTTAAGTCTGTTGCTTGGAGTGATCGCATAAGGCTTGGGATCTAGCACATGGCTAACAAAAAAAAATGGTTGAAGCTCAGGAGGCAGTTGTGGATGGCACCTAGTCCAGAGCTTGCTTTACTGAGATAAAACCATAAAAAGCCTTAAAAAAATGGTTGAAGCTTAGGAGGCAGTTGTGGATGGCACCTAGTCCAGAGCTTGCTTTACTGAGATAAAACCATAAAAAGTCTTCAAAAAAATGTGCTAAAATTGCTTATCATCAAAGAGACCAAGCTCTGGATAAAATGAGTCTTTCTTCAACTGGTAGCACTCTAAACTGTTCAGTATGAGTCTTCTTGGTTCAACTTAGATTATTTGACATGGCTTGTATCATCTTTGGATATCTTTAGCTAGACTTCATGTAACATCCCAAAATTGGTTTGTGTTTCAAATGTAATAAAAATGAGGAGAAATTAAAACTTTTTCTCTGATCTTGATTTTTGTAATCAGTTCCATAATTTTTGTAAAGGAATTATGTGGAATCAAAAATCAAATTGCCATTTGGACACCAACACAAGTCTCCTTCATGAAAATCTTGTGCCCAACCTTTGGAAATAATTTTCATTGAACCTAGGAGTGATGTTTAACACCTCAGAATTATTTCATAATTTTCAGAAATTATTTGATAATTTTTTGAGGCAAGTCAAACATTAGTCAAACTCCTAAATTAGCCTTCTGGAATTTTTAGAGAAAATGCAGTGCATAAAAGTCTCTGAAAATTTTATATAAGGTTCATCATCCTGTTAGCAATCTCCATTTAAAATTTCATAATTTTTGGGGTTTGTTTGCTACCCCAAATAATTCCTCCAAAATCAGCTATTCAAATTCAAACCCTAACCGGTTTTCCACTGTTCCTCGGGTTCGGATCGGACTCGGGCTCGAGCCACTTGATTTGGTCCAACCAACTAACCGCACCGGCTCGGACGTCGGCGCGAGTGTTGTGAGTCGTTGGATCGGCATCGAACGGCTCACGATCGCGTGAACGTTCGGACCATCCGAACGCTACCGATCCATTTGAACCGTTGGATTCTAAATCGAGGGTTCACGATCGCGTCAACGTTCGGACCGTCCAACGCCTTGCGCAACGCGGACCGTAGGATCCAAATCAACGGTCCGAGATTGAGTGAGCGCTTGAATCGTTATTATCGACCGTTCTTTTCACCGCTCGATTTCAATCCAACGGTGGCGGCTATCGTCTACCTCCGTCGCTCGCGCCGCCATGGTCAATGATAGTGGGTGAAATTTCAGAGCGTGGCGTCGGGTCACTTCTCCTTTCGCCAACGGCTCTTCCGCATTTAATGCTTCCGTCCCGCCGCCTCCATAGTCGCCGCCGCCTGTTGTCACTTGCTCCGTCGCCTCGATCGGCCTCAACACAGAGCCCCACCATTTTTCTTCCCGTTGCTTCTTCCTTGCTCCTTCGGCTATAAAACTCCCCCAGTGGCTTCCTTAGCATCCTTTGAACACTCTTGAGCTCCAGCACCACTGTTAGTGCGTTGCTCGAGCTCCATTTCGAAATTTGCTCTCGGTCGCCATTGTTGGAGCTTCGGTCCTTCGGTGAAAGTGGTGTTCCGGCATTCTCTTTCAAAACCCTTGATTCCTCGACTTCTTAGCCTCTCACCGAGTTTTAACCCTCATCAATTTTGCTTTTGGCAGAAGAGAGCAGATCAATTTCGGATTTCCCCCAAGTCGGCCGAAACTGCTATTCTTCTTCACCCGAGCCAGCTCGATTCTCCTCGGTGCCTTCTTTGGGCTCAGGTACCCCCCTTATTAGTCCTTAGTTGTTTGGCACCGCTCCTTGGACCGCAAATGAGCTCATTTGCGTTTTTCGTTTTCGGTCATTTTGAGTCTTCTCGGTCATCTCCGGCTTGCCGGCGTTCTAGACCGCCGCAGCCAAAATTGTTGGTACCTTTGGGTGCGCAAGGTTGTTAGGAACTCATTTTAGGCTTTTGCTCGCACCGCCGCGGCCAGAGTCGCCGGCGGCGAGCCAATCTTCCCCGTCAAATTTTGTCGGACGAAATCTGGTTGAAGTTGAACTTGAGTCGCTGCGACCGTCGATCTTTGGATCTACGCCCAAGATTGCGCTTAGATTTGAATTAATCACGCCCTAATCAGTGGACCGTTGGATCCAAGATCAACGGTCCGGATCTGAATGAACGTTCGGACCGTCCGAAAGGTTCGATCCGCGTGGACCGTTGGATCCAAGATCAACGGCTCCTATGCGTGTGAACGTTCGGACCGCCCAACGCCCCGGTCACGTGAACCGCTGGATCCGGATCCAACGGTGAGCGCTTAGGAAGTGTGAATCCGCGCGTGCTAGCACCGAACGCGGGCCGTCGGATCTTTGATCGACGCCCTCGCTCGCCACGCGTCGCTTTAATTCTGATTTCCGAAAGGATTTATTTGTCAATCAAAAATATGATAACTTGTAAAATGCATAACTAATTCATTTCAAATCCTTTTCGGTTGATTCAAATTTTGTTGATTATGTTTTTAACTAGACTTTAATTTAGAAATGTTTTCAAACTCAGTATAGCTCCGAAAATTTCGCTAATGAATAGTAGCATTTTGATTTATAAAAGTGAGCAAAATGGTTTTGGCCATATCTTTTGCATTAAGAATCCAAATCAATTGGTTCTTGTTGCATTAGTTCATAAAAATCATGCTCTTTCTACTGTAAAAATTTGAGAGCTTTTGTTGAAGTTGACTGTTGGATCTTTTCGGTTTCTTTTGCCTTATTGGTTCTTTTTGGTTCTTTCGATAGGATCCAAGAGCGCATTGATACCGAGAGTGATCCTCAAAGAACATCTTGACCCACAACAAG
The DNA here is from genome assembly GCA_036346395.1 of Hsuehochloa calcarea. Classification (NCBI taxonomy): domain Eukaryota; kingdom Viridiplantae; phylum Streptophyta; class Magnoliopsida; order Poales; family Poaceae; genus Hsuehochloa; species Hsuehochloa calcarea. The sequence goes on from CM070601.1 coordinate 44,207,464, forward strand.
CGTGCAAGCGCTTGATCATGTTAATCCTATTATTTTACAAGTTTAATATTTTGAATTCAACCGTATGTATGCATTGCTACTTTGTGTTAAAATATGGTTAGTTGATCCTATAGTTGCATAATCTGTAGGATGTTGGTTATTCTCTACTACTTGAGCCTAGGTTATTTGTCGCGATTAGAGTTCGATGGATGAACTCTTGTCACTTAGTAGAATACTGAATCTTTGTGCTTAGCCATGCCTAGTTCGGTAGCTTTGGGCGATCATCGACTTAGTCGATGGTCTTGATCACACAAAAATTATTATTCTTCCATTATGTCCAAGACTTTGTGCTTTGTTAATTTTGTAAAGTCAAAATTCAAAATGGAAAAATTGATTTGGACTTGGGCAAGTGGTTGGATGGTGGGTTATTGGGTTTGTGGTTGTCTTGCCTAAGTCAACAAGGACCGAACATCTTGTGTCACACTCTCCAAGCATTTTTATGTACTAACCACGCGAGAGGGATATGGGACCTCTCTTGACTTAGTACTTTGGCGTGGGTTATCTCCGAGTCGCAGGAGGAGCGTTGTGTGTGTTGTGTGAAAAGGAATTGTGTTCTTGTGTTGGGTGTGCGGTGGTGGAGTTTCCGGATGGACTCTCCACCTCGAGGGGTCGCCGCAGCTTGTCCGAGGCTTTACCCGTGAGGGGTAGTTGTCCGAGGTGGGCCACGACCCGACACAACGTATGGGTTTCTATCCATACAGGCGGCTCATGAATAATTCACAATATTGGAAACGTCTCAGAGGACTTAGCCGTCTTAAGCATACCTAAGGAAGTGTGCTTAATAGCTTGGCAAAAGGCGGTCCAGCGTGTGGGTAAAATGGTACACCTGCAGGATAAAACTATTCAATAGCCTCGCCCTAGGTTATGGACACGCTTGGTTAGGTTTTGCAAGAGTTAGACTTCAACCTTTAAATTAAAATTTGACATGGTTGGTATGAATGGGTAATTCATACTATTGTTGTGGTGACTAATGGTTTAGTCACTTCCTGTGATTGTTGTTGTTCTTTACCTCTGTTATATTATTGTGCTTTCGGTTATTTAAACATTAAAAACAGATTTGTTAAATTGCTTTCAATCTATTATATTATTGCAAATGAAAACTTGCTTTATGCTAAAATGAAACATACAGCCTATTGTTGTTTAAGCTTGCATGTAGTATATGTACAGGTTTGTTATTCCACATGTAAGTCTTATGTAGTACATTCAAAGTACTCACCGCTTTTGCCTACGCTTTTGTTTGGGGAAGAAGGTGAGCCCAAAGGGCCTCACTTTTGTGAGATGTGCTTCGGTTTGGCGACTAGCTTGGCGGTCCTGGTCGGTTGCCTTGTGGGTTAAAGGCACACCGATTGGCTCTTTTGTTGTAGCCATCTTATGGCACTTTTGCTTCATTGCTTAATTATTGTTGTCTCTTTTATTGTTGGCCGGTTGGCCTCTCTTTTGTAATGACTCGATTTAATATTATTAATACTCCTGTTCAGTTCTGTGTTTCGGTTCTATGTGGATGAATGGAATTGATACACAAATTTTGTGATGAGGTGTGTATACTGCACTGGGGAAGTATACATGTCTCGAGTCTCGGATTATCTGCTTTGTGATGCTAGGACCGAATGGATGGTTAAGATTACAAGTTTGATAAACCGGGTCTCACAAAGGTTTGTATCGAGCCATACTTGACCGTAGTAACCCAAGTTGGTCGCCTTTAGGATATTTTGGAAAATCTTATTTTCAAAAGTATCAAATGATTTGTGAAAGCTTAAGGAATTATCGATTTTATTCCTTACCTATCTTAGCTTTCTCCTCTCATCTTACTCTAATTTGAGTTTTAAGAGTTGTTTTCCTCTCATCTCCTTTTCAAAGATAATGTTATCGATTAAATGGGTTTTGGGAACCACCGAGTTTGGCAAATTGAAGTGCTTAGGGTTTTGAAGTTTCGGATCAAGGTTTCGCTAGAGGCTTGGATGCGAATCTGGACCACACGCTTCAATTTCGCACAATGAGCTCAATGGTTTCGATGGGACCGTTGAGCTTGGCAAATTGAAGTGTGCCGATTTTGAAGTTTCTAGAATGGAAGACTTCTACCGAAGCTTGATGCTGAAATCGCTACAAAGAACCTCAATTTCCTGGACAGCAAGCTCGATGGTTTCTAATGGGGTAGAAAATGAGAGTTTAATCAACTAAAACTTGTGGGGTTAAAGAAGGGTAAGATGTGATACTAGTTAGCTATGTATCTAACACTATTTTCGCTGATTTAGCCTTGATCTTAAGTGGTATTAGATCTTACCTTAATCTTCCGGTTTTTATCTTCTCAATCAATTACTCGCTCATTCAATACGGCTAGTTGAATTGGGGAGTTGAGCTTTGGTTTTATGATTCCTTGCTGTTTTGGAGTCTTTTCATAAGCCTTTTAAAGTTTATATATTTGCTGTTTTTGGCTTTCGGTTAGGGTGATATTCCATTCCCTAGTCGCTAGCTTTTCGCTTTCTTTCGCTTTTAATCTTTGAGTCTAGTTTTAACCAAAATTTCGTGTAACAGATGGCGGGCGCACTCGTAGCGGCCAAGGCTACCACCGTCCGACGAGGATCTTCCTCCTCCTCCGACCATGGCCGAGGTCCTTCTTCGATCGAGCGCAACCGCAGAGGACGGAGGGTTCTTCTCGACGCCATCGCGCGCAACACTTCCGCCTTACCGGCATCGAGATCCGCAAGGGAGTGGTCATCACCGCGTGGGGACTAGCGGAGTTTCTTCGCACTCACCCTACGCTCTCCGTGTCCGAGGACTCGCTTGACGCAGACGATTGGCTTCGCGGTTGAGCGCAAGCCGCATATAGCGCAGCGCGTGAGCACGAAGGCGCTATTCGCATCGCACCACCGGAGGGTGCGGCTTTGTCTTGGTGGGAGAGCTTTCGCCATGCACCGACGGTCACACCGTCACTTGGGAGGAGTTTCGACCGCCTTCCGTCGAGTCACATTCCTTCCGCTTGATGAAGTCAAGAAGAAGGAATTCTTATCGCTCGAGCAAGGGCGCTATTCATCCACGGAGTACTGCACGAGTTTAACCATTTGGCTCGTTATGCTCGGAGGAGGTGGCCACCGATGAGGCCAAGCAAGAGAAGTTCAAGGATGGTTTGTCCGAGGAGCCGCAGGACAAGCTATCCATCCTTGACTTTCCGGTTTCGAGTGCCTTGGTGGACAAGGCCATCGTTGTCGAAAGCACGCGGGAGAGCACTTGTGGATTCCCGCAGCGCAAGTGGGAGGCCCACAAGTCGGCAGAGCCGCCTCTTTCCGCTCGTGTTGGGCGCCTCCGGTCCGTCTTCACCTTCAAGACTTCGAGGTCGCCAAGACTCGCCTCGCCCTTCGCAGCCGTGCCCCAATCACGCACTGCGAAGTCGGCCAGAGGCCTCCGCGACAACGGATGTCACCGCTTCTTCTCGCCACGACAAGGGCATTATGCAAATAATTGCCCCAAGAAGACAGAGCAGCCCCTCGCCCTAATGGAGAACGCGGCAAGGAGGTGGTTCTTTGCAGACCGAAGATAGTCCCTACTACCCAAGGCGTGGGTAGTGGTCGCGTCAACCTCATCTCAAAGAGGAGGCACGGGAGGCGCCCGACGCCGTCTTTGGTACCCTTCTGTTAACTCTTGTCCTGCCATCGCTTTGTTTGATTCAGAGCATCTCATTCTTTTGTTTCTGAGTCTTTTGCTGCTTTTAGTGAGCTCCTCTTTACTCCATTGTTGGTCCCGTTGCTCATTCGCTCTCCTGGTTCGGAGTTAAGAGCTGAATCTGAGTGTAGGGATGTTCCAATTGAGATCGAGGGAGTGAGATTCTTCGCGAATCTTATCCTCCTCCATTCAGCAAGTCTAGATGTAATTCTTGGCATGGATTGGTTGTCTCAAAGATAAGGGACACATCGACAGCCTGGTGCGCTCTCTATCTAGTCCTTTCGTGAAAGGTTTCGCTACCGGCCGCTAGGTCCGCATCTTTTCGCGCTTGAAGCGAAGCCCGCTCTGGATATTGGTGAAGTCCCGACAGTTCGTGATTTCGTCGATGTCTTTCCCGAAGAACTTCCAGGGATGCCACCAGCCGAGACCTCGAGTTTGTCATTGAGTTGGTTCCTGCATCGCCCGATTTCAAAGAGGCACTATCGGATGCCACCGAACGAGTTGGTGGAATTGAAGAAGCAACTGAGTGAGCTGCAAGAAAAAGGTTTCATCCGCCCTAGCTCATCTCCGTGGGGTTGTCCTGCAATCTTCGTAAAGAAGAAGGACAATACTTTGCGCATGTGCGTTGATTACCGTCCGCTTAATGAGGTAACGGTAAAGAACAAGTATCCATTGCCCCGCATTGATGATCTCTTTGATCAATTAACTGGAGCTCGAGTATTCTCCAAGATTGATTTGAGAATGGGATATCATCAAGTTCGGATACGACCGAGGATATTCCAAAGACGGCTTTCTACTCGTTACGGCTTGTATGAGTATACCGTCATGTCATTTGGCTTAACCAATGCTCCCGCTTTGTTCATGAACCTCATGAATTCGGTATTCATGGAGTATTTGGATAAGTTTGTCGTGGTCTTCATCGATGATATTCTCATCTATTCCAAGGACGATGAGGAACACGATGAGCATCCGAGGCTTGTGTTAGGCAAGCTTCGTGAGCATCACCGTATGCAAAGTTCAAGCAAGTGCGCGCTCGGTTGAAGGAAGTGGCCTTCTTGGGTCATATTCTTTCAGCGGAGGCGAGCCGCTGACCCTAGCAAGGTCAGCGATGTTCTTTCATGGTTCACCTACTTGATGAACCGGCGCGGAGTTTTCTCGGTTTAGCGGGATATTATCGCCGCTTTATCGAGAATTTCTCCAAGATCGCGGCCGATGACGGAGTTGCTCAAGAAGGACAAGAAGTTCTTGTGGTCCGATGCTTGTGAGGAAAGTTTCAAGTACTTAAGAAGCGCTTGACCACCGCTCCCGCCCTCGCCCTTCCGATATCCATCGAGGCTTCGATATCTTTTGCGATGCTTCTCGGCGAGGACTCGGTTGTGTCCTTATGCAAGAAGGCAAGGTAGTGGCCTATGCATCAAGGCAATTAAGGACTCATGAACTCAACTATCCTACCCATGACTTGGAATTGGCTGCTGTGATTCATGCACTTAAGATTTGGCGACATTACCTAATCGGTAATCGTTGTGAAGTGTATTCGGATCACAAAAGCCTAAAGTATTTGTTCACCCAACCAGATCTGAACCTCAGGCAAAAGAGATGGTTGGAGTTGGTCAAAGATTATGACATGGGTATTCACTACCATCCGGGCAAGGCTAATGTCGTTGCCGATGCGCTCGACCGCAGCGCATTGCAATGCCTTGTTGCTCCAGGATGTCAACCCACCCTTCGGAGGAATTTCAGCGTCTCAACTTAGGTTTGGTTGAGCGTGGTTCCTCATTGCCTTGGTTGTGCAACCAACCTTGGTAGATCGGATTAAGGTCGCCAAAGAATCGGATGCTGGAATAAGTCGCATCAAGGAAAATGTCAAGAACGGAACAACCAAGTGCTTCTCTGAGGATGAGCATGGTGTTGTAAGGTTCGGGCAACGCCTTGTGGTTCCAAAGGACATGGAACTGCGGGATTTGATTCTCCGCGAGGCCCATGATTCGCCTTTGTCTATTCATCCCGGCCACAAAGATGTATCAAGATCTCCGCCGAGATTTTGGTGGACCCGAATGAAGAGGGAGATTGCGGTTCGTTGTCGAGCGCGACGTGTGTCGTCGTGTCAAGGCCGAGCATCGGCGTCAGCGGGGATCGCTTCACCTTTGCCTATTCCTGAATGGAAGTGGGATTCGATCGGGATGGATTTTATCACCGGTCTGCCCCGAACATCCAAGGGCAAGGATTCCATCTGGGTTGTCATCGATCGATTGTGAAGGTAGCCCATTTTCGCCAGCCGACAAACCTTAGTGTGAGTCTACTCGCGGACCTCTATATTTCCGTGATCGCTCGCTTGCATGGTGTACCAAGACGATCGCTTGGATCGCGATGCGCTTTTCACCGCTGTGTTTTGGAAGTGTTTGCAAGAGGCTATGGGAACCGTCACATTTAGCACCGCATATCACCCCTAAACCGATGGTCGACCGAAAGGGTCAACCAAGTGTTGGAAGACATGCTTCGTGCTTGCGCCCTCTCCTATGGAAAGAATTGGGAGAAATGCTTGCCATTTGCCGAAGTTTTCCTACAACAACGATTTCGAGCCGGTCTCGGCATGTCACCTTCGAGGCCTTATACGGAGAAAGTGCGAACCCCGTTAAACCGGTCTGAGACGGTGAAAGACTTTTCTTTGGCCCGACTCGATCAATGAGGCCGAGAGTCAAGTCCACTTATTCGTGATCGCTTGCGCACGTACCAATCCAGCAAAAGAGCTATGCGGATCGCCGTCGTCGCGAGTTGAGCTTTGAGCCCAATGAATTTGTTTATCTCAAAGTCTCTCCTTTGAAGGGCCATCGATTCTACGCCAAGGGCAAGTTAGCTCCTCGATATGTCGGTCCTTACCGTGTTATCGAGAAGAAAGGAGCCGTTGCCTATAAGTTGGAATTGCCACCGCACTTGAAGGGGTACATGATGTTTTCCATGTGTCCCAACTAAAGAAGTGTCTCCGTGTTCCAACTGAGGAAGCTCCGTTGGAAACTCTTGATGTTCAGGAAGATTTGACCTACAAGGAGCACCCTGTTCGCATCCTTGAAGAGGCTGAACGAAGAACAAGGAATAAAGCCATCAAATTCCTTAAAGTTCAGTGGTCGAACCACTCCGAGGATGAGGCTACTTGGGAAAGGGAAGATCGCCTCGTCTGAACTATCCATCTTTCTTTATCGAGTGAGCCAAATCTCGGACGAGATTTTTGTAAGGGGGGGAGGTTTTGTAACATCCCAAAATTGGTTTGTGTTTCAAATGTAATAAAAATGAGGAGAAATTAAAACTTTTTCTCTGATCTTGATTTTTGTAATCAGTTCCATAATTTTTGTAAAGGAATTATGTGGAATCAAAAATCAAATTGCCATTTGGACACCAACACAAGTCTCCTTCATGAAAATCTTGTGCCCAACCTTTGGAAATAATTTTCATTGAACCTAGGAGTGATGTTTAACACCTCAGAATTATTTCATAATTTTCAGAAATTATTTGATAATTTTTTGAGGCAAGTCAAACATTAGTCAAACTCCTAAATTAGCCTTCTGGAATTTTTAGAGAAAATGCAGTGCATAAAAGTCTCTGAAAATTTTATATAAGGTTCATCATCCTGTTAGCAATCTCCATTTAAAATTTCATAATTTTTGGGGTTTGTTTGCTACCCCAAATAATTCCTCCAAAATCAGCTATTCAAATTCAAACCCTAACCGTTTTCCACTGCTCCTCGGGTTCGGATCGGACTCGGCTCGAGCCACTTGATTTGGTCCAACCAACTAACCGCACCGCTCGGACGTTGGGCGCGAGTGTTGTGAGTCGTTGGATCAAGATCGAACGGCTCACGATCGCGTGAACGTTCGGACCATCCGAACGCCGATCCATTTGAACCGCTGATTCTAAATCGAGGGTTCACGATCGCGTCAACGCTCGGACCGTCCGAACGCCTTGCGCAACGCGGACGTAGGATCCAAATCAACGGTCCAGATTGAGTGAGCGCTTGAATCGTTATTATCGACCCGTTCTTTTTGGTAGCTCGATTTCAATCCAACGGTGGCGGCTATCGTCTACCTCCGTCACCGCGCCGCCATGGTCAACGAGAGGGGTGAAATTTCAGAGCGTGGCGTCGGGGTCACTTCTCCTTTCGCCAACGGCTCTTCCGCATTTAATGCTTCCGTCCCGCCGCTTCCATAGTCGCCGTCGCCCGTTGTCACTTGCTCCGTCGCCTCGATCGGCCTCAACACGAGCCCCACCATTTTTCTTCCCGCTGCTTCTTCCTTGCTCCTTCGGCTATAAACTCCCCGGTGGCTTCCTTAGCATCCTTTGAACACTCTTGAGCTCCAAAGACCATCTGTTAGTGCGCTGCTCGAGCTCCATTTCAAATTTGCTCTCGGCCGCCATTGTTGGAGCTTCGGTCCTTCGGTGAAAGTGGTGTTCCGCATTCTCTTTCAAAACCCTTGATTCCTCGACTTCTTAGCCTCTCACCGAGTTTTAACCCTCTCATCAATTTTGCTTTTGGCGAAGAGAGCGAGATCAATTTGATTTCCCCAAGTCGGCCGAAGCGCTATTCTTCTTCACCCGAGCCACTCGATTCTCCTCGGTGCCTTCTTTGGGCTCGGTACCCCTTATTAGTCCTTAGTTGTTTGGCACCCGCTCCCTTGGACCGCAATGAGCTCATTTGCGTTTTTGCTGGTCATTTTGAGTCTTCTCGGTCATCTCCGCTTGCTTGCGTTCTAGACCGCCGCACCAAAATTGTTGGTACCTTTGGGTGCGCAAGGTTGTTAGGAACTCATTTTAGGCTTTTGCTCGCACCGCCACGGCCAGAGTCGCGGCGGCGAGCCAATCTTCCCGCCAAATTTTGTCGGACGAAATCGGTTGAAGTTGAACTTGAGTCGTTGCGGACCGTCGATCTTTGGATCTACGCCCAAGATTGCGCTTTAGATTTGAATTAATCACGCCTAATCGGTGGACCGTTGGATCCAAGATCAACGGTCCGATCTGAATGAACGCTCGACCGTCCGAAAGGTTCGATCCGCGTGGACCGTTGGATCCAAGATCAACGGCTCCTATGCGTGTGAACGTTCGACCGCCCAACGCCCCGGTCCGTGAACCGCTGGATCCGCATCCAACGGTGAGCGCTTAGGAAGTGTGAATCCGCGCGCTGTTAGCACCGAACGCTGGCCGTCGGATCTTTGATCGACGCCTCGCTCGCCACGCCGTTTTAATTCTGATTTCGAAAGGATTTATTTGTCAACCTGAAAAATATGATAACTTGTAAAATGCATAACTAATTCATTTCAAATCCTTTTCGGTTGATTCAAATTTTGTTGATTATGTTTTTAACTAGACTTTAATTTAGAAATGTTTTCAAACTCAGTATAGCTCCGAAAATTTCGCTAATGAATAGTAGCATTTTGATTTATAAAAGTGAGCAAAATGGTTTTGGCCATATCTTTTGCATTAAGAATCCAAATCAATTGGTTCTTGTTGCATTAGTTCATAAAAATCATGCTCTTTCTACTGTAAAAATTTGAGAGCTTTTTGTTGAAGTTGACTGTTGGATCTTTTCGGTTTCTTTTGCCTTATTGGTTCTTTTTGGTTCTTTCGATAGGATCCAAGAGCGCATTGATACCGAGAGTGATCCCCAAAGAACATCTTGACCCACAACAAGCGAGCAAGCGGTTTGATCATGTTAATCCTATTATTTTACAAGTTTAATATTTTGAATTCAACTGTATGTATGCATTGCTACTTTGTGTTAAAATATGGTTAGTTGATCCTATAGTTGCATAATCAGTAGGATGTTGGTTATTCTCTACTACTTGAGCCTAGGTTATTTGTCGCGATTAGAGTTCGATGGATGAACTCTTGTCACTTAGTAGAATACTAATCTTTGTGCTTAGCCATGCCTAGTTCGGTAGCTTTGGGCGATCATCGACTTAGTCGATGGTCTTGATCACACAAAAATTATTATTCTTCCATTATGTCCAAAGACTTTGTGCTTTGTTAATTTTGTAAAGTCAAAATTCTGAAAATGGAAAAATTGATTTGGACTTGGGCAAGTGGTTGGATGGTGGGTTATTGGGTTTGTGGTTGTCTTGCCTAAGTCAACAAGGACCGAACATCTTGTGTCACACTCTCCAGCATTTTTACGTACTAACCACGCGAGAGGATATGGGACCTCTCTTGACTTAGTACTTTAGGCGTGGGTTATCTCCGAGTCGCAGGAGGAGCGTTGTGTGTGTTGTGTGAAAAGGAATTGTGTTCTTGTGTTGGGTGTGCGGTGGTGGAGTTTCCGGGATGGACTCTCCACCTCGAGGGGCGTCGCAGTTGTCCGAGGCTTTACCCGTGAGGGGTAGTTGTCCGAGGCTGGGCCACGACCCCGACACAACGTATGGGTTTCTATCCATACGGGCGGCTCGCGAATAATTCACAATATTGGAAACGTCTCGTAGGACTTAGCCGTGCCGGCATACCTAAGGAAGTGTGCTTAATAGCTTGGCAAAAAGGCGGTCTGGCGTGTGGGTAAAATGGTACACCCTGCAGGGATAAAACTATTCGAATAGCCTCGTCCTAGGTTATGGACACGCTTGGTTAGGTTTTGCAAGAGTTAGACTTCAACCTTTTAAATTAAAATTTGACATGGTTGGTATGAATGGGTAATTCATACTATTGTTGTGGTGACTAATGGTTTAGTCACTTCCAGGATTGTTGTTGTTCTTTACCTACTGTTATATTATTGTGCTTTCGGTTATTTAAACATTAAAAACAGATTTGTTAAATTGCTTTCAATCTATTATATTATTGCAAATGAAAACTTGCTTTATGCTAAAATGAAACATACAGCCTATTGTTGTTTAAGCTTGCATGTAGTATATGTACAGGTTTGTTATTCCACATGTAAGTCTTATGTAGTACATTCAAAGTACTCACCGCTTTTGCCTACGCTTTTGTTTGCGGGGAAGAAGGTGAGCCCCAAGGGCCTCACTTTTGTGAGATGTGCTTCGGTTTGGCGACTAGCTTGGCGGTCCGTCGGTTGCCTTGTGGGTTAAAGGCACACTGATTGGCTCTTTTGTTGTAGCCATCTTATGGCACTTTTGCTTCCGCTGTTTAATTATTGTTGTCTCTTTTATTGTTGGCCGGTTGGCCTCTCTTTTGTAATGACTCGATTTAATATTATTAATACTCTGCTACATTCGTGTTTGGTTCTATGTGGATGAATGGAATTGATACACAAATTTTGTGATGAGGTGTATATACTCTGGGAAGTATACATGTCTCGAGTCTCGGATTATCTGCTTTGTGATGCTAGGACCGAATGGATGGTTAAGCATTACAAGCCGGATAAACCGGGGTCTCACACTTCAATCTTGGTTTATTTGACTTGCTAAAGAATTGAATCATTAATCAGATTATGGACTTTCTGTCTTAGCTTTCCTATACATCAATTGTCATGATCTTGATAGCATTCTTCTGTGTTATGGCTTGGTGTAATACTCTAATAGTCATTTAGGATAATCTACATGGCTCCTAATGCTTAAAATGAACATCATATAGTCTTTTCCTCCCTTTTCTACATATTGATGATTTTATTACCAAAGGGGGAGAATTTTGGAGAGAAAAAGCCTTCTGGAGAAAAGCCTTGAGTTTTGTGCGAAAATTGAAAATTGCTCTTTCATCTCATCTCAAGTCTTTTTCTTTTGTCAACATGGTCTTGAGCTTAACTACTCTTGTTTAGACCTTGGTTGACTTTAAACTCAAACTCATCTTATGCTTTTTCGGTGATTGTCAATATACTCATCAAGGGGGAGATTGAGAGACCATGTGAGAGGTCCTCCATTCTGAGTGATGAGTATTTGACATCGTGTTGAGTAGGTTGAGAGTTGAGTCTTTTGGTTTAGGACTGTTTCTGTGCTGAATCAAGGAAATCGGAACTACCGCTGTGTATGGAGCGGAAGTTCCGATAATCGGAACTACCGGCGTTGGAAATAGGAACTTCCGAAATACCTGGGGTTTAAGTTCGGATGTGGAAATCGGAACTTCCGCACCTAGGGTGGCGGAGTGTCCGATAATACTGGTGTTAAGGTTCCTCTGAGACGAAAATCGGATTTGAGAATCTGGAAAGGCGGTTGATCCGAAGATCGGAAGTACCGCAGTGTTAAGCGCGGAACTTCCGATAATCCTGACAAGTGCGGACGTTCCAGAAATCGGAACTTCCGCTGTGGTAAGTGCGGAACTTCCGATTGTGCCCAGAACTGTGCAGAGAAAGATATTTTGTGATTTTAATTTTGTATGAGTTTGAGTCTTATACAAATGTTGATGCTATGATATTGTGCAATGCTATGTGATGTGTTTTTATGTCATGTTGATGCAGGACATCGAGACGAAGTCGTGGCGAGACACAAGGTGATCGGACTAGGCGCAGCGGCGCTGAGGTCGAACGGTCGGGATGTGTCAAGACAGCGTGAATCTTGAGGTGGTTGTGAGTCAAGGACAGCAAGGTGTACGGAGGCTTCGGAAGGTGCGCAAAGGCGAAGGGTCTTTTAATAAGCGGCAAAAGTGGAGGCGGTTCCGTTCGGTGTAGCGGGCTTAATGGGTTGGAGGCCCATTAGCAAAGGCTATAAATAGGGGAGAACCCCTGGTGTTAGGGTTAGACCTTGAGAGAGAAAATTAGGGTTAGCTCTAGAAAAAGGGTTTATTTTGCTTTTGAGAGTTTGTTGAGATGGAGAGTATGAATGAAATCTCTTGTAATCATTCCTCTGTGTTTCCCTCTCAGAAGCGTTTGATTTCTATCAATGAAACTCGAGTTTTGATTACTTGTTTATGTCCTCTTCCTTCTCTGCTTCTTCTCTTGAATAGCTAGGGTTTTGATGTATCTCTTGATTCGTCTTATGAAATAGCGTGAAACTTCATATCTAGAGTCGTTTTGATATTGCTAATCTATCTTCAAAGTTTCATAAGCTAAGAATCGAGAATCGTGTCTATTGTGGGTTTTGGTCTTTCTTGCCCTTTCTCAAGAAATCCGTTTTTGGCTCGATTATTGAATCTTTGGTTGCAATTCTTCTCCATAAGGTCAAGATGGTGTTTAGGATGATGTCCTGTGAAACTTGACCTGAGAAGAGCATTCAAGATTAAGTAGTTTGGATTTTTGGGCAAAAACCGAGCGCTCGTTCTTCATCAGATAATCGAGCTTCCGATTTTACAATGGAACTACATGCAAGCGGAACTTCCGCACTGGAATTTCGGAACTTCCAATTTCCGGAACTTCCGCACCTTACTGGCCGGAGCTTCCGATTTCCAGAAGAACAGCCCGAGACTTGTTTTTGTTATTTGTTTTTGCATCATTTACTTTCTTTAGATCTCCTGAGATCTTTGTAGGTTTGTTTAAATACAGTAAAGGGGAGTTATTAATTTTTAGGCACCATTCACCCCCCCTCTGTTGCCATTTCGGTCCTTCATATGTTCATATCAACCAAGTCACGCCATGCGTTAACACTGTCTTTTGTTTTGCCACTAATGTTCAGTAAGAGACCAATCAAGTTATCACATACATTCTTCTCCACGTGCATGACGTCGATGCAGTGGCGAACTTCTAAGTGCTCCCAATAAGGCAAGTCCCAAAAAATTGACCGCTTCTTCCAGATGTTTTTCTGAGGGGTCCTTAATTTACGTCCCTTTCCAAGCACAACATCGATATCCTTAACCATATCATAGACCTCTTTCCCTCTAAAAACCCTTGGAGCTGAACCGTTCTCCTTATTTCCGTCTAATTGTTTCTTCATCTTGCGGTATGGGTGAATCCTGGGAAGGAACCTACGGTGACGCATATATACAGTTTTGTGCGAGTTGTTCAGCCATACACTCTCGGTACCATCTAAGCAGTGCGGACAGGCTTTGGCTCCTTTTGTACTGAACCCCGATGGTTACTAAGGGTAGAAAAATCATTGATGGTGCAGAATAACATGGCGCGTAAAGTGAGGTTCTCTCATTTGTACGCATCCCATACTTGTACCCCTTCGTTCCAAAGTGTCATAAGATCTTCCAGCAATGGTGCTAGGTACACATCAATATCGTTCCCAGGTTGCTTCAGCCCTTGGACAAGTAGTGACATCAAAATGTATCTCCGCTTCATACACAGCCAAGGAGGAAGGTTGTACATACATAGATTCACGGGCCAGGTGCTATGTCGGCTGCTCATGTTACCGAAAGGATTCATTCCGTCCGTACTCAACCCTAACCTTTTGTTCCTCGGTTCCGCACCGAACTCTTCGAAGCTCCGATCGAAGTTTCTCCACTGGGCAGAATCAGCATGGTGTCTGAGCTTTCCATCTTTCTTACACTCCTCTGAGTGCCAATGCATCAATTTTGCCTCCTTTCGATTCGCAAATAACGCTTCAAACGTGGGATCACAGGCAGATACCACAACATCTTAGCAGGAGGTCCTTACTTCGACTTAGCAGTATTCTTACGCTTGTATCGGAATGCTTTGCATACGGGACATACATGCATGTCTGCATACTCTTTACGGTAGAGGATACAATCGTTCAGACATGCATGTATTCTTTCTACTTCCATTCCCAATGGACAAAGAACCTTCTTAGCTTGGTAGGTCGTGCTGGGCAACACGTTTCCCTCCGGAAGGATGTCAGCTAAGAGACCTAACAATGCCGTAAAACTCTTGTCGGACCAACCATTGCTTTCCTTCAATTTCAGCAGTTCAAGCACAGTTGACAACCTTGTGTATTCCGGCTTGCAGCCAGGGAACAAAGGTTTCCCCGAGTCCTCAATTAAGCCCTCGAATTTACAAAACTCTCTCACCGTAGTTCCCTTCTGCACCGCGTAGTATCTGATCCAGATTATCATCATGCGATCTATCCTCATCAAAAGCACATTCCACACGCTGCATATCGTTGACTTCCTCGGCGATGTCGTCATTACTGACTTCCGGTATAATCTGCTCTTCACCGTGACTAGTCCAACATGTATATCCTTTTTTGAAACCCTTCGTATTAAGTGAGCTTTGATCTGCGCTGGGTTGTTAAACATTTTCATATTACCGCAAATAAATGCATGGATAGTACATATATTTTATCCCCTTCTTCAACATATCCTGCTCGGCGGCTCTTCTAAAAGCAAACATGCCATTAATGTACTCTTCACTCACACGGTTCTCAATGTACATCCAGTTTTGGTCCATCTACACGTATACGCACGTAACAAATTAATTAGTGTTAAATTATTTTAATAAACCGTAAGTACCCATCATAATGACCAAACACATTAGTGATTAGTCTAGAGCAAATATAAAGGGTTACAGATCGTTACACATTAGTGATTAGTCTAGAGCAAAAATAAAGGGTTACAGATCATTACCCTTCTCTCCAAGGTGGCGCAATATGGGAGGAGGCAGCAGAGGTGCCGCAATGGGGGAGGAGGCAGCAGGGGTGACAGCTCAAAAGGGAATGGGCAGCAATGTGCATGGAAGGAGGCAGCAGCAGCAGGGTGACCAATGGGAAGGAGGCAGCAGCAGCAGTAGGGTGGTGGCCCTCAAATGGAATGGGCAGGGGGGCCTGTCGAGAGCATTTATTTATAGTGCTTATATATCACAGATGGTTCTTGTAAAGAACCATCTGTGATAAATGACTATCACAGACGGTTTATTAATATAACCGTCTGTGATACTTCACAGCGGTTCGTATAAAGAGCCGTCGGTGATGACACATAGAATCACAGACGGTTCTTGTCTCCAACCGTATGTGAAGTATCACAGATGGTTAGTATAAAGAACCGTCTGTGATGACTACCATTATCACAGACGGTTCTTACTGACAACCGTCTGTGAAGTATCACAGACAGTTAACGAAAAACAGTCTGTGATGAGACGTCTTCTATTGTCTGTTTTGTAGTAGTGTATTTTTTCCAAAATCGAAGATACCGCAGTGGAATTAGTTGATTAAGACATTGACCGGCGAGAGGATCATGACGGGGAGGACAATTCGGGCAGAGACAAAAATGTTGAGATGGAAGATAGGGATACTAAGAGATTGAAGAATACTTGGGTTAGTCAATCATTTGTTCCTGAGAGTCGTAAGGGATATTTTACCTTAATTACTAAGGGGTCTACTCTAGAGATTTCGGCATCGGATGTTATTTGGGTAACATCGAGGGCGGTTAGTAAGAAGTTTAAAGCTGATGCACAAGGGGATGTGCTTGTTTTGAGCATTCAGGGGCATAGTTCGGCAGATGCACTGGTTTGCTTATCCTCACAACAGAAGACTGGTATAACAGTTACTAGGGTGTTGCCGGGTGAAGACTTGCTGGCGGATGATGTTGTGATGGATCAGGAGGAGCCGGATGTTGCTGAGAACAAAACCATGGGGCAGGTTGTTGCTTCGCATGCAGTGGTGTTGGGTTCGCATGCAAGGGTGTTGGCCGACGCCTCCATCAAGGCAGATGACGTCGGGACGGTTGAGGTTGTCGCTGCTGACAAGCTCGTCGTCACGCCGGTTGAGGTGGTGATGGGCAGCAAGGTGGCCTTACGACGTACGACCTCGGCTGGGAATCTTCGGCCGGTAATGGTTTCTGCAGATGATTCGGTGCAGCGTAGGCAAAGCGAACGAATCAAGAAGTAGCAGTCAGATGATGAGAGCATGCTAGAGAAGGCTGGACGGTGTGCGGAAATTCATAATCTCGAACTTGATCCAAGTAAGTTGTAACACCCTGGCTATTCGGAAGCCAAGATGTCACACAAATCTAACAAAGATACTAATAGTACACAACATTACCAGGTTAATCAGGCTCAACCATCAATATCCCATAAGGAACGACGATAAACGATTAACCAAATGTCGTATGAAGAACGTTTCATACGGGTGTCCGAAACTGCCCACATTGAAATGGTGGGTCTTACATACCCACATTGAAATGGTGGGTATAATGTGCCCATACTGGAATTGATGGGACTTACAAAATTCCACTCCCGTGGAAGGAAATAGAACAACATGAATGGAATGAATCAATGAATATGAATGCCTTTAACTGAAATCACATGATGTATCCATTCGAAACGAAATAAATATCATGAACGAATATCAAGACCATTCATTATCTTCTCTCACAAGAATTATCACTTGAACCAGAATCGACATCATGGATGAATAACAAGGACATTCACAAACATATCACATCATCAAGCAACAGTCGAAATCAACACATTTTGACATAAGGTACTTGCATGTAATGGAATATGGATGTTGCTTAACACTTTCGATTGAAAACATGGATCTTGAAAACATTAGAAAGAACACAACCACAAATCATTCATCAAGGTGAAGGATTGCAATGTACGAGAAAATTCAACCACGCCGGATTACTGCTCTACTGGCAGTTGTACGAGAAAATTCACAATTAAATATCTGTAACTCCGAAAGACCTGAAACCAGTTCTCAGCTAATCCTAACGAACCAGGCTACAAAACTTTAGTTGGCGGGATCCTCTGATTCGGCCAAAACAGAGGACTAAACTGCCCAAGAAGACACCGACAGAAACCTGTCTAGATTCCAGAACAGTCGTAAAGAAAAGCCTGTAACTTTCAGTCTATTGATCCTATGGAGATGATCTTTATCAATATGGAATCATGGAGAAATTATCTTCAAAAACCTATTTGGGTGGCCGCCCTGGATCTGGCTCTAACTAGAACAAAACTGAGGATCAACCGACAGTCTCTAAAATCTCTGACAGACAGAGTAGTGTGCGGTTAAAAATTCATAACTCCTAAACCACAGGGTGGAATCTCGTGATCTCAGTGCCAAACGAAATCTAACGAAACCAGGAACAAAACTCTAGGAGACGAAAACCCGAGAATCAGCCTCTAAGGACCCGAAACGGGCCACGCAACCTACTAGACAGATCTGATCTAAAACCTGACGCAAAACGATCCAACTAATCGAATCAAATTCTCATCTCTTATGAATCAAATAGCAAGGGGAGGCCATTGTTACCCTTGTAGCACCTCAAGAACGACGTGGATTGACCTCCCGAAGAACTTCCCTCTCCTCCCTTCAATGGCCGGCCAAGGCGAGGAAGACGAACGGTCGGCGGTGACGGCAGGAGAGATCGGCTTCGGGGAAAACCTTGGGGTAGCGCCGGGGATCGCCAGAGGCCAGCACCAATGGGGAGGGGAGGCGCCAAGGGGCAGGGGAGATGCTGGATTGGGCCTAGTGGGTGGCGGCTCAAGGGGGGAGGAAATGAGGGGAGGGAGAGGGCAAGGGGGTGGCCGGCTAGGGTTGGAGGGAGAGGTGGGGCGGCATGGGCTTGGGCCCAAGGGGCACCTCCCCCCTCTTGGCGCACCTATGGCCGGCCATTAGGTGGCCCTAGCCTGGGTCAGAGGGCCAGGTTCCAAAATTCACCCGAAAACCCTGAATTTTTCATTAATTCTCTCTCCCAATTAATAAACTCTCAAAATCGATAGACGGAGTATTACATAAGTCTAGTAATATAATTTCAATTTTTCTTTTTCTGATGAGCAAGCTGTTGAAAAAGTTGCTAGCATTGGAATTTCTTTAGGAGATGATAGTGCAGAGATTGCCAGTACTATTAAAAGTATTAAGAATATTGAGTTAGTAGATTTAAAAATAAAAGAACTGTAGATGTTGAGGAGCTGGAGGATGAGAATCAGGATTGCAGTGATATCTCAGGCTTTAACCACTTTTGTAGTGATCTAGATGATGTTTTGTTGGAAAACAATTTTACGTGGTAACAAATAAGAAAAGGTCATCCAGCTCTGGGAAGAAGAAAGGAAAAAATTCTCTTATTAGGCCAATCAAGTTAAAATAAAATGAAAATTCTTTTTTGGAATAGCAGAGGTCTGGGAGACTTGGCTAAGCATAAATACATTTGTGAAATGGTTAAGGAGCAGCATTTAGATTTTGTGGCCATTCTTGAAACTAGTAAGAAAGACTTTTCTGTGTCTAGTTTTAAATCACCTTTGTGGTGGAAGGGAGTTTTTGTGGTATTGTTTTCCGCCACAAGGAAGGTTGAGGGTTATTCTTTTAGGTGTGGACCTTCGGGTTTTCGATATCAGTTCTAATGATGCTGGTGATTTCTATGTAAAATTTCGTTTAAAGAATAGAGTTGATAATACTGTGCTGCTCAAACTCAATTTAAGGAGAAGTTCCTTAATGAACTTGTTCATGCTTGTAGGAAAGAACCTCTTCCCATTTTAATTGGGGTGATTTTAATATCATTAGACATTCGGGCAAAAAAAGGATAACTTCGAGTATAGATGGCCTTTTTTGTTTAATGATGTGATTAATATTTTGGAGTTAAGGGAAATTGATTTATCTGGTAGACAATATACTTGGGCTAATTCGTTAGCTAATCCAACTTTTGAAAATCTAGATAGAGTTTTAATGAGTACAAACTAGGATAATAAATTTTCGTTGGTCACAATCACTGCTCTTAAAAGGTCTTTATCTGATCATACACTGTTACTTTTAAATACGAGAACGACTTCTTATAAAGGGAATCAACCTTTATTTAAATTTAAATTTGGTGGGTTGTATAGGGAAGGGTTTAGGGAAATGGTGACTGATGTGTGGAAAAAGGAAAATAGAGAACATTCTTGTTTACAAATTTGGCAATGTAAGGTTAGATCCCTTAGACAAGTTCTTAGTGGTTGGGCTAAAAACTGCAACGGGACTTATAAAAAGGAAAAAATAGAACTCCATTTGATAATTGATTCATTAGATAAAAAGGTCGAGTTTTTGCGTCTATCAATGAAGACCTTAATCTTAAAAAATTTGCTAATGAACAATTAGCACATCTTTTAAGAGAAGAAGAAATTAAATGATACTAAAGGTCCAAAGAGAAATTTCTTTTGGAGGGAAATCAAAATACATGTCTTTATCATTTGATTGCGAATGGTAAATATAGAAGACAGAGAAATTTTCAGCTCGAGCAAGAGGAGGGGATAATTCGGGGTAATGTACAATTAAATGAGTATATCACTAATTATTACAAAGATCTATTTGGACCATCCGATGTCAATCATTTATCAATGATTGATGCTTTTAGGAATGATATACCTCATGTTTTGGATATTGAAAATGATTTCCTTACAAAACCGTTCATTGAGGAGGTAAAAGAGGCAATCTTTCAAATGGAACATAACAAAGCACCTGGGCTGGATGGCTTCCAAGCGGAGTTCTATCAGGTGTTCTGGGAAGTCATTAAAAATGATAAGATGACCATGTTTCATGATTTTCATAGATGCTTTCTACCTCTTTTTAGCTTGAATTTTTGGATCATTACAATGATCCCCCAAAAAATGGATGCTAAACAAATTCAGCAGTATAGGCCGATTTGTCTTCTAAATGTTAGTTTTAAAGTATTTACTAAAGTGGCTACTAATAGAATTATTGGTGTAGCTCAAAAGGTTGTTAGATCTTCCCAGTCAGTTTTTATGCAGGTGAGATTTATTCTTGATGGAGTTGTCATCCTTCATGAAACTATCCATGAGTTACATAAACAAAAATAGGATGGAATAGTTTTTAAGGTTGATTTTGAGAAAACTTATGACAAAGTAAAATGGCCTTTTTTACTTCAAACCTTAAGGATAAATGGTTTTTCACCTAAATGGTGCTCTTGGGTAGAAAGTTTCGTTAAGAGAGGTAGTGTGGGAATAAAAGTTAATGATGATCTTGGGTCTTTTTTTCAAGCTAAAAAATGTGTTAGGCAGGGTGATCCGATATCCCTAATCCTTTTTAATCTTGTTGCGGACATGCTTACCATTTTTATTTCAAGAGCTAAAGAAGAAGGTCTATTATCTAGAGTAGTTCCTCACATGATTGATGATGGGTTGTCAATATTATAATATGCTGATGATATTATTCTCTTCTTGAATAATGATTTAGAACAGGCAAAAAATCTCAAACTTATTCTATGTATCTTTGAACAATTAACAGGTTTAATGATTAATTTTCACAAGAGTGAGATTTTTCTATTTTGGTAAGGCCAAAAAATTTGGATCACAATATACTCAGTTATTTGGTTGTGAAGTGGGTATATTTCCTTTTAGGTACTTAGGTATTGCAATTCACTTCAGAAAATTAAGGAATTGTGATTGGAAAGGGGTTGAGGATTGAGTTGAAAAGAAACTTAGCGGGTGGAAAGGGAAAAAATACGTCTGTTGGTGGACGATTAGTACTTATTAACTCGGTACTCAGTTGTCTACCAATATTTATGCTATCTTTTTTTCAAGTTCCCAAAGAGGTTCTTAAAAGACTAGATTTCTATCGATCTAGATTTTACTAGCAAAGTGACAGTCATAAACGAAATTATAGGCTTGCTAAGCTAGTTTAATGTGTACACCCAAAGAGCAAGGCAGTTTAGACATTCAGAACTTAGACATAAAAAATAAAAGTTTACTAGGGAAATGGTTGTTTAAGTTGCTTAATGAAGAAGGGGTTTGGCAATCCTTGCTAACGAGGAAATATTTGGGTGATAAGAGTGTCTCGCAGGTGGTAAATAAACCTAGGACTTCCCAGTTTTGGTCGAGTCTTATGAAAATAAAAAACCCAATTTATTCAATTTGGTTCATTCCAGGTTAAAAATAGAGTACAAAGCAGATTTTGGGAAGATGTGTGGTGAGGAGACACTCCTTTGAAAGATCAATATCCAATACTTTATAATGTGGTGAGGAGAAAGGATGATACAGTGACAAATATACTGAGATCGGATGCTTTACATATTTCCTTTCGAAGACCTAAGTTTCATGCTTGGAATAAGTCAATATTGAGAATTGCTAATTTAACATTCAGGTCTCAAAAAGATGATTTTAGGTGGAATCTGAATAAGTCTGGTCTTTTCTCGGTACCTTCTTTCTATGGGGCACTAATTGGAACTAATCAATCTCCCATTAAGGATTTCTTTTGGTACATTAAAATTATGTTAAAAGTGAAAATATTCTTATGGTATCTCAAAAGAGGGGTGGTTTTAACCAAAGATAACCTATTTAAAAGAAATTGGAGGGGAAATAAAAAATATTATTTTTGTATTAAAGAGAAAACAATTCAGCATCTTTTTATTGATTGCCATTTTGCTCACCTTGCATGGTGGGCCGCTCAATGTGCATTTAATTTATCCCCTCCTGTGATTATAGCGCACATGTTTGGGAATTGGCTAGCCGATATTCTAAAAATTTAAAGTCACAACTCCTAGTGGGAGCTAGTGCTTTATGTTGGTCTATTTGGTTATATCGGAGTGATATTATTTTTGACAAAAAAGATTATCACTAATCCCTTATAGATTATCATTTTGAGTGGATACTAGCTGAGTGCTTGGGCAAATCTACAGAAATCGCCTCAGAAGGAGGCAATGATAGCAGGAAGCGCCAGATTGGAGCCTGTGAAGGGATATGGGTTGTAACATCCCAATTTTCAGAGCTTTAAAAATCCTTTAAATAGTGGTAGAGAGAAAATTCACCATTTGGATTTATTTGAATATTAAATTAAAAGCTTAATATGGACTTTAAGGACAAACTGATTTAATATACTTAATCCCAACATCAACAATTGTCAAAACTATTTTATTTAGATTCTATATGCTTGGATATATTTTATACAATTTTCTAGAATTTTTCCAAGATATTTGCTATTTTCTAATTGCTATTTACATTTTCTGGATTTATTAAAAAGAAAAGTTTATTTAAATCCCTCGGAACAGTGCTGGGCCGAAGCCCAACACTATTCCAGCCACGCCAGCCCATCTCGCCTCGGCCGCGCCCTCGTCCGTTGGATGCTTGACGCGTGCCCCTCGTTTTCGATCGAACATACGCGCTCAACCCCACCTTCCTTCGTTGGATGATCGCCGCGTGGCCTCACCGTGACGATCTCGCTTCGCCGCCGCTGGCGCCTCGCTGCCGCCGCCAGTGGGACCGCCGCGTAGTCGTCGCTCCGTGAGTCTTCTTCTTCCTCGCGCCCGCGCTTTGCCCGCCATTGCCGCTGTTCGAAGGTTCGTTCGACAAAATCGCAACGGTTGCTGATTCCTCGCGCCCGCGCTTCGCCCGCCATTGCCGCTGTTCGAAGCTTCGTCCGACAAAATCGCAACGGTTGCTGATTCTTCACGCCGACCCCATAAATTTGTAGCCGTATCTGTCCCGTACTCATCTCTAACCAAATCGGCTACCGAATCTCTCCCAATCTCCGAGAATCAAGGATTTCAAAATCCAGCCGTTTCGGACTCGATTTGGGGGTTTCCAAATCTCGGCGTCCCCGGGCCTATAAATACCCCACTTAGCACCGCCCAGACCTCCGCAACCCAAAGCCGCCACCCTCGTCGCCCCGATCGCACTAGCGCCGCCGCATTTCAAGATTTAGGGTTTTCGGCCGAGCTTCTTCTCCGGTGAATTGCGTCGCCGTCGTTGTCGCCCTTGCTCCACCGACTGCACCACCGTGATCAGCAAGTCCCAGGCTACCCCGTGCGCCCCTCCTCGTCGCCGGAGCATCGCCAGATCACCCTTCCGACAAAACCCGAAGCTCCACCGCCGCTTCTTCCTCGCCACCGGTCGCCACCGTCATTGCCAGCTACTGGTAAGGGCACCCTTGAGTGCGCAATAGCACGGGGAACATTCTGGTACCCTTCGCTGCCGTTGACTCGCCGCCGTTCGCCGGTGACCATCGGGTCCCGAGCGCCACCGCCGCCGTTGTCGTCGGCTCGGCGACTGTCGGCCGGTCTTTGGTGGCAGCGGCCACGTGGCGCCAGATCAGCGCAAGCACACGCGTGCGTGGCTCAGTCCACCGCGCCAGATCTCCCTCGGTTCGGTGCACTCGGTCCACCGTGAACCCCGAGAGTGACATGTGGGGCCCACCTGTCAGAATTCTTTTTAAATCTATTTTCTTTTAGGAATTTCTACGGTTGGCCAAGCATTGCGCAATAATCCGATTTTCCTTTATAAAAATAATTCGGAAATTCAATAAAATCCAAATTAGGGTTTATTTGATTTTCAAACATCCAAAGCCCATATCTTTTGCATCCGAACTCCGATTGAGCCCATTCAAATTTGTAAAATTATATAAAATTAAGATCTATTTAATGGTGAATTTTATTTGAATTTTGGAGTTTGTTTTGCCTCTATATTTATTTATTT